>CM072162.1:4992205-5342999 GCA_036850595.1 Rhyacichthys aspro
TATCTCCTCAGCATCATGTCTTTGTGAGACTGCAGAAATTCATCAACATCACAGCTGTTTGTCCAAACAGATCAGATCAAATCAACACCAAAATTTGTATTTGTTACTTGATTTGGCGTCCTTGTGAACAACCCTTCTTTGGGTCTGACTAAATCCACCGATGTTTGAGAGATGGGGAGGTTGAAAGAGCAAAATGAACAAAACCCACACATTTCTAGGGGGCTCTGGAGGGCCATTTTTACATATTGCTATTGTATTGGTATATTATTGTGTTCAGGCCATCATTGTGGACTACTTTTTCATTGGTCCATAAAATCCGTCAATGTTTGAGATTTACAAGAAGTCAAACTAGCATTCAATTCTCATCTCATCCATTAACATCACAGATTTCACGTGTTGCCATGGTAACATGGTTGCAGGTAGGAGTGAGTTGTTTGATATTTGTGATCAGGGGCCGATGAGGGTTGTGTGTACCAAATTGCATCCGTCTACAACAAACTAAATTTCAAGGTCAAATTCAAAATTTGCAGGAGGCGCTGGAGAGCCGTTTCAAATGGTGGCCTTTAAAGGGGCATCTTTATATATATCATTGTGTTCAGGGCGTCATTGTAGGCAACTTCTTCAATGGGTTCATCAAAGTTCATTTATGTTGTTGGATTAATATTACGATTTATCATGAAAGCAGACAGCAAACTAGACAAGGCTCCACTCCAACTCCAAAATGTTAGTAAGACATTATTTGACTGAAGAAGACAAACGAGTCTGACCTGTCAGGACGGTCCAGCGGCATTTATTTATCTGAATAATGTCTAAATAAAGTCACTTAAAATCTGTTCAGTTTTATCTAAAATCACTAAGAACCTGTTAAAGTCCAACTAAAATCATTTAAATTCCTTCAAAGACAAACTAAAACACCATAAAACCTGAAAATCAAACTAAACCATATTAAATGTATTAAAGTTTGAGGATCACTGCTAAAAGCCTTTTTCAATTAAAGCACAGCTACAGTCCTCCCTCCAATAAATACCTGCCTCTAATATTATAAACTAAAGTATTTTTCAGTTTTTCATAAACATCTATTTTTCCAACACTGTGTTACTGAGAGTTAGTTCACTTAGGGCTGTGTTTAATTCATTTTGGGCTAAACTGTCACATATAACAACTTAATGTTGAGTTTGGTCTTTGGTTTTCATTTTTACATTACATGTTCATTTTGTAATACATTTTCAGTGCCTATTTGTATTTTCACTGCAGTTATTTTACGACTAATTCTATAAATCCATGTTACACACTACTTTGAGACATTGTTCACAGCTAAAGAATGTTGAATGAAAATTTGGTGGTGAAAAATGTTTTTTGTGCTAATTTAGGAGCAGTTAAAACAGACACTAAAGTAAGGGGCGGGAGGTGAACACGACAGGAGGGTTAAACCAAAAAGTTTGCCCACAACTGGACTAGGGTGCAGAGTGTTCCACATTTGGATTGTCTGTAGATGACTCAAGAAATACCAGACAATTGCTTTGTTGGCCAGCAGTAACAAAGAAGGAAAAACTGTCATTGCAGAGCAGCCAGTCAATCATCTTTATTCAAGTGGAGTGCCCAGTTTGATTGACAGAATCTTCACCGACAACAGCTCCACCCACAATGTAAAGCTGCAAGCAAAGAAACTGAATTTCTCTTATTTTAAACAAAACACGGATAATATGATAATAAATCTGATAATAAATAATATAAACCATGGCTAAAAAGGAGACACTGCAACAATAAGGACAAGGGAAAGACTATTCTTAGGTAAGGCCAGTCCAAGGAGGCTCTCAGTCGATTTTTGTGAGATGTCGGAGCAAATTCTCTTTTCCCACTGTCTATTTTTATAATAATAAAAACATGTTGAATAACACAGCTCAATAAGGTGTTTCGCATTTTTCCATTTTGTCCTGCCTAAACAGACCAGTCCCCCTCCTTTAGACCTAGTATAGACATATTGATTAGTTTTTCAGAATAATGGTGGCCAGTTTGGTACATAGTGCTTTGTTCTCTCAGCCTTTTTGAGCCATTAAAAGGAAACACTACTGTCAGGGATTGTGTAGAAAGTAAACACATCCATAAATGCGTCACCTTGCCCGTCTATATTGAGAATTCACCACCGCTTCAATTACAATGTACTGTAAATCCATTAAACCAAACCCATCAGATATGTCCAGCACAAAATCCATATTGTAAAGGAAAACACTCCACATAAATGCAGCCTCTACAGTGACAAAGTTGTATTGAATTGTAAAATGAGACATTGGAGCCTCCACAGCTGCGCACAAAACTGTGTGGCTCACCATGTTGAAGATACTGAATGCATTAGGAAATGTTAGCATATGCCTGATACATCATAAGCTGGAATTAAACAGAACAATCTTGCACTTGACGCCATTAGACTGAATGTTAGCGTCAGTGTGTTTGTCACAGCTGTGGCTCCGTCTGCTGGAGACCGGGCTCGTCTGTGAACTGGGTGGAGTGGCCATCTGATGCATTACCACAGTGTTTAGAGACACACCATGTGGCAGTTTTACCTTAAAATACTGGCTTTGAACTCATTTTAAAACAGGATAATGTGAATTGGCACAATACCAGGCTTGGCAAATACTCCATTAGGCTGAGGTTACCTGCAACAACACATCATTTCATTAACCCATCAAAAAGAGTGGTTGAAAAGTAGCTATGTGAAATTAAATTAAGCTTAAGTATGTGTAAATAAATCTATTTAAGAATAGTGTTACTATTACCCTAATTTAACTCAAAGTCATGAAAAATCTGTCCACAATATAATTATTTATCCATTATCTCACCATGGTACTGGTTTATACCATTCCTTGATTACATTAAACCTTAATCATGGAGTTGGGTTGTTGTAAACTGCTGAGAGGATGTGTCTAAGTCAGTGGTGGGCAAACTAAGGCCCATTGAGTTGTGTAATGTGGCCCGCCAAGCATTTACAAATAATTTATTTATATTTAAAGACAGCATATATTTCTTACCTTTCCTTTAATTCAACATACGTTTGCTTAAGCTACCATTGTCTACACACAGATAAGATTATATTTCTTATCATTTGCCATTATAGTGACCTTAACAATAAATGGATGTAGTGCTAAGTTTTTAATATAGAGTGGAGAGATATTTTTTTCACTGTCCATTCAGTTCCATATGTCTTATTTGCCCAGAAACTGTTGCAGTTTTCAAAGAATACAGTATTAGCCACCACTTTTCCAACAAACATAGCTTTCAGATGTAATTTATATTAGTTTATAGTTTACTGGTCCGGCCCTTCTGTCAGATTTTAAAACCCAGTGTGGTCCTTGAGCCAAAACGTTTGTCCACCCCTGGTCTCAGTCCTCTCCTTTGTTTGGAGAGAGTTGTTCTACTGTCACAAAATGACTGTCTGTTAAAACCCAGACAAAAACTGTTTCAAAAACAGTGCCCCGATGCCAACACAGGCCATTTACCTACTGCCAACCCTGACTGTGTACAAGTCCTGGATTCCGGCCTCTCATTGGGATGTATATTGATTTTATGTTGTAAGGATAATTTTCACAATTTTCACAATGATATTTATCAAATACAATATCTTTTCCACCTGTTGATTGGCGATCGTCTTCTAAGGTTGTTTAACTGGACTGGCCAGACAGGTCTGATTCACAAAATCACGTGGGAGAGCTTCCACAGAAACCATTTGCAAAGGGCTGGCACTTTATATAAATACCCGGAGGTGATTGGATGAACCACCTGCCTGCAACCACCAGGTCATTTTATCCAATCACAGCAACTTACTTTGTCGTCAAACTTAAAACTTTCTGCATATTGATTTTAGTGCATTTTTGAACTTACAAATCCAGCTCCAGGTAAAGGTAAAAGGTGGCTCTGTTTAGACATTAACACTTCTTAATAAAAGAAAGTACTTTATTGGTTAAAAAGATTTGCATAGTAAGAAAAAGTGTCTTTATTAAGTCTTGAGGTGATAACAGGTTGGAAGTCTGATAGACGTTTTAGTTTTACTGCAGTGAGTGGAAACATGCCAATCCTGTGCCACACGCTCTGATAATTAAATAGGTTGCTGTGCTGTAGTTCATCAAGTGTGTCGATACCCATGAGGCAGTTGGGCGTGAGAGACAGCAGACAGGCAGCTTTTTAGTGTCCTTATTTAAAAGAAAGGAACAGCTTACTATTACTTATATACTTTTATCACATTGCCATCAAGCTGCCATCAATAAGTGTAACACAATAATGCCTCTTAATGTACAAGCATATTTGTCATTGTGAATGCATGAATGTTGAATAAGGTGGTAGTGTTTATGTTGATGTGGATGTGGTGCTTGTTGTTTGTGTGATAGGCCTAAAGATGCAAAACCAACTGAAAATGTAATATTGATGCATTGGGTGATCACATACAAGTCAAATCTCCAAGAGCTCAACATGTTTGGATTAGACCTAAAGACCCAGGCAATATTCTATGGGAGACTGCAGTGTGACCTTGCCTCCCTGTAGGACACTGTGACAAGTGGCCCTAAGAAGACAACAATAAGTAAGCGAAACATACTCTGAGTTAATCAAGAAAAAAATGCAATTGTATTAATAAAAAAGGGAACTATCTGATCGTTAAAAACAGTTGTAAGAATTAAAAAAAAAAAAAAAAAAGGAGAAACACTCTTTCCCAGCTCTTGTTGTGAATTCCACTGAAGTATTCTTCTGCAACAGCTTCACAATTGCTCACTCAGCTGATTCGGATCTGTCACTTGGGGCTGCCATCAGGTCTCACCACCACTGTCCATGATGCATGAGGCTGCATGAGATCTCTTCATCACTCAGAACATCATCCGAGAAGTACAAAAATGCACCGATTTCGAGGGATGGATGAAGAGTACAAACTGCCCGTGGAAAGGAGTACAAAGAAGAAATACTAGCCTTCACTGTACTGACCTTGCTGGCAGGACACTGGAAAGAACTGGTATATGTTGGTCCGTGAGCTGTGTAGAAGTCCTAATGTAAAGGGCAACTATGCCTGTTGGGGATTCAAAGAAAATGAGTGACAAGAAGACCAGAGCCATGTGTCAGGAGACAGGAGACAGAACCCGTGGCTATGTTTTGCTACGTAAAGCATTTCCTGGTGAACTGCAGACAGCAATTCAGCAGCGATTGGATCAATCATATAATGTCTTTTATATAGTGCTTTTTCTCCTGCATAAGCACATAAAGCACTTAATATCAAGCATCCAGTCACTCCAGTTATACACCAGCATCGCATGCACTGGAGACAAGATGGAGTTTAGCACAATCCTATCACACGCCCTGTTTATGGTCGCTTTTGATGAACAGCTTGTGCGACTCATCAGCGGAGGAGAAGATTTCAACAATACAAGAAAAACAAGTCCATCACAGATTAAAGATCTTTTGGTTTGTGACAAATGCAGCCCATATGTAACAGATGGGCTGGTTTAGACAGGAAGACAACCAGGGAAAGAGATGTAGAAGAATCTTGGGGGAAACTCTGGCCAGCAGCTTTGAATCAGATTAAAAAACGCAGAGGGCAGAATCACTACTGACAACTTTTTCACCTTGCACAACTTATCTTTTGACAACGTGACAAGTCTGCGACAGAACAAGCCAGACATTTCCCGTCTGACGAAGGTGTCAAAGTCCAGGGAGGTTCACAGCACAAGGTTTGGATTCAATAGCATCTTGACAATAGCCAGTTATGTAAGAGCTGATGCTTGTTCTTCTGAGCACAATACACCGCAGCAAAGTGCTGGATGAAATGAGCAAAAAAAGAAACAAGAAAACAAAGGTGATCACATTTTTCCACCTCCTCCTGTATGTGACACACACAGAGGTGGCCCATTCTGCTGAGGTACAACATGTTTGACATTGCCATAACACCTACACATTTTCTGTGGCTCAGCACCTTGAGTTTAGCTGTAGCATCACCACTGCAATTATGTAGAGCTGCTGGAGAGAGAAAAAGCTAGTTCTTTAACTGAATAATAGTGATGTTTCACCTGTTATTTAAATATTGTTTGATGTGTTATCTTGTAATTACAATGTTATTACCCCTGTGATTTCTAATGTTAATCAAAATTAAAAAGTAAAATATAAAATCATCTGGTGTGCACAAAAGGTAATGTAAAAGCTGTAATGTAAACACTGATTTTAATCTTATATTTATGTAAAACTGCAAGGTCCAATGACATGCTTGCTACTTGTATTTTTAGATATGGTGATGGTCTGTTTTTACATGTTTTATTGTGCTGACCTTTGAACTGACTAACCCTTTGAAAGCATGAATAACAGCGAGCATCTTTGCTTGTGGCGCATGTGCCGTTATCAGTCTTCAGTGCTGTTTATTTTGCATAATTTGACTGCAGTTATGTGTTCCAACTCTCTCTGACCTTCCTACGGTTGTTCAGAACCTCAGTGCCAACGCTGCATACGTCACATAAACACTCTCACAGCTCCACAGACAAACCCGGAGTTAGCTGAACAAGTTGATAACTTGCTTTGTGATGCCTTTTATCCATGGCATTGCGTGGGTTTATCTTTCCGGGTGGGGGAGACATGTCCGGGGTAGAATCAACCTGCTTTGTAGAAGAGGGCCCAGGTCTCAAGCTCACTTCCTGTTTGAAAGACATGCACGCCTAAAATGAATGTGCACTTTATCTAACTCCAAGAATAGGGTAATTTTACATAACAATCTGCTCTATCTTTAGAACCATCTGTCCTCATCTCATCCCCTATTTACCTCACAAAGCCCATTTGTGGCAACGTGTACCATTTACTGCATCTGCTTTATTTGACTGTTTGACTGTTTCCTGTTCTAGACGCAATCCTTGTAGTATCATCGCTCTTGTCTCAGGGTGCCGTATAAAACTGCACATAATTGCGTTCGGCAGCTGTTAGACTAATGTTTCTATCAATAACCAAAGGGGCGGATGTTTCCTGTCGCAGTTTACCAGGTTGTTTACTTCCTTCTGAAAAAAAATAACCATCCACAGCTGCAGGGGTGGTACATCGAGAGTGACATGTTCCATTAGTGAATAGAAGGCCTCCATTCGACTGACCTGACGTCCCGAAATCCAAGCATTTGTCTCGAATCCTGTCTTAATTGTACTTAAAATGATACTAGCACAGAGTCTCGAGTAGCGCCGATAAAACTTTCAAATTTGATCATGGTGTTTGACTCATCCTGCTGCAGGCTCCCAGCTGTGCATCAGCTGTAACAGTCCACAGACGATATGAATTAAAGCTTTTGTGTTTTTGTTTTTTATATATACAAATTGTGCATGATAATGGTAGTTAAAGATATTTAAGCTAATCTTCATTCATTGTTGACATTGAGGCTCATCCTGGGGTCCCGGGACCTGATGAACCCACAAATATCTATGCAAGTACTTAGAGGAGTGGGGAAGGGAATACATGTGGATCGCTGCAGCCTTGCAAGATGCAAATAAAGCATTTTGCAAAGTCTGCAGAAAAGAATTTGTCATTTTGCAGCTAGCAGCAAACCTCACATACAGTACAGACGCATGCTGCCTAGCTGACCTTCATGTTTCACTGTGTGACTCATCAGCAGTCATATAGATTGCTTGACTGTGCTATGAAATTAACAATAAAATTGAACTCCAATTCAGCTATGGCTAAGCAGTCACTCTGTAGGCCAGCTTTGGGCCGAAGCACTTTAGAGCAGGTTTTCCCAGTGTGCCAAACTGCTGTCCATTATCTTGAGCACCACCGTGAGCAATGCATTCTGTGTGCAGCTGTTTTCCATCATGAAAGGTACCAGCACTGCTGTGACAAATAGATGCTCACTTGAAAGTCCATTACAAGATTTGTTGTATTTAGTTTGGCTGTTTAATCAACTAACAGCTTATTGTAAAAGGAATCATCTGTAAAAAAAAAAAAACCTTAAGACGAGACCTAGGCTTTATAATTAAGGTTTTTTAATAGATGATAATGATCAGCCCACAGCAGGATTTTGACCAATCACAGCTCGCTTCCGGTACATTGGTTGACACTAACGTCAACAATAAAGGACCAAAGAAATAAACATGGAAATGGGTTACTCCGTTGCAAAAAACACCTTATTTTACAGCTCAAAAAAGATAAAAACAGAGAAACGGGCTGCAAATTAAACATGGATAAATGTTGGCAATGTTTCAACGCAATGTTTAGTGGCTACAACGATAAACTCCAAAGTTAAAAGTTTCTGGTAAGCTCTTAACTTTGATTTAATGTAACGTAAGCACGCTAATGTTGGGGGTGAGTGGTGTCTGAGACAGGAACGGCAGAAACAGAATCGGGTACTTCAGCTTAAACCTGGTAAGTAAAAATGAATTTAAAGATGAGCTGTGCAGAATTCCATTGCTTCCCTTTCGGTGAGAAATGACAGATGAGAGAAGCTCATAGCCTGAGTAGTGGTTTGGTTTACAGAGCCTATCAGTTTCATAGTTTAGTTTAGTCACGTGACCCCCTTCCTCATCTTGAATTTCAGCCACTCTCATCTGGTCACCCTTGCTTCCACGTGCCTTGATGCCAGAAGAATACCTCTGTTGGAAGTCGGCCTCGTGACTCAGTGCCGCTCAGGTGACATATCTGCACCAGATGGAGGCTACATTTAGAAAAGTGTGAGACGCACAGCTACAGCAACTTTTGATCATTTGCAGAAAAAGCATCTCACAGTGGGTTCAAAAAGTCACCGCTGTGTTTCTGCAAACTACCAATAAATTATAACACGGGAAATGTCACATGGAGAGATTCATTTTCTCCGCAACTTTTCCTGCAGTAAATGTGCTGATTTGTAAAAACTACAAAACACATCAGTGCCAAATGATGTTTAGGTAAAAAACTACAAGGAAATCTGTAACTGTAGTTTTTATAAAAAGAGGCATGATTATGAAGCACCAGGAACAAATGCTTTGTCTGCAGCTTTATGTTTTCTGCCATCGGTATTTTATTTCATTTTATGTGGGCAATTAAAGTCACTAGACAGTTTAGAAGCTATAGTAAAATGTTTTTTTATATTGTACTGATGAACTTAAAGCTCCACTACCTGATTTTCTTTTTGCTGTTTCCACTCACCTCTAAAAGCAGCTTAGGGACCGCTCCTGCTTCTCTTTAATTAAACATTACGTGATTTAATTCACAGTATTTATCAGTGTTTTACGTTGCCTCCCTTTTCTCTGTTGATGCTTTTTCGTTTTTGAGCTGTTTTGCTGTGTTATAAGACATATTCAGTGCTGAAAACACACTTTATCAGCAGCTATTAAACATCATATGACAAGCTTGCTAAAGGTTCTCATCTATTACCCTCCCTTATAGTAAACAAACGGAATCACAAAGCCATTTTTACACAAATGATTGCTCTTCCAATATACTACTTGGGGTTTAAAGCATTTTCACTTTCATTTCACTAAATATTTCAGGCACAGAATGTTTAAGATTAGATAAGACATAAAAAACTGTATCGTTCAATTTTCAAAGCTATATACAAATGTTACTTGACCTCATATGCATTTGTCCATAATCGTTACATGCATTTTAGCTTCATGTAGGTGTTGCTAACCTGTGGCAGATCTCCATTTAAAAGTCTTTAATGATGAAGCACAGGTCCTAAAACCATTTGCCTTTAACTCTGCCTCCTCCGTCTGGTTTTATTTTGTATAGAGTTATATCTCTAGATTCCACTGACTTCCTTTTCCTTTATTTATGTCTTTCTATATTGAGCTGTTTTTCTGTGTAAGCAGACTTATCCAGCGTTGGAATGGACACTTTCTCCATACTCACAGCTGCCATTAGCCTATTAGATGATTAAACAACAACAACGATTTATTTTACTCAGATTTGTTTCTTTTTACTTCCAGTGCCAAAATGTGCATGCTGCTCAGGTTCTTTACAGACAGTAAAAGGGTCTTTAAAAGTCCTTACTCACTGAGCTAACAGACAGCCATGTTGCTACATAAGAGCCTCACTTACCTCTTTGCTAGGTTCTTTCTTGTGAAAACAGAGGAATGGGCATTGGTATGCTTAAAATGATGGCTGGTAGAATATACACAAAGGAATAGTACTGTGAGTTCGTTTTTTGATGTGCATCGTGTTATTTACTCCACTGAGGGTCTTACTCTATAGCACACATGTCAAACTCAAGGCCCGGGGGCCAAATGCGGCCCTTTGCAATGTTTTATGTGGCCCTCCAACACATTTAGAAGATCATATTTTTTGGCATTACATTTTATAGATTAAGCTAGTTTTTACTACAAAGATATCTAAAATCTGTTCAAATTCCTCTAATGCCTGTTTGAATCCAACTTAAACCTGTTAAAATCCTTCCAAACCTGTTCAAATCCATCCAAAACCTGTTTAAATCCAACTAAAATCTGTTTAAATTCTACCAAAACCTGTTCAAATCTGTCTAATACCTGTTCAAATCCAAGTAAAAGCTGTTAAAATCCAACAAAAATCGGTTAAAATCAGACTAAAACCAGTTCAAATCCATCTTAAACCTGTTCAGATCCATTTAAAACCTGTTCAAATCCAACTAAAACCAATTTCCGTAAACTGAAATGAAGATGAAACCTTCCATTCCAAATTTAAATAAAACCTTCACAAGTGTCACAGTGTTCGGCCCCTGAAATGATTTTTATTAGCTATTGCGGCCCCTCACCACTTTGAGTTTGACACCACTGCTCTATAGCATAATATATAGCATAATATACCATGCTGAATAACAAAGAACATAAGTTATAAGAAATATGTTACAGCCATGTCTTTGGTTCTCATAGACAGTTGCTGAAGCAGGCCACACTTGAACTGAACCAAATTATTTTCATCAAACTAAATGCATCTTGCCTGTTTGAGACCTGGAGCGCGGCCCGCTCATAGATAAACGAGCTGCTGGCTACTATAATGTAAGCCTAATCGATACATTTTGAGTGGCTGATTTATAATGCAGCAGAAAAGTTGCGTATTGTGGAGCAAACCTCGAGGCGCTTTGAAGACGTGTGGCAGGGAGGAAATGCATTTTTACGGTGAGAGTTGTAATCCTGACGCTTCCTCTTTGCCAACATCCGCCCGGCTCCAACCACAGCGTGACATGCGAAGGGAACAAACAGCCGGCAGGTTCATGGCTCGCTGTCATATGGCCCGTAGATCCATCTGACAGCAGAGTTAGTCCTGTCACAGAACGGGTTTAACTCTCACTGTGAAAGCCAACAGAGAGGATCTTGGTGTGAGCAGTCAAACAGCTCCACAATTTGTACTGATAAGTGCACCTGAAACAAACAGGATCAAGAGGCTTGGAGCCGCATCTACAGCAAAAAGGAAGGGATCTGACTGCTCTCTGAGGGTCTAATAACTCTATATTAGAGAAGCTTTAATTATGACCTTAATCTGGCTCTAAGTGGACTTTTAATGTGTGAGTCCAACAAGAATGGTAATAATATTTCTCTTAGTCATGCTAACATGCTTAGATAATGTGAAAGACAAGCTACTGCTTACACACACAATCATAATGAAAAGTGGGCAATTTTTTTCTTGCATTTGAGGAAAACTTTGTAATCACCTAATAGCACACTGTAAAAGAAATGTTCTATAAATACTGAGTGAGTGCATCTGGGCAACTGGCTGGACTAGTCCATAAATACAGATGTACTTTAGGAAAGGCCAAAGCTTTCACACAGTGTTTAATGAGGTGGAATCAACTTCAAACTCAGACTCTCAAATATAGTCCCAGCTACACATATTATATTTAAAAGATTGGGTAGTTTTCAGCCAGTTGGATGCGTTTGACAGTATCTTGCGGGGGGAAATAACGTTGGGTGGGTGTACATTATTTGGGGTAATTGAAAGTGTCTGAAAAAACAAAAAAACGTTGGTTATTGTGCAATAAAGTAATTTAAATAAATAAATGTAATTATTACAGTTAACTCTCAAACTCTCCTGACCTGTGAAGGATGGGCTGTTAATGAACTAGCACATCTCAGTTTGGACTCAGGTCAAAGCCTTCGGGGCAGGATAAAATAAAACAGGAAAGAGTAGGAGAATACAACTTTTCAATAGAGGTACATACATGTTGAATTTGAATTAAGCATACGGCCCATTCAAGGGAGCTGATAAACCTGCAAAGCATGCATACATATCCCATCCTACATGTTTTACTATGAGATTAAAAAATTTAGTTTTGATCTGTTATTTCCACATCAGGAGCACAAGATTAAATGATATTATCACCTTTATCAAATTTGGCATACTAGTTTTTAATTAATATTCAGAGGCCCATCAAAAATATCACCTGAGTTTGTTTCCTCCAAAAGAGATTATGGCAGAGGTTATCACCACCATAGCTTTTGAGTGAATTCATGGAGAGAAAAGACAAGCAGAGTGGTTAGCCCTCCTCCTTCACAGCAAGAAGGTCGTGAGTTCAAATCCCGGTCGACTCAAACATCCTTGGCTGATTGTGGCTAATTCAAACATCATCAGGCAATTCTTGTCTTTCTGTGAGGAGTCCTCCCTGTATCACTGTGGGTTCTCTCTGGGTTCTCCGGGTTCCTCCCACCACCCAAAGACATGCATGTATAGGTCAAGTGAATGGTTGTTGATGAACTGGTCCAGGGTGTTCCCCACCCAAGGCCCAAAGCTGCTGGGATAGGCTCCAGCCACCCGCGACCGTAGAAAGCGGTAGAGAATCAATGACAAGATATGTTGCTTCTGTTGTAAATTGTTTTCACCAAAAGCATACAGCAAACTCATCACTCAAAGCCTAAATGACTGAAAAAACTGCAGCAACACAATGAAAACCACAAGAACAGTCCTGAACACTCCCAACACATGGAAACTGGTCCAGGAAAAGGGGGAAACAATAAAAAAAAACATGAAATGGCACTTGTGGAGGTGTGATGTGCTCAGGAAACTGGCAGAAAGACATATTGCCTTCAGAAGGGACAATAGAAACTCTATACCAGCCCAACAATGGCAACTCATGTTGAATTTCCAAAACTTCCAGAATAAACTTGATGATTGATTGCATTAGGCAAGGATTTGGGAGTCAATGACAAATGACCAAAACGAAATGCAAATACTAATAAAATAATTTTGGATTGCTCCCCAGATCTAAGCCTCAAAGAATCTGTAATCATTCGAGTTGTTCTGTTAAATGACACTGTTGAGACAAAGGAATATTTCATGGGTTTTCTAGAGGCAGAGGAAACCACTGGAGAGAGCCTTTCCATTTCCATTATCAAAAGGCTCAAAGAGCTCCATATTCCCTTTGAGAGGGAGAAAATATTAATCTAAGAGTCCAAGCCAGACTTTTTGAAATCAATCCATGAAGTCTATTTGCAGTGGAGCACACACCATAAATCTCGTTGATACAGATGCTGCCAAAAATTCAGCAGATGCCACTGGCTTCTTTGGCTACCTACAAAAACTATATGTATTGTTTTCCTCTTCGACACAAAACATGAAAAAACACGTGAACGCCACACATAAATCATAGTCGGACACAAGATGGAAAAGGTGGGTACAGTAATATAGAAGCTGTAAGATATCAGCCTTCTCAAATAAGATGAGCCCAAAGTTTAGCTGAGGAGGTTCATATCGTGTCTCATAATGTACTGTGGTGTGTACTGACAAAAATACAGCACATCAGCAATTAATCTGAATCAGAGACAATGCAAAGGGTGCAGCAGTGGATCTCCTAAAAAGACAGAAGCTTCTTTTGTAAGGATTTGTTTTTGCCCAAGTGGCAGAAAAGAAGGGACTGCGGAAAACAAAAAGGCAGCTCTCCTATGAATCTCCAAATGAGGAATTTGAGGATGCACTTAAAAAAAAAGAGATTTCCATTTTTCTTTTATGTGGTGGTCGCTGTCTCTGTTGCATCACTCAGGGAAAGAGTCCAAGCTTTGGGGAAGTAAAGAAAAAAAAAAATCAGTGTTCTGTTATCTATTTATGTAGTAAGTCAGGACAGTACACATTAATGAACATCTGTAACAAATGCTACAACTGTAAATATGCCTGATTGTAGCATAATAGCTCTTTTCATCAGCAGACCCCAGGCAGGTAACATAAAAAGAAACACAATTAATGGACAATAAAATACAAATAACACAAAAACATAAGAGACAAAACAGTAAAAGACTTACTGGAGGCTATTCCAGTATTTGCTTCCTTTCACTGAGAGATCAGTTTGTCCAAATGTGGCGCGTCTTTGTGTCACATTACAGTCCCCTCGACGGATCTGGAGCCAATCCCGCTGCCAGACTAAAGCTTAATAAAGTCATTTAAAGGAAGTGGGGCAAGTCCATGTTAGGCTTTGTAGACAAAATAAGAATATTTAAAATGATATAGTCCGAGAGTTAGTCCGAGATACTTCTTTATCCTATTACTAAATCAAGTTTCATCCCTCCCAGAAACATATTCAACTGCTTGATTTCAGTGACGATCATGCAGAGTGTTTTCTTGGTATTTAATTGAGACATGATTTAATGATCCAGTTTTGGACTTGAGTCATGACTGATGTTAAAATTAGAGAAGCCTCTGGGGTGTTTTTGCATGCGTAAAAACAATCGACAATTTTGGCAAGCCTCTGGTAGGTTTGTATAAATGGTAAATAAAATAGGCCGCAAAATAGAGCATTGTGGGGCCCCTAAGGTGTGGCAGTTTGTTGCCAGGAACAGATGCACATTGCTTCCTGTTGGATAAATATGTTGTAACCAAAGAAGGGCTTCATCTGAAAACTCTTGAATGATTTAATTTTGATATGAGAACCTGGTAGTTTTAAAAGCCTTCTTTAGATCTAAAAATACTCTGAAGAATGGTGGTTGCAAAACCCAATTGTGTAGCCATTATTTAAGTGTCTGTTCAATTGTTTTGATACCTATTTCTCACCTCAGGCAACATCACACTCTTTGATTTAACATTTTAGCCCATTACCTAGGACCTGTTTGCTTTAAGAGACCCTACCAAGAGCATGTAGCCCCCGACAACATAGCACTTAGGATCATTTGGGCACTAAAACCCCTCCACCAAGATAAGGTGGTTCAAGGAGGGCTCAGGTGAGACAGTAGCGATGAAATAAGGGGAAGATAGTGAGGAGATGAAATGGAGAAAACCAAGTTCAACTCGAGTTCTACCAATTCTGAGCCAGCAGCAAATAACCAAAGTTCATTGTAATGACTTCAGCTATAGAGGGTCATGGTATTTATGAGGTAATATTTTGCATGTTTAACATATGTTCTCCATTGCATCTGGTGGTATGGTGTTTATTCAAATGGAGGTATATATTCAATTAGGCAGGATTTGGCTGGATTCTGAGTAGCAATTGGGATAGACACAGTAACTCTGATCTGGCAACCCTATTTTAAAGATTTTTATCTGCATTTATTGAAAGCATAAATACAGCAGTAGCAGTGTTTTTATGATTAGATGTTTTCCCATGATTAGATTTGTGTCTCAAAAGAAGAAGAAGAGAAATTTCCACACATGGCAGATCATATTTTATCCCCTCTTCCTCCAGAGAAGCTTTTAAAGTGTGTTGATAAGGTGGATTTGCAAGTGCAGTGATAAAAAGGAAGCCAGTTATCACCTGTCATTACATACATTTTCAAATGAGAGTCTTCTGGTGTGTTCTATTCAAGTAAAATGAAAAGTGAGCAGCTGGTTAATATTCTGACCATTACTTCACTCCTGCTTTAGGCTTTGAAAATGTATACTTTGTCAAATTGGAAGACCCATTTATGAATCCATTATGAGAGAACGTCTTGACTTTTCAAACCTTTATCAATGTCAATCTTCTCATAAAAATAAATCAGTGATTAATATTGCCACCTGCTGCAGCACTTTCATCATCCACTCATCTGTTTCCACCGTCGGGTCGGACTGCTAATTCCCATGACTCACTCTGTCTCACTTCTGTCAGAATGAATAAGTCGCTGGGATAAGCCACCAACTAAATGTGAATAGACATGGTCATCCTGAGGCATAATACTACTACTACTAGGTCACAGCCCACATGAAAAAAGTGTGCAACACCATAAGGTTTCATTTTTTTTTCAGTTTTCTCACTGTGTCTGTCTCCATCTAAAACCCCAGCTCTGTGGAAAACATCTTGCTTGGTCCCAATTCCAAAGAAAGCAAAAGTAAGTAGCAGTATGGCTAATCTTGGACCCTTAGCCCTGACCTCACATATAATGAATGCTTTTAAAGGCCATTTGAGAAGACAGGTAGCAGTCCTTCAGGACCTCTTACAGTTTGTGAGTGTGGATGATGCCCTTCTTTACATGCGCCACAGTATTTATAAAAAGTTAAAAAACTGAAGAGAAGACACTGCATTATTAGGAGTGATTTCGCAGGGTAACGATCAGGCCTACAGGGAGGAAAGTGACTCTTTTCAACAGTGGTGTGATTCCAATTTCCTACTTTTAAATGTAGGCAAAATGCAGGGATTAATTATACATTTTAGACACAAAAAGAAAGCTGAGTCTTCAGTAGTTATTAAAGGTCAGGCGGTTAAAATTGTGGACTAATAAGATCTTGGATTTCACCTGGACCATAATTTAAACTGGAGGAAGAACAATGAGGATGTTTTTAAATAGGCTAAGTCTCGACTTTTCTTCTTAAGAAAAATTAGGTCATTTGATGTGAGCAGGAAGTTCATGTGTATACTATCAGGGCATTGTGGCCAGTGTTTTGTTCTATGCATTGGTCAGTTGGGGCAGAAGCATCACAGTGGAACAAACTGATAAAGATGGCTGGCTCTTTGGTTAGTGGGAAAATCCCCTGATTAGATCCATCAGTGGAAGAATGGATGGATCTGTCTATCCATCTTTTGTAGTAGATTTAATATCTATAATTCCTGATTTTAGATTATTGACTGTGTGTTTCTTGTGCCTGCTGACAACGCAAATCCTGCAGACATCTTCCAGACTTTTGGTTCACACACAGCTCATGAAGACGTCTGGAGGCAGGATGTGTGGAAAGGGCTTTTGGAAAAATGTAACAATATAATCCACTTTTTGGAACACAAACGCAAATCAGCACTTCATGCAAAATTACACAGCTCTGCAGATCTGTCTCTAAATCTGTCTGGATAGCAGAACCTGTCAACTACACTACACTGTGTGAGAGTCAAGACCAAAACCAGTGCACGTCTTGATTGAAAATCTTATCTAGAGACCGAGATCAGACCAAATACTATTGTCAGTCTTGGACAATACCAAGTAAAAATATGTTATAAAACACAATATTTTTGAGCTGAAAGTGTGTAATTCATGTAAAGGTGGGTTTAAGGTTTGAATATAGATGTTACAATAAGACTATAAATATTTGCATATCCAGTTTAAACATGTGAACACCCGGAGTGTCACCTCATGGCACCGTCTCTGTCATGTGAGGACAGGGTGAGCCAGTGACCATATGTCACTATATTATGCAATGGAAAAGTCATTTCAGACTCCATTTTCCACTGTTTGGTCGCTGGCACGTTTTTTTTTTTACTGAATGGAGATATATTGTTTATTACCTCATGGAAAAGTATGTTTACAACTTCCAACTTAAATATTATGTACTAAGTCTGTTAAGAGGTTGTATGCAGTTGTGCTAAAATAAAAAAGACCCCTGTGGGACCTTCAGAGATCAAATTTGTACATTCTGCCTGTTTTATGTTTTTGATTCTCAATATATCAGTCTCACTATATGAGCTAATTGTATTAAACTTGGCCAGGATTTGTTTTTTATCATTGTTTTTAAAATTCCATGATCCCCTCTGTTGCAGGGTGTTTAGAATAGGAGATACGCATATTGCCCCCCATTTGGTCCCATTGACTCCCATTATAACCACATATTTCTGCTATACTGTAATCCTGACATATTTAACGCTTTTACCATGAATGCCAAATAAATGTAGGCCTCTACCTTTAAAATACAGGGAAAACAGTTTTTTTCAAGCTGGGCTTTATTACATAAAGTTATTACAATAAAAAAGCTGAACACCACAAAATTGTGTGTTGAGATTGATATAAAAGAGCGGTGTGAATGTGGTTGAAAAAATATTTTTTTCTGCATGTGGGTATGCAGATGTGGCCAAAACACACACTGGATGCAAGGTATACCATGTTTATGCAGGTGCATGTGTAATGTCTTTGAGAATAGTTTGCTGCCTTTAAAAAAAAATCATGGGTTCTTAGGACAAAAAACACATAAAAACGTTTTTAAAAACATTAAAAAAAAAAAAACTGATAAAAAAAATAAACTTTATATCTATGGCTAGGTCTGAAGTTGTTGAAAAATATTGATGCTGTGAAAGGGAAATAAAAAATTTAGATATTCAATTTTTTTTTACTCTTTTATGGGAGGTGACTATGGGTAAAGTAAGTGTATGTTCATTTTGAAGACTACGTAGTGATTATGTTTTTATCATCTTGCCTTAAGATAAATGGCGAGTCTCTCAAAGCATTCATTTCCTTTGTATGTCTTCTGAGCTGAACCTGAAGAGTCTATGTTGTGCTTTACCGATCTAAGGATCACACAGTAGACTGCCTCCAGCTGAGCTCCACAAACAACAAACAACAAAACGAGTTGGCCTTTGCTCTGGGGAGAAACAATGCAGCATCTAGGGACAACATCAGGATCAGATGGGGTCAAAAAGTAATGCTGCACATAACACCTAGACTTCTCCAAGCTGGAACTTAACCTGTGATCAATATAAGTCATGGAACACAAAGGCACTCATTGAGCACAACTCAGATTCAGAACATACTCCATGAACCTGCAGCAGGAGGACGGAGGAACGTATGGTGAGGCCATTGTATCATCAGCAAAAGATGGATATTATTGAAAAGAAAGAACAGCCTTACAGCAGGAGGTCAACAGTTGAATGTGTCTAGACACACTAATCTAAACATGCCCTAAAGAGTGAGTCTGAAGAAATCACATTGACCGGAAGAGTGCACGATGGATTTTAGTGAGTTTGGACAAACAAGGAAAATACCAGTTTATCAATATCTCAGTGTAAATGTAGCCAGGGTCTTAACACTAAAAAGAAAGACAAAAGCTGTTGATAAAGCAGTCAAAACACCAATCACCATGGCAACAGAATAATATAATTTCCCCCTTGTTTTTACATATCTACAGCTATTTATCATTACATGGACTGATCACAAATATTCCGCTTTGTTCTCCAAAATAGAGGAATTGTTTGTGCCACTCTCTAAGGGGCTTACCCTCTCACAACATAATAGCAAATTAATACATTAAAATGAATGATTGTTATGTGTGATGTGTAACATGAGCCTGTAATTAATCAACATTGTGTGTTTTGGTATTGTTCTGTCCTTCAGGCTGCCTTTTTTTTTTTTTTTTTTTTAATCAGTGCAGTTAAACATTGGTGCAGTTTCCTGGCATAAAACCACACTGAATTAAGACATTATGCTGAAATCTATATTGGGTATTCTGAGCGCTGCCTGTGGGATGTTTATCCATTTATCTTGCAAGTGTGGATATCTTGACCACCCAAGGGCATCATTCTACAGTCCTGTCCTCCGCGCTTTTGTTTAGGACTTTCAGACTTAATATTGATGTCTTAATGTCGAAGTGACTCTTTGAGGAAGATGTGAGTGACCTTTAGATTTTAAAACAGACTCAAAGCAATGAGGTTAACACGCAACGTTAAGTGCTGTGGCGTGTCCTTTTTACATCCTGTCCTCTTTGTTTTAGTCTGGAGTGTTCCGGCGCAGTATTGACGTTTTAATGTTCTGATGAGTCACGTTTATATGTAGAACAAGGGTGACCTTTGAAATTGAACATTCAAGAAATAAGGCCACACCCTCAAAATGAGCGCAGATAAATAACAGAAAATCAAAATGAAAGATACAGTCATAACAATGTGAGCATTTTAAATATACACACACAGTCTTAAAAAATGAGAGATTCTTCTTTAAAGAACTTGTCACATTCATCGATCTGGAAAAATATGAAGTTATCGAGCTAAGGTGGTGATAAAAGCATTGTTTCGGGATAGGTTGGGTCAGTAAAAATCAGTTTTGGTGATGGGTACGAAGCATAATAAAAGCAAAGTCCTACTACTTTGGTAAGCCCTCAGCTTTTGGTCATTGCATTCATTGTTTACTTTGCCTTTATACAAATACAAACATGACTTCTGCCAGAAAAGAGATCAGTGCTTGACAAGAATTTTTACCTGTTCAATAAATGTTTACTTGGAAACGCTTTATTTAGCAAAAAAGGACATTTGTTTTATAGTCTTCTTTTTGAAATCTAAAAATAGTTTAAAATCATCCTCTTAATTATTTTGATGTATTATTTTATTCATTTATAATTGATAAGCTGCAAGCCTCATTTACCGAGAGAGCGCTTCATTTTATTTTTAGTTCAGAAAATAATAAAAAAAATAGACTATTTATATTGTGTCAAAAACAAGCCCTGTGATTGGAATTAATACTAACCCAATCGGACAACTACAGAGGATTGCATACTTGGACTTGGTGTTTAATTGCCCCGGGGTAAGCAGACAACTATTAATATCCCTGGTGAGTCCCTAAAATGTACAACTTTTGTTTGCCAGCAGTTACAGAGGAAGCTGGCATTCATCCAAGGTGGTTGTACAGTAAGCACCACAATGAATTTAGAAATAAACATAAAAACATTACAGAGTAGGGGGTACCTGAATAACAGAATAACTGTTGGCAGGTTACATCCATAACTTCGGCCTAAGGAAGAGTCTTTCCTTCAAAGCTCCTCAGACAGCTATTGAATGTCCTCCTTGGAGAGCATAGAGGCTTGTTGGAGAGCTACAAAAAGGTGCTTTATACTTGACAGTCAGTTAGATGGTGTCCAGACCAAAAAAAGCATTGAAATGGCCAGTTCTTTCAAACACCTGGGAGCGCATGTGACTTTCTCTGTGGCCAAAAGGCTGCAGACTTGGCTTTTTGGCATCAGTACCAAAATGATGTGGACCTTTTATACTACGATGCTTGAGAGCATTATCAGACATGGCGTATCTGTCTGGTAGAGTAATTAGACTGGTCAACACAAAACTAAACTTGTCAATATGGTGAAAACAGCAATGAAGGTCCTAAGCACACTTAAAATGTCTTCTTTACAGTTTATTTTATGAGTGCTCTGTAACAAATCTGGCCTTAAGACTCATTAATGGTACATCTCACAACCTGTATCCAGAGTTTGAGCTGCTTCCACACTAAATAGATTTAAAAACTAATTTATAAATCGTTAGCCTAATGGCATAATTGCCTAAATCATATTTTAAGGTTTTTGGAAAAAAAAATTTAACTTTTTTTTTTAGCACATACATAAAAACTTTTTATTTATACTTTAATAGAAAAAAATAATAATTAAAAGCTCTCTGATAGGCTGAGGACACAGCTAATGATACATAGTGAAGCAGCAGTGTCAGGAGAGTAGAGTAAGGTAGATTTAGCCAAAAAATGTCTTGGCAATTATGCTATTAGGCTGACGAAATTAATAATTGTGCATGTTTCATGTGTCTTTTGTAATTATTGCTTGTTTTATTGTATGTTTTGGAGCTGCATTGCACTTTAGCCCAACACAAATTTCCCTTAGGGTCAATAAAGTTGATTCTTATTGTGATTCAGAATGGCAGAATCAAAAGTGGCTATAAAATCCAATACAAGGCAGTGATTTGAACTTTAAAACGTGAGCTAAAACTCCTTTAAACTGGCTAAAAACAAACCTTGTCCACCATTTTGTCTGATATTTGACTGGGATTAATGACAGGAACACTAGACATTTACTACGACAAGGTAAGATATTAGATTCTCCTTTTTAGAGATGTACATTAGCAGCACATGCTATATAACTGTTGTTGAACATGGTGTGGTCAGCTGAACAAAGCCCAAAAAACTGAAGGAGGAACAAACCACAGTATGGCAGGTAGCAGAAGGAAATGATTGGATCCAACGTCAAATCTCACAGACGCAGCAGGAAATACACTCCTAAGGGTATTACATTTGACACAGGCTCACACCAACAGGCACAGAGGCTGATGTCCTCAACTAAAAGTACATGAACTGAGAAGTGTATATGTGTAGGGTTTCCTAAAGGCAAGATCAGGGGCAGGGAGCAGGTGCGCAACACGAAATGATCTGGAAACGGAACGACAAGGCGCACCAACTTTTTAATCAAGCCACAGACAGAAGGAGAAAAACAAAAGTGAAGTGGAATGGACTCGTGACAAATTTCAAGGGTGTTTGTAGTGAGCGCCGTAATTACAAGCAGCCACAACCCAAATTCTACCAAAATGTCTGAGGACACGTCTCCAAAACCGAGGCTAGGAGTCATTAATGAAAAAGTGTGTATTGTTGTTTATCGCCAGGAGGTGGTGCGCTCGTTATCTCCCGAGTACATTGAACCCAGCAGGAACCTTGTATCTACAAAGCGCTGGCAAGTCATTCTCTGCATTCTCGCCCTCCTTCTCTTTTCGTTGGCTGCCATCTCGGAGCCAGCGTAGCATCAACACCGCATGTCATTTCCAAACATGAATGAGCGCATCGGCCCAGAAACAGGAAGCCGGCATACGTGTGAATTCAGAGATAAGGTGAGAGCCAGAGGGAGTGAGATGCACTTTTGTCATATATCTGATGCAGACTCATTCTTGTAAATCTGTCGCTGCGTTCGGCGCCGCTCTCGAGATGTCACATTTACATAAAATTCATGCTGTGCTGGAATCAGGAAAGAAACGTAACTTACTGTGCCTTCAATTTCCGTCCTATTTGGTTTGATTAATTGCTTTCAACTCGGAGGTTTGCCAGATTTTCTTATTTATGATCAAAGTATCCTGTTGCAGCCTCAGTGACTCATCTACACAGGGCCTGATTGAATTAAAATGATTTGGAAGCTACAGTAAAGACCGTAACCAGGGGGCTGTTTCATAAAACAAGCGAACCCAATAATCTAGGTTTATTTGGACAAGTCTTGCTCATTTTTGTTTCATGAAGCACAAAACTGGAGCAGGTCTAGGGTCAGGCTTAGCTCAAACATTTGGTGAACTGAAATCCTTTCATCACAAATGAAGCGGAAAAGCACTCATCATTTAAATTAACTTTGCTGACCACTACAAACATGAAATACATATTTTGCCAATTTAAAAAATTGAGAAAGTTTATAATCTACATGACTGGCAGTTTGTTTTGGTTTTTAATATTAATATTATAGTCCCAAATATCACATGTATTTTACATGTTTGTGGATTAGGTATTTATTTTTGTAGAGATACTAAAATGCAAAGATAATGTCATTTTTCCTTATTTAAACTTTAAAGTTTTATGGAACACCCGTCTGGACAATCATTTCTCTGTACAAAAACATGTATTTAGTCGAAGCAAAGACAATGCATCCATTTTTTTTAGTTCAGATGAAATTATTAAGGCTCGTTTGCACTGACTGACTGGTTTGGAAAGAGTCAGGTGAGCACAGTTTTGTTCAGTCACTCCAGCAAAGGTTTTTCTGTTTCTGTGTATATATAGGAGATATAATAATAATTTATATAATAAAAAAAAAAAAGAAGACTTCAAGAGAGTTAATCCTGATGTAGCAGCAGGAGAGACTGCAGGTAGAGCTGTTTGGTGCTGCAGTAAACATTACACTGTTCCAGTTTATTCACAGGTCTTTCTGAAAAGACCTACACCAATTTTCTAAATTGCAGGCACTCACTGTTTACTCACTTATTTGTTTGCTTGCTATAATGCATTACAATCTCCTGAAAAGTTAAAATTGTAAGGTGTTTTGCTGTTTTTTGGACCCCAAATCAAAGGCCAGACAAGATTTCTGGCAGGCTGTGGAGGCAGGAAACAGACTGGCAGCAGATGGAGGAACAAAGGCCCAGAGGGTGTACCTGGACAAACAGCAGAAGAAAAGGTAAATACGAAGTTATCCTGGGGAAAAAAACTGGTAAGTCTGGAGAGTATGCAAGACGTGCTATGAAAAAAGATGGAATAATCTGGCAGAGTTCTGGTGAGAAGGTTCGAGGCTGATGAATGATTCGGTGCAGGTGTGTCTTATCAGCAGCACTGGAAAAAACACCCTTCACACAAGCTCTGCTGAAGAAACAAAACGGGAAAGAAAGAAAGACAGGAGAACCAAACCCAAACAAACACTTTTTATTCGTGAAGCAGGAGTCATACCTTAAACCACACCTTCAACAGCTAAGAAACACTAGCTTGTTTGGGGAAAAAATGTAAAACATGATCATGTTTTCTGTTCAAACCACCCTAATGGAACCAAAACTTAAAGGGTTCCTCCACATGGTATATTTTTGGGGGATGCTTCGGACCTCTTTTGGTGATGGAAACTGATCCATTTTGACCACAAGAGTATAAAATGAAATGATATGGGCCTAAATGTCTATTGTAGCCTTATTACAATTGTGTATTAATTATGTCAATCATCAAACACTGACACAAACCTTTCTCAAGACCAGTGCTTCTCTAACCATGGTATCACTGGTGGTACACTGCATCTGTTTAATGGTACGCAACTGCCTCTGAGATTTTTAAGATAAAATTAAATCTATAATTAGAGAATAAAGACATATATTCATTACAATAGCTTTACGGCATACAGTACACTGTACTATATATAGTATCAGCACTGCACAACCAACACACTATAGTCAGTTTAAAATGCTACAGAATTCTTATCAGAGTGAATTCAATTTAAACTTGGAGTCAAGCTCAAAGTATCCATGATCTTTTTCAATTCCACTATAAAATATATTTTAAAAAATTGTAAAAACTACTAAATAATATGTATCAACAACAGAATTACTGTTGTTCATCAGCACGGAATTTGGTGCATGGCATAGTAGCTCTACTATAAATCACAATTAATGCAAGACATCCACATGCATGTCCTAATTCTAATGCTTCTAGCATCATTAGTGTCATGTAAAAGCAGTGGAGTGGGAGCATTTTAGAAACAAAAAACAATAGCGACAGATTTTAGGGCCTAAGGCTAATATTTTCAACCTCATTTCCTTAAACCACTTAAGTCTGTAACAATAAAAAATAAGTATGTGTTAAATGTGGCTTTTTCACAGTCAACACAAGTCTAATGCCGTCAATGCACACATACATTTCCATAAAACATAATGTAGAATGTGTTGAATACCAGTATTATAAAGCACAAAATTATGATTCACTGTTTGTGTATTGTATATAAAATATTTTAATTTCATTTCACATTTTTTCATACAACCTGTTTTAACCATTTGATTTTCAGCTAAAAGTAAGAACACATATGTAAAATGTTTGTATATCAATATGTTGTTTAATTATAATAGCCTAAAGATGGTGTGATGTTGACCGGACAAAAAGAAAAGGAATGATGATGATGATGATGATGATGATGATGATGATGATGATGATGATGATGATGTGGCAGCCTCATTTTAGTCCACCCACCTACAATGTAGAGACAGATGGCACTTATAATGTATACATGTCATGTGTGAGTAAATATTTTTGCAATGTATTAATAATAGACACTTTTAAATACACCCTTTCTGAAAGTAATCTTTACCCACACCAGATGAGGACTAGACTAATGAACACTACCACTCAACAGTCTATTAAATTATAATTAAAATATTAGATTAAGAATATTCAGATAGTAATAAAAATTCTGAGCGACTGTGCTGCTCTAACACAGATAGATATAAAGTTGGAAATAAATACTTATGGCTCAAAAATGAGGAAGTGGGGTTTAATTAGCAGGAAAATATTTTATGAATCACACAAACAAGTTTTAATTAATCTGGAAAGCAAACATCTGATGGGCTTCCATCACTGAACTTCAAAGCATGTGACCTAAAAATACTCCAATTATCTCCTCTAATGACCTTTTAATTTCGGAAATAGGATATCCGCATGTGTATCAATAATACATGTCAAATGAAAGCCTGGATGTCCCGGCGTCTGTAAATACCAAATCACAGTATGTCAGACCTTTATGAAGGTGGCTTTTATGTGGACTCCAATTCAGTCCTGAGGGATTGGACTAGACTAGAAGTGTGGCTTGAAATGAACATGAAGCCCAGTAACCAACTTATTAAGATGATGAAGTTCAGTGCAAGGTTTGATTGTGAGTTAGTTTTGGGGTTTTGCCCACAATTAAAACCCACAAAATTACATTTAAATATTTGTTGATAGCCTAGAAGTCCAATGCGGCACAAAGTCTGATGTCCATGTAACAACGTACCAGTACATTTAATGGACTAGTGTGGAGGGAGTCAAACCCTGAACCTTATATTTTCATTTTAGAAACGTTTCATGACACTATGGACGTTTTACAATCACCAGGGTCCTTCCTTCAGAGGTGGCTGCTCCAGAGTGGGCTCCTCTCAAGCCAAGGTCAGAGTCCTGGAAGACTTTCTGAGTCTTCTGGAATGGGCTTCAAGTGGCTGAGCTGAAGCTTCAAAAGCCCTGCACACATTTTGCAGCTGTTTTTATTCTCCAAATAACATACTTAAATGTTTAATAAAGTTCTGCTACATGGATTTATGTATAATGAAATATTTGACTATTGTGTTAAAATGCTATGTTAAAAAAAATAATTCAATGAAAACCTTGTGGAGTTCATTAGGTAGTTACTTTATCCATTTAAGTCATGTGTATTTCTAAAGGAAGCAAGAGCTGCTGAATCGTGATATGTTCTGCATGAGTGACTCTCGAAAGCCACAGCAACGATCAGTTCATATTATAGAAATGTAATATTATAGAAGTAAAAAGATTAACGGTTTTAACAGTGATAAAATCTCACTAAACTAAAAAAAAACTGAACTGTGCACTTTAAACATTTTCTATGAACACAGCAGAACTGAAAATTCTCCTCTTTAAGTCTTCTACCGCTGTTTTTTTGTGGTGTATTGTGGGTGATTTGGAGTGAGGCAAGGTCACAGAGGATCCAAAGATGCAGTTCTTGGGAGGAGGTGGTATTTGAATCCATTTGAAACACACCTTTGGCAGCTGGTTTCCTCCTATTTTATCTTCTTTGCTGCTCACTTAAAGATTGACTCTGGTGGGACTCGAACCCACAACCTTTGAACTGCCTTGCTGTTGACAGCCTAGAAGGCCAATGCGCTGTCCATTGAGCCCAAGAGCCTGACATTTTGATGTGTGTATACATCAGTTGCTAACAAAGTTACCATTGCATGAAGCAGAAGGTATGTGGCATGTATCCATTAATAAACAAGAGTGATGGGAGTGAACCCTGAACCTTGCATTTTCATTCAGAAACGTGATAACATTGCATGGCATAGGCACTAGGTTTTCTGTCCATTTTCAGAGCATTTTCACTTAGTTACTGTGAAAGTCTAGATGGGACCTGAACTCACAACCTTCAAATACATTGCCAACACCTTTTTATGCCACAATTATAGCTTCTTCGCTCAGTTTCAGGTCGACTCTGGTGGGACTCGAACTTCACTAACAACTAACCTCACAAACAACCTTAATCATACTTCAAGTGCTAACAAGTTAGTAGATGGTAACAGCAGAAAGCATGGCACATTTTGTCAATTTTTGTAAAAGCATCACATTTTTCAATTAGTATAAGTCAGACTAACCCTAACCCAAAATTAATACCTTTCCTATTTGATTTAAGGAACTCATGTAATGGCATTGCAGAGAAACAGCAAATTCTTTTTTTTGTACCACTTTTCATAATCATCCCTCTGTCATGTAATCTATAAGTTTAATGGGAGTCAAAACCATAAAGTTCCTTTTTTTACTTTGTATTGCATTTTACAGGCACTACTTTTTCTTCTCCTTTTTCCAACCATTTTGATCTCCTCAGTCTTCCTTTAATTACTGGGAAACTCCAATGGGACTTGAACTCATTACCTCAAACCTCTCTCATACATATGTTGGAAACACACTTTTTTGTCATCATCTTCTGCCACAATTACAGCTTCTTCATTCACTTTAAGGTTGACTCTGGTGGGACTTGAACCTGTGACCTTTGAATGACTTTGACTTTTGAGCCTAGAAGTCCAATGTATCATGTGTGGCTCACAGCCTGAATCATACCTCGATTGCAAACAAAGTCACTTGCATAGTAAAGATAGAAGGCATGTGGCACGTATCCATCATTAATGAATGAATGGGAGTCAAACCTGGAACTTTGCATTTTAAATACATGACATAGTGGTATAGGCACTAGGCTCTCTCTCCATTTTCACTTAGTTTCAGGGAAAGTCTTGATGGGACTTGAACTCACAACCTTCAAATCCTGTCTCAAATACTCTTCTTTTTGTTATATTCTTCTGCCACAATTTCTCCAAATTCACTTAAATGTCGACTCTGGTGGGACTCGAACCCACAACCTTTGAATTACACTGCTCTTCAGAGCCTAGAAGTCCAATGCGCTGTCCATTGCGCCACAGAGCCTGACATACACATGGTATGTTAATGCCAACCCTTAGCATTAAACATACTTCAATTACTGACAGTTACCAGTGCATGATAACGACAGAAGGAATATAGCATTATGTATCCAGACAAACCAGAGTGGTGGGATTCAAATCTAGAACCTTCCATTTTAATATTGGAAACATTTAGTGGCATTGCATCGTATAGGCACTAGGTTTTCTACACATTTTCCCTTAATTATTGAGAAAGTCTAGTGGGACATGGACTCACTCTCTTTTAAAAGCCATCTCAAATACACTGCTCAGGAAACAACTTTTTTGTAATCTTCTTCAGCTACGTGCACAAAGAGCCTGATGTGCACGTATCATTTAAGGCTGACTGTCGTAATCGTACCTGAATTGCTAACAAAGGTACCGTTTTAAGGTGCATGCAGCATTATGAATCTGTCATTCATTAAACAAGTGTGGTAACCAGAAACAGATTTTAATAGGCATTAGGACTTTTTATACATACTTCAACTTGGAGCGCTCATACTCATCAAAAACTCTTTTTTTTAATATATTTCATTAAGTTTAGGTAGGTAAGACAAATCTATTACATTTTATTTTTGCTTTTTTTTACATTTCCTTTCAGGCTAGACAGGAACACATATATACGCATGATAGCAGGGATTTGCAATTGAAATATAATAAATTATCTCATATATTGTCATTTTAAGTACAACAGTACAAAGTAGTGGGATGCCGGTTTATATTTGAAGTTTTTTTTTTTTTATTCTGACCCCAATCTTTAGTCTTTCTTTTATAATATTCAAAGCAGCACGTCTTCAAGCGCCTCCCATAAAAGACTTCTATCTACAGAGACAAATCCCAAGTGACCTGTTCTTTAAGGAAGGATATGATTGGACTTAAGTTCAGTCCCCACAGACAGCACTCCCCCAGAGGCAGATAAGAGGGTTGAAGCATGGCAAAGACACGGTACCAAAGTAAAGAGATCCGACTTGACCCAGCTTATTCACGCTCTGAGTTGTCCACCGATACAGCAGACCTGACATTTGACCGCTAGGCTTCATATCTCAGACACAGGTGGAGAAGAAAGTTGTGGAAGCAGCCGAAAATACTGCTATTGATTTCTGGGGTGAAGATATGGCCACTGCACCTGCAAAGAAATATGGTAAATGGCATGCATTTATATGGAGTCATTTTAGTTGCCAATGTGGATAAAAGATTTTGACCTTGTGGACTACTGCTATTTTTGTAGCTTTATTTGAGCTATTAAAAAAGAAAAAAGAAAAAAGAAAACCCAATGGCTGTGATGTAACCACTTTAGAAAGATTTATAATCTGAGGTACTATTTTTTTTAAAAAGGTTGTTGCAGTGGGTCAAATTGTTCAGTGAATTAAAATGACTTGAATGATTTAAGTGACTGTGCCATAAATGTTACACTGCCCAAACTGTATTCAAATGTCATTCCATGTGCAAAACAAAGAAGCTGCAAATAAAAGCTCAGCCTTGAAGGTGTATTGTGCAAAACAGTGTATAGTTGAAAAATGGAACGTACTGATCAAAAACGTATACAAATGCCTCAAAGACATTAGATAATAATGCAAAATCAACTTTTAAAGCTCCATTATACTTCCTGTTCCGCTTCCTACAGCTGCCCAGAGACGACAAACTTGGGTTTTTTGGTGAAGAAGTCAGATGATAAGCAAAAAGTCAGGCCAAGGAGAAAGTTCACTGGGGTAACTTCAAACAAACAAATCAAGTATTGTCATCAGCCTGACATATGCCAGCAAAATAGAAAGGTCAAGTTTGATACCATTTCAGAGGAAGACAATTAAAAACACAACGGAACAATGGAAACTGAATAAAAGCGAACAAAAAAGCTAGTTCATTCAACAAACTGTGTCTGCAGTAAACTACAATCCGATAATGACAGAGGTGGTCATATCATATGGAATGGGAAACTGCTGAAGAACTTATGGTGTCCCTGTGACCTTCTTGGTGTGAGGAAGGAACCACTCTACCACTGCTGCACCAAGATTTCACTCATGTAATTCTGTTTTAGGGATGTGGCAGAGGTGGTTGTACTATTTGGTTTGGAAATTGAAGCTAGAAAATAAGTGGGATAAGATAATGATCCATAGTGGACCATAACAATTTGACACCTTGTGCAGCATCTGTGAGCATCTGTGTCCCATCCAGCTGTAGTTCAGTCAATGATGTGGCAGTACTGACAGTTCTGGGCATGTTTTAGGTTTCACAACCATTTTAGCCTCAATTTTACCTTTACTAATGAAACATGTTGTTGCTCTATTTGGATAACACTGTGGTTACTCACAGGTTATAAATCCAATCCCCGACAAGGTATTAGTTTAAAGTACCAGCCCTTTCCCCAGGCTTTCTATAGAAGCACTTGCAGATGATAATGTGTCCCATGCACAGACAATGTGGTGGCGCCAGGTTATCGCAAGGATTGTAATTGTCCTGGAAATCTGTTGGAAAGTGACATTTATGCTGTTTAAATACAGTTGGTTTCATTTGTTCATTGCATTTTGGCAACAACAGATAAAATCTTATTTATCTTATGAAATTACCTCGGTTTGACACCAAAATCAAATTATATAATATCACTGATAATATTACCTGACATATAATTTTATTTTTTGTTTTAAACAACACACAATCACCATCCAGGCTCTAGAGGCCTTTCTCTGCTCTATGTTGTCTGTGGCACTGCCCGAATACAGAGTGACCTGTAGAGCATCCATTGATTCAGACTGACGGGTCATGTTTAGTAATTCATGAGCTCTGTGCTAAACATGACTTTGATGAGGCAGTGGGGCTTTAACTGCTCCCGCCGCTCATGTCAAGAGAATCACTCAGCCATCAACTGGACCGGATAGCTGTGCTTTTAAGAGAGAAAAGGTGAATGTTCCTTTTGATGACAAAGGTGTCATCAGAGAATGAGTATCTGCTAAAAGCTTGGACTGAAGACAGGCTGGATACGTCATTTGTGTTCAGCAGATATTGTGATGCAAGAAAGATGTGCAATGGATACGAAACTTGAGTTAATGTCTTTCTTATGACTTTACAGTGAATGCAAGTTTTGTTCTATGTATTTAACCCACACAAACTTTACTGAAATGTTATGTAATGTGGATACAACAATTCTGAATATAATAAGGAACCGTTCAGTACAGACCTCATGGTTCAATTTGCACATTTTGGCACTTTGCATTATGGGAAACAGCATCAGGAGCCAGATCGTTCAAGTTTAATGCAAGCTGTCCAATTGTCAGGACATCAGAATACATCCCAGTCATCTTTGCATAATACAGATGTCATTTGAGATAATGCAGTTTGCATAATGCAGGGGCCAATAGTGCTGAGTCAGTATGCTTTTGGAAAAGTTCCCTAAGGCCTGGAACTGATGAGCAGCAGGGACTAGCAGTGGGAAGGTTCATCAGGGTTTGAGTGACTCCAGGAGGTGACAGGTGAGGAACAGGCAGATGCACTTATAAATAAAGATTGCAATTAAAATTTCTTGTTTTCTACAGCTTATACTTCACTCACAAGGCTTTAAACAGAGACACTGACAGACAACCATTCACTACGGGCCATTTAGGGCCGTTTACATACCCTTTGTTTACCTGTTGACAGCATTCTCACTCCACAAAAACACAAACTTTTGAATATGCATTTTGTGGGGCTTTAAACGGCCCTCAGACAGACACCTATTCACACTCAACAACCCTGTTTACACTCAGTTCAAAGCAAAGCCCTTCAAGGGTCAAGTACACATAGCCAACAGTCAAATGAGTACAAAGGGACAACCTCATGTTTGAACATTGTATATAAACAAAGACCAATACTCTATCCACATGGCACAGGCTTCTTTTGGTCCCTTTAGGTGTTTGCAAAGGGCAGGTACTTTAAATGAATAACTGATCACTGATTGGATTTATCATCTGTGAGTAACAGAACTTTTATCCAATCAGAGCAGCGCCATGTTGTTTAGTAAATGGTAAAATGGTTGCTACATCTTCAAACCTAGAAACACGCCTAGAAAAGATGTCCTGTCAGGTGGGACATGGATGCTTTGGTTGGACCAGTGTAACAAGGCTTTTCTTGAGAATGTTTTATTAATAATACACTTTGCAAAAAATAAGGTTGCATAAAACCCAGTAGAAGGAGATATCACTCCCTGTACCTACAGCTGCCATAAACAGACGGAGAAGAACATCCAGGTTTCACTTTTACTAATAAAAGTATTTTGTTTTTAAGATGAAATCACCATGAGGCGTACTACCACTGGGTTTGTTCACAGACAACAGCATGCTCTCAAGCTCTATGGTGAAATTCAATTTTTGTGGTTTGAAATCCCTTACCGATGCTTTAGAGTTTACTAGTACATCTCTTTAAAAAACAGGATTAAAATGTTGAATGTGTGAGTGCAGTGGAGAGTTTTTACTTGGTCTGGCAGAATACTACGGGGTTCTCAAGAGCTCAGTGTATCCATGTGAACGCAGATTGTTCTGATTACACTATGGGCCAGCATTTGCGTCTGGCTGTTGTGTAAACAGCCCCTAAAAAGGAAGGGTGTGTAGTGTGTAATTGCAATCAGCTCTTTTGCCATCAGCAACCACCAGAAAAGCAAAGTAGTTTATGCACATTACATGAAAATGAGGATTTTGAATTATGTGCATTACATGAAAATAAGTTTGTTTCTTTTTGTATAAACTTAGTAGTGAACACCAAACTCAAGATGTTTCAGGTTTGACAAAGGGATAAGAAGTAACATGAACAGGATTATGAAAAGACAAGGACAAATATTCATCTATATCGTTTGCTATTGTGACGTAAATGTAACAGAGTGACTCACTTTGAACCACCTAACAGTTACCTGAGCCTCTCAACTGCATATAAAGCATAGATCTGTTCAGTTTTAAGTGGCTGCCCGACAAAGACCAGTGATTAATGAGTTGTAACTCGATTAATTCAAAGTTTCACAGATAAAGTAAAGAGTGAACGCCGATCTCTTTCTTTCACAAGGACGCCGCTCTGTTCTCGGTGCTGTTCCGGAGTCTGCTGAAGACGTGCAGCTGTGCTCCACTTTCTTAATGTGCGCGCGAGGCATAACGCCGAACTTCCCCAGCACTCTGCATGTTGGCATTTGCATATGATGCTTCGTGTTGTGCTCGTTACCTAGCATTTGTGGGTGTTTGCGACTGATGCATGATTACGCCGCATGTGTGTGTGTGTGTCTGCGCGCCGGAGATAAGCACGTCTGACGAGACTGAAGCCACTAATGTATTCCTCTCATTCACACGTGCTGATTAATGAGTTGCTGTTTAGCGCCGAGATCTGAGGCGGTGAGACGCTCTGATTGCCGAGCTCTGGAAAGCAACTCATCCTTAAAGGTTGTGTTAGAGTGCAACAAATTACATCTTGAAGGATTAGAGAGCGCGGACTACAAAGGCAGAGAGCTGTAATTGCTCCGAGGGGGGTGGCCTTGACATATTTTTGCTTCCTCCTGTCGTTCCAACAACTCACCAGGAATACTCGGGTTATCTAACACCTTCTTATCTTCATAGGCTCCGATATTTGCTTTGTTGTAATCTTTCTTTACATAGTTGAGAAAAACTGAAGTTCCATCTATAGCCAACCGCATGAACTTCTAATATCTTGTACCATTGTGGGATGTATATACTTTAAATATAGATGTACAGTAGGTTTGAGGTACGAGGTTGATTTTACATGCATTTTTAGTGCACTAAAATATCACAAAGGGGGGAACATCTTTAATTAGCGCTGTTTTGAGAAGTTTGGAAGGACGTGGTTTGATAAAGTTAACCATGAACCCCTGTGTAAGTTATGTTGTACCACTCCAGTGCAAAAAAGGCTCACTTCCTTTACTTTCAATGCACAGCAAACGTGTCCACATCATCAGCTGAACATGTCGCCTTCTAACTGGTTGATATTAGCATCAGAGGGTAAGTATGTGTCTCTTTAATGCCGCTGAGCACTGCCAAATTGTTTATCTGACCAGAAGACAGGCTCCATATGATCCTACTGAGGTGGCCTGCCTGTTTCTTCCTGCGTAACTCTAAGGAAACATCAGGTAACTCTTATATCCTGGTGTCTACAATTAGCCCAGTGTCCTGACAAGTGTCCAAATGTACCCCAATAGTCGAGTGCACAACAGAGGGCTTAACAGAGGGCCAAAGAAAGACATTGTTTTAGAAAAGCTAGTAATAATGCTTCGTCAGATGTAGGCACTTACAAAAGAGGTCACTTAAAGGTCCATTACCTGATTGTTTTACTGATGCGTTTAGTTTGACAGTTTAATCACCTAACAGCTTATTGTAACAAGAATCATCTGTAAAAAAAAAGTCCTTACGACATGATTTAAACTTTATAATTAAGGATTGTAATAGATGAGAATGAAAAAAGAGCACTCCCATTAGTTGTCACTGATATAAACAATGAAGGACCAAGGAAATAAACCAAGGAAATGGGTTATTCTGTTGCAAATTTAAAAAAGAAAAGAAATGGGCAGCAAATTAAACATGGAACAATGCTGGCAATACTTCAACGCAATGTAAAAGTTAAGGTTAAGGTAAACTATTAACTTAGATTTAATGCAACATATTAGTATTTTGTGGTGAAAAACTTTTTTTTTTAATTAAAGAAGTAGGAAAGGTTACTACGCAGCTGTTGGGTGAGAGTAATGGGGCTGAGACAGGGACGGCAAAAACTAAATGGTGCAGTGGAACTTTAAGGCCAGCAAAAAATAAATCAGTTTTCCTGAACTGTAATTACCTTGCACAGCACAGTCCATGATCAGTTCAAGATCACACAGAAATCCATCTTGTCCCTTTCAAAGCTTAGTGTTTCCTATCTCATCACAGCCGGTCTGGACCAGTGGTGTTACTACTGACAGTTAGAGGCATGTTTTTAGGTTTGATGACAAAGCAACTGTTATGTATCGTGTGTTGACAATAAATATAGGTTGTTACATAAAGGGAGAGGGAAGTCTGGGCCCTGTGACCCAGCGCTGGATAAGAAGATGGATGGAAAAAAATACCCAACACTGGGGGCTCTTTAATTTGACATCACAAAGAAATAAAAAATGGTTTGTTGCTCCTCAGTGTCTATTTCCAAAATCGATCTGGCCTTTCCAGAAGTGTCACAATTCCTCAAGTGTGGTTGAAAATAGGTATATTATGACAGTGACACCATCAAGCATGTGTAATGAGATGGCAATAAGGACAGCTGTCTTGTAGAGTCAGTCAAGTCCACAGAGGCAACTGTTGTTGTGATGTTGAGCTTTAGAAAAAAAAGGAATTCAAATCCCATGAGTTATCTAATGTCTTCTTATCTCCATAGGCTTTTGTATATGCCTTGTAATCTTTATTTTAAAAAGTGCAGTTTTAGGAGTTAGTTAACAATGTGAACTTTAACGACTGAACCTTATATAATTGGTTTATGATAAAAATATAGTATTGTGTATCTTCATACTTCAGGCATTGATTGCACATTATTTTCTCGCTACATGAAGCTGCCCCAGAGTTTTCAATGCACCCCATAGAGCTTTTACATTCAGGAGCCCCTGCTTCATTTATAGTAATTAAGTAATGCAAGATTTTTTTGCTGAAAATCTGTTCAGACTTGGCACTAACATGCACTCTGATCTCAAATCAGTCAACGGTTCAGTCCTGGCTCTCACTGAAGGACCTTTCTTGCTGATTAAATACAGAAACAGAATGCATTACTTGGTTGATACTGAATTAACAGAAGTTCCCCTAACTATTTTTTATTAAGTGTTGCATATGTTATTGAAGTTTTAGCTTTTCACATCTTTTTCAGGGAAAGTTTTGCAAGCTTACTATTGATCAGGACTGACTCCATGTAATCAAATAGCAAAAGAAAGTTCTAAGCAATGACCTGGGCTTGCTGTGGGACATTTGTGGAGCATTGATGTGAGATGAGGATGAGCTACTATCAAAACAATTTAAGTTCAGCAAAAGATGCATAGGCTAGACCCCTTTCAAAATTAAATTTAGCACCCCTAAATAAAGACAAACTTTTAAAATAATTTTTAGTCTATAGTGTTTATTTAGGGTTGGAAATGCCAACGTCATAAATGAGATGACTGCAAAACAAACCATGTTTAATATTTTAAGAAGAAAAAAAACACCCCCAATTCAAAAACCATGTAAGAGTTTGTATAGAAGTTAGTTTAGTGTTTTAAGTAGCAGGTTGCTAGTTTGGAAGGATATGTATCTTTGTATCTGACATTCAAAGCAATGCAGCAAGAGTTAAATAGTAATAAAGCAACTCTGGTTTAAAGCTCATTTTGTGCTAGCTAATGTTTCATTGATCATTCACTACTTTGGGATTGATGTGATGTGACTTTTTCTTCATTTTAAATGACTACAAAAGAGTAGCATATTTAAATGTACTGTTCAATTTTGATACTGCTTAAAATTGCTATAACATTCAGAAAACATAAAAAGACAGAACCAGAAGACTGAGGACAAATGTTAGAGACCCTAGAGCCAACAGACCCTATATGTTGTATGTAAAATGTTAAATTTTATGCAGAAATTTCTTTGGTGGGTTGTTTGTAATATCTGGATAATGTTGTAGAGCCACCCGTGCTTTAAATAATGTTAAACTTGGATTTTCTATACGTGTCCAGGACAAGCAGAAGGTCCTGCAGTGTCTCAGGAAAATGAGGAAGAGCAGGACATAGAGGAGGACAGAGAGACACAGTACCAACAATTAATCCAATGTAACAAGGGTTCAATACTGGACACTGGTCCCAAACAGTTAATGTTGTACAAGTATCCACTTAATCATTTTGGCAGAAAAAAATATCCTTTTAAGAAAGCTGGTTTAAAAACTTGCAACTGGTTGGAATTTTCTTAAAGGAAAAACACAGATTTTTTACTTTTATCAAAAAAAAATGATGCACTAGGAATTGAAGGAGTGTGTAACTGGGAAAAGACACTAAACACATTTCAAAAAGATGAAGGCACCAAGTCTCAGACACATTATTGTGTACATTATTGGACCAGTTACAAGGCAATGTCTTGGCACAGACAGAGGCAGCAGATACAATAGCAACAATAGAAAGAAGACAGTATCTGGAGCGCATTGTGGCAGTGACATAATTCTTGAGGAAGCATGGAATTGCATTTCGGGTCATAATGAAAACAAATGAAAGCCACAGTCAAGGGAATTATCTCTTAAAAATAGTTTGACCCCTTTTTGCAGAGTTATACACTTGCTTTAAACAGCGCCTATCTCTCTTCCTCCAGTCAGAATGAAATGATTGAATGCTGCTCACAAAAGGTGAATGAAACAATATTAAGTGAGTTATGGGCCTCCAACCTGTATTCCATTATGTTTGAGGAGGCCAGAGATGGGAAAACTGAACAGCTGGCCCTGTGTGTGAGGTATGTGTCTGTAGATGGGTGTGAAAAAAAATAGAGCTGGCAAACTTTGATGCTGTATCTGCAGCTTCTGCCATTGACAATCCACTAAACGAAAAGGTAATCCATGCCTTAAAATGTGTAGCACAGACATCTGATGGTGCAGCAGTCATGAGTAGTGCAGCTAGATGGGTATAAGCCCTGCAGCCACGTGAACTCAAACACACAGCAGACATGTCCGCTTCATTCAGTGACTGCAGCGCTGAAGCATTTCTCTGCCATTGTTGAGTGTCTCTCTACAAGCAACACACCTATGGCATTAGGTTTAAAAATAAAACGCTGTCAATTCACCCCAGTGTATGTGCTGGTTGTGTATAACTGCAGTTTTACACAGATACCTGCAGAAGGAAAGCACTGTCATCACTCAGGCATTAGAATATAAAGATGCAGTCACTGAGTCAGAGGAACTGATGGTTGCCAAGAACTTTATAAAGTGCATGTATGAGGCAGGTGGTGTTCAGGACATGCTAATGGTGTACAATCTATTAGACCCTGACATTCCCAATACCTGTTCGCAGGTGTAGTTGGTGTAGTGCCTGACGATGTCTGCATACCTGATAATGGAGGACCTCAGGACAAAGCAGAATGAAATACAGGACAACATTGAACACCAGAACGTTTTTTTTTTTTATTTTTAATTTATCGATTTGCTGGCTTTAGGGTGAGGCTTTAGGCTTTAAGGGTGTATTATTTAAGTGGACTGTGGGTAGTTTCCTTTTAGTGTTTCAAATCGATGTTTCCTTTACTTATGAAATGTACTGTTTCATCCCATGAAGTGTTCAGATTTGTTATGAAACAAAAATAAAGATAAACAAAGAAATAAAATGCCTATAATAGTATTATTTTGGTTTAAATTTTGTCTGCTTGCTCAGGGTGCTCAACTGCCCTAAAACTGAAAGTCTACAATTGCCCCTGACTGGAGGAATATAGCTGCCATACGCTGCCTTTTGGTGATTGTGTTTCTTTTTTGATTCCTACCATTTCACTACCATTTAGTGGAAATAAGGTTTATATAACACTTACATGGAACCCTTCATATTGAGAGAAAATAGACAATAGAAACATCTAAAAGAAGGCGCCGCACCAACCTGACACTGTCACGTAGACTCAGAAAAAGGGGCTCAAAGACCCTCTGTTCCTCCGTTTTCTACTGTCTGTAATAACTGTTAACTTTCCGCACAGGTTTTAGTCACATTTCTTCTTTGTTTTAACACCGGGAGTTAATTCAAAGCTGCAAACCCCATTTCAAGACATTAAGAACCTCATTTGTTTTTTTCTGTGCCCTTTGTTGGAGTAATCTAAATTAATGAATTGCCAGTCCTTGAACTAAACGAATGCAATAATGACTTCAATCAGTACAAAGCTCCGCGGCCTCATTCCCAGTGGCCACACATGAACAACAGTCAGCAGCACCACGCCATGTTCACTTTGTTGTCCATGTTAATAGACTGGAGCAGAAGGAAGTGCTTCATTAGGTAGGTTCACCCATGATTGGATTCTTTTCAGTTTGGAGTTAGGAGTGTGCCTGATCATGTTGTTTATGATAGTAAGAGGTTACACTTTGGTGCCAGGGTGAAGCTGTGACCTATGACCCTATGTCATGATGGAATGGTTGGTAAAGGCATGAGGTGATCTTACTTCATTTTTGAAAACCTCACCCTCACTTTTAGGGGAATTTTTTTTAAAATAATTCACACTTTTAACCTAAAAAACTGAATATTAGCCTACAATGTTAATCTGTGTCTCATGAAAAATGAAAAAAATTAGTTTGTGCTGATATGTTCCTTACATTAGCTGATATGTATTAATTTATTTGAATGTAAAACGGTTTGTAATCATACACAGGTGCTTGGCCATTGTCTGTAGCATATAGAAACATGAAGTAATGCCTGCACACTTACCCCAAACACTGCATTTTATCGTTTCATTATCATTTTATTTCATTGTTTTTGTGAGATTAAAGTTGTGACTCATGGTTTGACTTGATTGCTGTGCCACATTGTTGTCGTTAAAATGCAGTCTTTGGAGTAAATGTGCAGGCATTACTACATTTTTCTATACGCCTAATTTATTTTAATGCCACGCAAATCTTTGGCAACAGGAGCTGCTGAATGTGATACGTTATGCATAAATGAATGCATAATAAGCTTCACTGGTAATTTACAAAATCATTTACATCAGAAGATAAAAATGCTATTATCCTTAAGTGGGCAGAGACAACTGTTAAAGGCTCATTAACACTAACAGAAAAATGCACTGTGCAATTTGGAGAGCAGACGCTGTCAAAATATACTCAACAAACATTCACTCAGATTTAACTGAGATTTGCTGCTCTAAGGTTTTTTCTTGTATCGTTGTTTTTCAAAAGCGATGCAGTGCATTGTGGGTAATTTGTAGTGAGGCAAGGCCACCGAGGATTCTTTGGTATTAGTCCCTGGAGGAACTGTGGAGCAGTAGATAATAACCTGAATTCTTTTGTAAGAGTCCTCCTAAAACGACCTGGCCTCGGAACTGTCGGTGTTCCTCTGGAGGAAGTGCTTGTGACCTGGGGCCTCATTTAGAAAGCTTACGAAGGCTCAGGATCGGGGCTGAAACTTGCGTGTTCACTTTGTTGGGATCTATAAAAGGCCGACTTGACCTGAAACTGTGAGAAGCCCTGCGCCAGCTCTGACCCTGGCGTGCTCAAATTTTGGAGACATGGCACAAAGGCGACGCAAATAGGAAATAAGTGAACTGTTACCTTTGCTGCAGACATTAATTTCAAAACATCTTAATTTTTTCTTTTTGCCATTTATTGATAGCAGATAGTAGGTGGACAGGAAATGGAATGAGAGAGAGTGGGGAATGACATTGGGCAAATGACCTTCCTGAGGCTCAAACCTAAAGTTAAAATAATTTAAATTTAAAATGAATATAGCATCCATTTTATAAGTGTTTAAATCAAGTACTACAAATAAATAAAGTGAGGTGAAGGAGGTTTTGACAGTGTTGTTCATTTTGTCTAATTGTGGAAAATACATAAATAGGGCTCTGGCACACATTCGTTGTGATGCATAATGGCTGCTCTGGCATTGTTGGAAGATTATGCTAATGGCGTGATAAAAAGGGAGCGGACATTTTGAGCCCATGAGGGATTCCTGGCCTGATCCGCGGTGATGACTGGTCATTTCAGATTGCCTAGAGCCATGCTCCTGGATCTATGTGTTGAAATGGGTCCAGTCTTAGAAAGGCCAACAAGGAGGAACCACGCCATCCTAGAATCAGTACAAGTTCTCACCACATTTAGAATTCTGGTAAGAGGATCATTCCAGAGAGGACTGGCTGACAGGTACGTGTTTAATTAATGACACCGTTATTTTTATTATTTTTGCCATAACAAATTCTTTTAAAAAAATGTAATAGGCCCCAGTTATTTTTTATTTCCTGTCATAGATCCGGTATATCTTAGCCTTCTTACAGCGCAATATGTCTGGCTTTATAAAAATGAGCTCATTAAACTCCCTGTCTCTGTGAAAGAACAAGCAAATATTAAAAGGCAATTTGCAGCAATGTCCGGTTTCCCAAATGTGCTATTGAGTGCATTCATATGCTGTATGGGCTCCTGGGGGGGAAAAAATTGCAATGGAGGTGTTTGTGAAAAAAGGGGCAAGGTAACAATTTACTTTTTAACAAGTTCTTTGAATGAAACAGAAATTTAGCTTGAAATAGATGAGATTTGTCCCAGCTCCACCGCCTCTTCATTGATTGTTTTTCTGCTGTCCCTCTGTGTGTGAAGGACTGCCTCAGTTAGAAGTAGGCGAGGTGCACTACTACTACTACTACAACTGAGTCAGTTACTTCTTGTTATGGTCCACTTCATCCCACTCACTGCGTTAACTGAGCTGACCACTTGCTCCCATTCATGGCACTTTAGTTTGTTTGTAATGCCTCTACAATATGAACCTTCACAAATCAACGTTCTTTTGTGTTGACATCAAGAGAAAGGCATTTATACACTCATCACAATGCATGAGCCTCTTTAAAAGGCAAAATAGAGGTGTGTTGAGGCTGGGATTGATCCATTTTTATTGAAATTTGACATATTCATGCATTCATTTTCTACAGCTTACTGAAAAAAAGATGATATATGGTAACAGATGACAGATAAACAGTGTCAAAAAGAAAAGTAAAAGTGTAGTCATCAGTTAGAGGTGCTACTGTGGTAGAATCCTTGCTGCGTGATTAATCCTCAACACCTTTAAACCTCTTTATTCTGACTCATTAGTGTCATTAGTTTTTGTCAAGAGAGTTGTGTTCTGGAGCTCCATCCAGTTCGTTTAAAGGCATTCCCTGTTGGTACATTGTCTGAAAATACATCATCATCATTATTATTAAAGTTTAAGGAGTTTGTTTTTTTTTAGTTTAGAGAAATGTTTAACATACTGCAAACCTAATTTACCTTTGGGTATGAAATAAAGCAACCTAACATAATACATAAGCTATTTTTTTGTTTTTATGATTGATTTAGAATACAGTATGATGTATTAAGTTATGTTTGTGCGTATTGTTTTTGAATATGGTATTTCTTTGTTACAGTTCCACACCATTCGCATAAATACAGTTGTGTTTCTCTGTTTTCCTCGCCTTAAGTCTCTGACATCCCATAAAATGTACAGTATCTGCCTCTAATCATGCACTATTTCACATTTTCCCATGTGCAACATTTCAAAAATCAACTAATCATGCATTTCATTAGATTTTAAACATCTTGCTGAATTTTATAATTGACATTTTTTCAGCAGTAATGTAGCCTCCTGATTTGAAATTAAAAAAGAGCTTTTTTTCATTTTTATTCCACCATCAGTACTTTTAGTTGAGTTCAGATTGGGTTTACCTTACACCTCATGCCTTTAGGGAAATAAATGAATGGAGAAAAAAACTTGAGAAGGCCATTTTAAACTGACGGTGCTGTTTTGTTACTGTGATTTAGCCTAGGAAAGTTCATAAGTTGTAGAAGTCATCTTCACATTGATGATCATTTGTACTGGGTGCAATGGGCTGGATATAGAGTTGAAGGAGCAATACAGTCACCATTAAGCTGGATCTATGGGAGAGCAGCACCATTTTTCACCAGATTCCGAGCTCCGCTGCTAAAATAGACTTGATTAATCTGGGCAGTAAATACACAAATTCACATACATAAAGTTAGGACAAGCCAGTAGCACGTTGGAACAGGCCAGAGGAAATGTGAGCTGGCGTTGACTCGTTGCCACAAAAGCCCATTTACAGTGCGGTTTCATCATTCTGCTGAGAGAAGAGTGTTTCGAGCCTCTTGGCAGCGGCTCAAACCGTTCCCCTTTTATAAAACTGTGGACCGCTGCACTATTTCATCCCCAAAGTGAGAGCAAACCAATTTCAGGGTTTGTCCGTCCTGATGTGGGTGTGTATCCACATCTCCCGTAATTACTTTTATATGTCAACCACCGTAAAAACACAAAAGCACACAATTACATCCAAATTCAGTTTTGTTGTGGAAATCCTGTGGGTAAATATTGACATTTTTAAAAAAGGCTCCTATTTCACAGAGGCAACGGTGCAGAAAAAGAATCTTGACTTCCAAGATAATTGGTGCCAATTACAGTGCTGTGAAAAAGTTTTTGCCCCCCCACTTGATTTCTTATTTTTCGTAAATTTGTCACACCTAACTGTTTCAGATCATCAAACAAATTTGAATATTAGACAAAGATAGCTCAAGTAAACACAAATGTAGTTTTTCAGTGATAAGTGACAAGGGAAAAGAGCTATGTAAAACCTATATGGAAAAAGTAACTGCCCCCTACACCTAATAGCATGGTTGTGCCACCCTCAGCAGCAACAACTGCAATCAAGCGTTTGCGATAACTGGAAAATGAGTCAGTCACATCACTTTGAAGAAATCTGGGCCCACTCTTCTTTGCAGAATTGTTTTAATTCAGCCACAATGGAGGGTTTTCGAGCATTCATTCAGCTTGAGGCCACGAAATGATGGATGGACATTCTTCTTCAGGATTTTTTGGTAGAGAGCAGAATTCATGGTTCCATCAATCACAGCAAGTCATCCAGGTCCTGAGGCAGCAAGGCAGCCCCAGACCATCTCACTACCTTTACCGTATTTGACTCTTGGTATGATGTTCTTTTTACACTAGATGTAACAAGACACACACCTTTAACTTTCAACTTTTGTTTTGTCAGTTCACAGAATATTTTACCAAAAGTCTTAGGGATTTTTTTTTTTTTTTTTGGCAAAAGTGAGATGAGCCTTTATGTTCTTTTGAGTCAGTAGTGTTTTTTGCTTTGGAACTCTGCCATGGATGCCATTTTTGCTCCATCTCGTTCTTATGGTTAAGTCATGAACTCTGACCTTAAACACCCATCACTCAACTTTTGATCTTAAATATGAAAGCCTCTGAGTCATTTTGAGTGGTAATTCTGCCCCAGATATAGTAAATAATAGTCCTTATTTGCCCAGACCCACCTTTCCTATCTGGAAATCTGACATACAACTTTTAGATGGCGGCCCGAGCGTTGACGTCACAAAGGTGGTGTGACAAATGGATTGCTTCGCGACCTTTCAGCCTGTAGCCTGCTAACGCCGATAAAAGATGGGAGCCGGATTAGCTTACTCTTATTTTCGTCATGGCAGAGGCCCCGAAAAGACCAAAAATGACCATGGTTGAGCAAAGGAACAGAAAAAGAAAAAGAGACTGTGAAAGTCGCCGAACAAGAGCAAACATCGGACAGACCTTTTCTCGCTGGAGACAACGACGAGACTTTGTAGGGTGCAAAACAGACTCTGAATTTGTTTCATTGTTACTGGACTGGTAAGGTGGTTGTTTGTATGCTGTCTTCTCGCTTTAGGTAATTATATTGTCTAAGTATGTTTTGCACTAGACCGTTTTATGAGTGCACAACACAGCAGTTAACTGACAATCAATACAAGCTCATTTTTTTCAAATGTTCTCAGCCCACCCTAAAATTTGGCATTCAGGAGGGTGACTTCCTGCTCGCAATTATAGAAAAGTCTAGCTTCTTTTCCAGTTTATGTGTCTGGGAATGGTGACACAAAAGACTTTTTTCAATATACAAGATGCATACTGCATTGAGCCTGTGGAGGTATTTTGGGAGGAGTGTAGAGCTGAAGTGCTGGGCCGTCTCCGTCAGAAGCCTGAAGTTGATGACCTTGGTAAGTGAATGACATTTTTTTTTGACAATGCAGGTGTTTAGTTAGTTTATAAAACTAAAATATATAACAAATTTCAGACTAAAACTGCTGCTTCTTTTGCATTTTTCAGGAGATGGCAGAATGGATTCCCCTAGGTGTGTTGAACACTAATATTTGCAGTTTACCATACTTCCAAAACAGTAATTGACACTGTGTAGACCACTGTGCACAGTATTGCAGTATTGCAGTATTGCACATACACCACTATAGACCAAGAGTGGCGTGACATTGTGCACATTGAGTATGATTAAGAGGGAGACTAAAAGGAATTCTGTGATGGTGGAGAAAGTGTGTTTTGAGCACACATAGATTTGCTATTCCATGAAGTTCAAGTGAAAGAAATCATAACAGATGCTCATAGACAAATAACAGCATTGCTTGTTAAGTCAAAGAATTACATGTTTGATTTGACTTGTCTGTGTAATTGTGACTAAAACCTGTTCTGTTGTCTCTGATCCAGTGCATGGAAAATACAAGGACATTTGGCATGAAGCAAAAAACCTAAAAGGTACTATTAATCTTGGAACTTACAGTTTTTCTATAATTTTAGTGGATTACATATACATATTAATATATTGTGTGCATATAATATTTTATACTACTCAAAATCACTATGTAATGACAAATTGTTTGAAAATTTGGTGTACAGGCTGACAAAGTAAGGGAACAATCATCACTCATGCACTGGATCCGAGGCATTGTCAACCATTTCTGGTATTGTTGTAAGCAGTCTGAGAGTGAAGAGAAGTTCAATGTATGATTATAAGCACCTAAAGATCTTCATTATTGGTGTATTCATTTAATTTTCATATATTTCTACCTTACAGATGATGTGGCATGGATATACTGTTATGTTTGTAATTGACAAACATGGGCAACAGGCAGACATGACAGCCATGGTTACAGCAAGGTAGTTGAGAGATGTTTTTTATAGATGATTGCCTTAACTACATTCGTTCACATGCTTTTATCACTTACCAGATAATTTCCCAGAGAACCTACATTGTTCTTATTACTTTTATTCATGTTTTATTTTGACAGGCTCTGCTGCTCATCAGGGACTTACTGCCATAGTTTTCAATAGACGGTTAAAGGATGTGAAAAAGTACATCACCTTTAGGTCAGCTATTATCGGTTAATCATTTTTAATATTTATTTAATACATTTATAATACTTATTTCTCCAGGACAACCTCAGATTAGGAAAGCTTTTAAAACCACACCCTTATGTATGCCAGGAAGCGCTTTGCCTACAGCCCACCTATTTACAAAGCACTGCATTAGACTAACAACCTCTGTATTCGTGCACGCAGTAGTGATGGACAGAAAATGTAGGTTGATTTTATCATCAGTGTGTATTGTTTTATATCTACAGACTTTGAAATGATTGTGTAATAAAAATGCATTGTGTCTTACAGTTACAGACAGTATAACAATAAGAAATCAAAGAGCTGGAGTGTCTACAATATAAAGGAGCCTAAGACCTACAGCTACATACCAGAACTACAGATGGTAAATTTATCAAGAAGATTGCAAAGTGGAAAAGGCCTTCCTCGAAAGCGATACCTAAGGGATGATGATGCTAGGGTTCAACAGACCCACCCCCTAAAGCTTAGCTTATTGAAAGACTATTTACACAGGGAGAAGCAGGCCCACTGACCGATGAGTATAATGAAAATGAAGATGTAACATCCCTGTTACGCATGCATTATTTTGTAATAATGAGTAAATAGTTTGATTCCTCATGATTTTGTTTTTTAGCAGAATGTCATAAATGAGTATAAATTAAAAAAAAAATGTGTAAATCAAAACTGTATTAATTATGCTAATATGTCAGAGAAGGTGACGCACCCTGAAGCCAGTGTAATGTCCCATGGGTTCTGGATAAGTGTCTCTAATTCTCCAGACACAACAGGTTGGAATAACTACTCCGCCACAACACAAACTGTCTATACACAGCGTGCCTGTTTTGACGCTGTTCTACCTGATCATCATCTATAGCAAAGATGTCCTTCCAAGCTGCACGAGCCAAATGCAAAATGTCGAAGCCCAAGTATGCCATTCTGCTGATGCAGCATTTGTGCGGCTGACGACTCTCAAGATCCAAACAGTGTTATTGAAAACATTTTAAAGTAATTAGTTCTTGTGTGTAGCTTGATGTCTCTTGGGTCCATAGTAGCTGCGACAAATAATACTGTACCTTGTCAGTCGACTTTGTTTTGGTTTTATACTTACATGTTTTTGCTCTCCTTGCTCATGGAAATTTCTCCTTTAAATACACTTTTATGGAGGAATAAATAACAGGTTTTTTAATAACTTTATTTGTGGTGTGGGTTCTTTTGTGTGCTCTTGGATGAGACATCGCTGTGCTCTTGGGGTAATTTTGATGGGCTGGCCACTCCAGGTAAGGTTCACCACTATTCCATTTTTTTTTTTATCCATTTGAGAATAATAGCTCTCTTTGTGGTTTGCTGGAACTAATCAGGCCTGTGTCTGGCTATTGAAATTGTGATTAACCACAGAAAATGAACGATTTAATAAGGAGGGTAATTATTTTTTCACATAGGACCAAGCAATCGTCACGTAAAAGCTGCATTTTGTGTTTATTTTTGGTCAATCTTTGTGTAATATTTAAATTTAGACAAACAGTTCAGTGTGACAAATGTTCAGGAAATCACAGCACTGTCAATGATGTTCACGGCTATGTTCTACTGATGGGAGCACATTGGAGGAGTTCCATGAAGGTCACTGAAAAAGGCTTAGATGACTTTTGTAGCTAAATCGGTTCCATGAAGACTAGTCTGGATTCGTGCAGAAAGAAAAACTCTACGCTGCGATAATATAAGGCTTTTCTCCGGAAGTCGGTGCTCATTTTGTCCTCTGTGAGCAGCTGTAGCAACAAAAATGGTAAGTAAAGGGAACGTCCACTGAGCTTTCTATTCTACTGAGCTTTACGTGTCTTTTCCAGCAATCTGTTCATATTGGCATTGTATCTTCAAAGGCTTTGCCACGCTAACATTTTGAAAAATTAGAATAAGCAGTATTGTAGTACATTACACTGAACTGAGAGTGCACTTATCTTCCAAACTGATCCTTCTCAACCATTTATCAGTTCAATCTCAGTTCTCTTCTGCTATTTCTTTGGGGCTTGACGCAGCTGAGACAGGGTTATGTTGCAAATAAAGCCCCCGTTCTCATTACTCAGACAGGTCCGACTGCATCACAAACAGAATACAGCTGTAAAATGAAAAGTCCCTCCAGAATGAGTGAGACCACAGTTAATTGTGGCTGCGGTGGCGGATGGCTCCATGGCAGTGCCCAGACAGCTTTTACACACTGAGTTCTAAAAAAACTTTTCCGTCACAATAAGAGAAAACGAGGACACGGAGTTTTGTGCGTCATCCCCTCTAACCTTCTGTCCCACGGTTCCACACAAGAACACAATGACATTCGGGAATTATCTTTTATTTGGTACAGCGCTTTGACTAATAGCAGTTATTAAAACAACTCTGCAAACACAATGAAAATAAACAGAGACAGATGAATGACACAGAGCCTTTTATGTCATAACCACTATGTTCCCAGGCTTTCATAATAACAAAAATCCCCATGGCTGGTTATTTAGAAGCCTTTTCTTATTAAAAAAGGAGACAGGTTTGGGGGTGGATGAGATATACAACCTAGGACTTGATGTGAGAGTGTTTGCTTAAAGGTGGGATGTGTATCTTTATGGCTTTTAGGTGACATCTGCTTGCAAAAGTACATATTGCAATTTCACACCATAACTTTATAACTGCTTTAAGTTTTAAGGCAACTATGGTAGCTCTGCAGGGACATGTTGTTGACCACCCAGTAGAAAAAGATCTGATAAAAATCAATAAATAAAATACATCTATATCAGTTTTGGTTTTGAAATGCACATTCAGACAGGAATGTGCTCAAAGAGAAACATGGAGGTGCTTCTCCTCCAGTGGTGCTCTGTTTGTCCTCTCTGGGCACAACAGGAAGTAAAAAAACTAAAATGACCCCTTTCACTGGGTCCTGTGTAGTTTTTCTTATCTTGCTTATGTCTTTAAACAGTTAAATGATTTGAGGGGATGGTACACTACTTAACACAAAGTTTGCCGCTATGCAAACATTTTCCATCACATACTACAATCTAGAAATAAAGCTATATATTGCAACTATTTGCCATACTATTTTCTGAAGAAGCCTTGTTTGTTGGTTTCCATTGTCAAAACAGTCCCGACATACTTAGCTTTAATGCGTCTTTTTAATTTTGGCAATAACAAGCCATGACATTGGTGTGATTCCAATGTGATTGATATCTACCTTTTTCAGTTGGGCATATGTTATATTTTTTATTTTGTATTTTTGGAGTGTTATGAAGTAACTTTGTGGTTTCTGCATTACAAATTATTTTACCCAGAAAATGTCAGTGACTTTATCTGTAAGGGCCAGCAATAAGCAGCTACTATGGACCCAATAGACATCAGTCTGACCAAACAACTACCGTATTTTCCGGACTATAAGCCGCTACTTTTTTCCCACGCTTTGAACCATGCGGCTTATACAGAGATGCGGCTTTTCCATGAATTTTTCTTCAGCCCTCAGGGGGGCGCTCTAGCAGGAAGTGCAAAAACGAGACAAGCAGCGGTAGTCAGTGCAAACAAGAAAGCTCCAGTTTTTATTCTTAGCACATGCAACCCAAGACGCACAACAGCAAAATACGGTAATATTTTTACATCCTCACCCCCTCATAATGGAATATCTTATTTCTCAGCCTGGATATCGGCGGCTTATAGTCCGGTGCGGCTTATATGTGACAAAATATATTTCTTTTAAATTTTAGTGGGTGCGGCTTATATTTAGGTGCGCTCTATAGTCCAGAAAATACGGTAATTACTTTAGTTAGTTTCACAGTGTTGCTGCTGCTGCTGACTTACTGAAAGTCATAAAGGTCACAAAGGTGGGATCGGTAAAATATATGACAGCAAAATCCAACACAACACATCAGTCATATTAAAACAATTTTCAATAAAGTTTTGGATTTGTTTATTTTGAAAAATAGATAATTGAACTGTTTCCCACAACAGCCCAAAGAGGACAAACTGACCACTGCTGGAGGTTTTGTTGTGATGTCATGTGATCATATATGACAACATGACAGCACAATCATAAACTGAAGCTCAAAAGAAACATCTGATTAGTGTCCGATGCAGAGGCCTACTTATGATTTTAGAGCAATATAATGTTGAAATTGTGTATGAGTGTAATGGATGTAGTCTAATGAGGAGACAGTAGTTGTATAGATATATGTTTTCTAGTTCTATAAATATCATTGAACCTTAGAGGCCCATTCTACTTAAGACTCCCAGATATTCACAACCAGCCGTGGTTACATTTGATTTTGCTGATAGGGTTCACGAAACGAGAAGGAAATCGACTTTGTCAGCGCTGATGTCATGGTGGCTTGCTCCGTGACATTCATGCTGTAGTGGCCACCTGCCTCCTCAAAGAGCCCACCGGGAGACCAGTGGAGGGTAACTGCCAAAAACCTGGAGAATACGGAGACGCCACAATCCTCCGGCTGTTATTAAGATAAAACTTCCCCAAAATGTGATAAGTGGATGACACAGAGCCCCTCTCAAAGCAGCATAAACAAAGCAGCTGCCAGATGAGCACTAAAAATAATACCTGCTTTTTTGTGAAGTTCAGGGAGGATCAGCACTTTTCGCTCTAATAAATAAAATTGAAGGAGTGAAGCGCTGACACCTCTTGGACGTCTCGGCTCAGTAATCAGTTATTAGACAAAAATATTGTGGTTATTTAATGAATGACATCTTATCAGGGTAGTAGCATGTATCAGAAGAGCGCTGTGAGGCTGAGAAATCTCACACGGACACTGACAGTGACTAAGCGCACGTCGACGGCGTCACTGTAGACGAGCGTTAAAATATGCCTGCTTTTATAATCTGACATCTAAACTAGCGCAACAAGGAATGATGGCAGCTGCAGGAAACATAAGTGAAACAAAGCCATCACTGGAATAACTTTACATTTCATTACACTTTTGTCACATTTGTCATGATTACCTTATTTTTTATTATTTTATTTTACCGTTATTTTTTACCTCACACATTTGTTCTCATTTATAGAGTCGTACTGTTAGAGAAAAATGAAAAATATGTCATTTTGGTGAAGAAATATAGCTGCAATTTCTTAAAGGGTAAGGCTTTTAAATGCACTGACAACTTAACTATGTGCTAGGAATAGAAATCTCATTCACATTATATCATTTCTCTTTCACAGAGTTTTTAAATGTACTGTATGAAAAGGAGAGTTGCAATGTCTGTGCGAGAAGTCGTCTTCTAGGCTAATTATTTTCATTTTCTACTGCTAATTCTGTATGGAGCGCTGGAAAACTGCTAGAATGCACAAAATAAAGGGCGGAGGAGTAATAGGAAATATAATATAAAGGGAAAATTTGTAATGATACAGCAATAATCAGCTGATTTTAGGGGAGTGACAACAAAAAACACAACACACTTGCGTTATTATCTTCAATTTAAACCAATTTTTAAATTCTGCATCACATTGTATTTGTCTCTTGGAATAAAATGAACCCTCTTTTTTCCTTATCGATGCAGAATACGTCTTTGGATTGTGAGTATATGGAAGTCCAGCAGAAAATGTCTGAATCTGTCCAAAAACAAAACAATTGAATTACTGTGCATCATACAGTATTTGCCCCACGCACAGTGTTTTTGACGCAGGCCTTAAAATGTATAAGAAAATAAAAGGGATCTGAACAGAAAACGCTGAAGGCCTATTGTCAAACACATGACGTATTTGTGGAGCCTCATTGTGCTTCTCTGCAGCTCGCAGCAGTAAATCCAGCTGCAGGCAGGGCCCTCCAACACAGCAAGCAGCAGTCTACTTTTTATTGATGTTGCAAGTGTAATCTTCATACATCATTACAGCTGGCGTCTGAGTCCTGTTCAAGGGCACATGGATACACAACTGAAAAAACACTACAAACCATATTTTCGATAAAAACCTTTTTCTGTCAAAAGAAATGTCCTCACTGTAAGTCATAACCATGAAAGGTATAAGCCAAAAATGTATTCCATGTAAACTGCTTATGCCCTGTCAAAGGACCTCTCATCATCATCAAAGGCCTGAAAAGATAGCAGTTAATCTCTCTGTGACTGAAGTGTAAATGATTTTAAAACTTTAAATGAAAGTTTTCATGTTTTTGAAATATATTTAATAAATTATCAGCTGACAACTCCAAACAATCTTTCACTGAGTCTCAATGTTATAACAAATGTGACCTTATAAACTTTGACCTTTGTTTGAAAGAGATTAGAAAGTATAAAATAAAGACAGAGTTGATGAAAAGGCTGGACATATTAACATTAAAGAGACAATGTGATTTTCACGTGACCATTGCCACTGATCAGACTGCTGCCATGCCTCTTCTCTGAGAGTTTTGTGAATGCCTGGTCACTCCTCCACTCCTCCTCACTCAGTCAGTCAGTCAGACACCAGACTCCTCACTCACAGGAAGTTAGTCTCCATGCACCGTCTTTAGTGCTGTACAAAAGCTCTTTAATGATGGTCCGTGGAGCGAGAAGGGGCTTCGTGGAAGTGAAAACTGAAACTGAAACTGAGGAGGCTGAGGAGAAAACCCAGACGCACAATAAGAGTCTGGTGTTTTATTTATGAAAAACTTCAGCAGAGACTGTAGAAGTTGTTCTTAGTTGCAGTGGTTTATCTGTGAATGTTATTATAAATCATGATGAAAGAGAAAGAAAATAAAAGAGAAAGAATGCCATATATTTGAATTACAGTGGTCCCTCGTTTATCGCGGGGGTTACGTTCCAAAAATAACCCGCAATAGGGCGAAATCTGTGAAGTAGTCAGCTTTATTTTTTACAATTATTATATATGTTTTAAGGCTGTAAACCCCTCACCACACACTTTATATACTTTTCTCAGACAGGCATTAACATTTTCTCACATTTCTCTCTTGTTTAAACACTCTCAAAGTTCAAACCTTAGCATCTTCCTCTGCCTTTTGGGTGCGACCGCAGGTGCCTTTGTCGGTGCAGAACGTTTCGTGGACATTGTGGGTTTTGTCAGGGAGAAAACTTGTAAACATACAGCACTTCAGAGTCACACTGCTAGCGATCGAACATTTATGTCAATTTGGCGAACGCATTCTGTACTGTACAGGAGACACGGCACGGAGGAGATTGATTGACAATGGTCTACAGTCCCTTAGTTCTGCATGAGTTCTCCCTTAGCCAATCAGGACGCAGAACACAATGCGCGAGTTCTCCCTTAGCCAATCAGGACGCAGAACACAATGCACATTCATACACTGTAAAAAAAAAAAAAGCATGCAAAATTGCACAAAAAAAATCTGCAAAACAGCGAGGCCGCGAAAGGTGAACCGCGTTATAGTGAGGGACAACTGTATATTATTTGAAATGCAACAGATGTTCTTGGCAAATATTTAGAACACTCTAAATTTAAATTCTTAAGTTTATTTGAGATCTTGCTGCAGATCCAGTTTAAATGTAACCATAAACAGACATCTCTGCAGGTGATGCTCCAGAGGAGAGGACGCATCTCAGTTAATTCATCTCTCCTCCTTCTCTCAGTCCTCTCCTCTCTGTGGCTCCTCTGTGGGCGGGACTAAGACGTGAGGAGAAGAGGGGAGTTGGAGGAATTGGAGATGAATGTTTTGAGAAATGAGACACACCGCTGGCTAATGCGGTTCATTATCGGATTACTGCTGCGTGCTTACTCTGATTAAGACACAGCGAACTGAGCATGCTCCAGAGTGGGACAGTGGCACAGAGTAACACACAGAAACAGATGGAAAGAAGGCTTTATCGAGCTGTGAGCAAACTTGGATTGAGCTGAGCACACAAACGTACTGACAGACCTCCTCCTTCACACTCTCCACCTCTATGCCCCCCTCTACGACCGTGACCGCATCTCTGGCAAAAAAAAGTGAGCGAATCCACTGAAAAAGTACTGCTTAAGGAAGGTTTCCTTTTTCTTACACCATGCACACATTTCTTGATTACATGTATTTACTTACGTTAACATTATTACTCATTTTGAAAGTGGTAAAGAGGTAAAGTACTACAAGCAGTTTTAGGTGGTTGTATGTATCTGCAAGACTGCGCAGTGTGATTGTATTATTTTCAAGCTGCTTAGTGTAAAGTGTAGTGTATTTTTGAAGTTTGTTTGAAGCTGAAAGTGACTGGAAAAGGGATTTTGTCGGTCTCTGCGGTGCAAATCGTGAGGCTGCTGAGGTGCCATTTTTTCCAAATATTTTAGGCGGTAGGCTATTTGCAGGGATAGCAGGTATTCAGAAATTCATATTTTTGTGATTGACGTGTTAAAATGGGTTGGGTTTGCAAGTTTTCAAATAAATAAAGAAATTAAGTTGGTAGCAGATGAAAAATTGGTTTACATAATGTTAAAATTCTACTGAGGCAACTTAAATTAGTAAGTAATCAACTTAAAATTGTATGCCAGTGCACCTATTTATTGAGTTGGTCCAAAGAATAAAAACATACAACTGTAGATAAAAATACAGTTACCCCAAAAGAAAAGTGTCAATTGGTTTAAGACAATTACAGCCCTTTTGGGACAACTCAAAAAGGCTACTGCAGAGGGTTGCGTCAATTTCTTGTGTTGGGCCAAGACATTTCTTTTTAGAGTGTACATCCCGTCGTCTTCTGGTGCAGTTTCCTGTTTCCCATCCTCTCTTTTTCGTTGGCTGTCGGCTCAAAAAATTCAAACATTAAGGCCAGGTCGGGTCTTTTTACCCTCACACATTAACACATTTTTGTGCCAAACAGCCATGCAGATTGTCCCCCACAGACTTTGCCCAATTATGGGTAAAATCTAACAAAAAATCTTGTATTGTGTCCTTAGCTTTACCTGAAATTACTCTTCGCCTGCAGATCTCCACACTGAAGCTACTGTGGATTTTTTTATTTATTATCCCACCCATAAAGGTTAAAACATAATTCCCAAGCATTTTTTTTTTACTATGCTGAGACTGAGCAGTATCTAATCTCTTTTGGCCTTTTTTTTAATAAGAGCTTTTGGTTATAAATCATTGTTTGCACTAATTTCCCTGGATTCAATAAAACCCAAATCTTAATCTCCTCTTTCCAATGGGCTTTTAGGAAAATATAGATTTCCAATTTGGCACATGGCCTTTTCTTCCAAGGGCACGCTGAATGAGAGGCACATGATTTACACAAAGACAAGGAATGGGCCCCACACACTGTGCAAACGCAAGCTCCGTCTGTAAATCCTGAAGCTGCAGCTCGGAGACGTTTGCATATTAAAAGATGAAGCTGGTGAAATATCAGTCGTATAGATTAGTCCTCCTCGAAGGGAAATGGAGCTATTACAGCACAAGAGACACTGAGAAGATAAATGGTGGCAGGGACGCGGTGCTAAAAGGAGAACAAATGTGACTTTTGGGGAAAATCCACAAAAGACGAAACAAGGATAAACAGTTCCATCAGTGATAGCAGAGTGAAGAAAAGATGTGGATTATGAAGAAGAGCCCAGACACAACAACTGCTTCTGGAGATCACATAGGATATTTATTAGAGTGAAATTGATATCCATACACAGAGGTGATTTTTTTCCCAGAAATTCAATAATCAGTGGAGTAACATGGTGATTGCTTTACTTTCTATGGATGTACAAGTATTAGGTTTATAAATTCTCTAAATCTTTGCCTTCAGACGTACTTTTGTTTGATATGAGCCAAGCAAAAACAAGGAAATAGGAAAGCAGAATTTTTTTTATTTTTATTTTTATCTTATGTCCTATGTTTATGAACAAAAATCAAGATTTAGCCCAGGATAATGGAGGTTCTTCACCAATTTTGCATGCCCTCCTCAAATATTTTAGGCCTCGAGTAGATAGAGAGAAAACAAGGTGAAATAGAGGGGAATGACACTGGGCAAAGGACCCGAGCAGGAATTGATCCTACTCACACGAGTACGTCACGGAGGTGCTCCAATCCATATTAAGTGTTGATAGGTGGTTTAGCTCCTTCTCTGCTCATTCCTCTCAGAAAGAAATGGTATAATTCATGACTGGGTTCATAAGGCTGGAGATACACTTGCGTTAGAAGGTGAACGTGGCCATATAACATTTGTCTTACACATTCCCACGTCTGTACTGCAGCGCCACAACAATAAAATACAATATACAATATGCAAATAGGCGCTAGGGTTGCGGTTGTGAAGTACCTGACAAACATGAAAACACATTCACCAGGTAAACTTTCAAAGGTTGATAGAGCAGGTACATGATTATATACATCTCAATGTCCTGGAGCAATACTTTAGGGCTCTGCAATTTCAACAAAATGAAAAACATCTTGGGAATTTATTTCCACCTTTCTGAAAATTACATTCTAAAAGATGCCGCAATTTCCTAATTTTAAGATTAGATATACTTTCCAAGTTATGCTGGTGTTTAAAGCTGCAGTGAACGATTTTGTTTTTGCCGTCCCTGTCTCAGCCCCACCACTCTCCCCTAACATCTACTGCTTCTTTTATTTATTTATTTTTTTAATAAAAAAAGATAAAACATTGTTACATTAAATCAAAGTTTAGAGCTTACCTGAAACTTTAACCTTTTACCGTTGTAGACTGTAGTGATCCTGTAATAATCTCTGCCTCAATTAACATTGTGTTGAAATGTTGCCAACATTTATTCATGTTTAATTTGCCGTTTCTCTAATTGTATCTTTTTTTGAGCTGTTTTGCTATCATATTTTGCAACAGAATAGTCCATTTCCTTGGTCCTTTGTTCTTGACATCAGTGTCAACCAGTGCGAGCTGTGATTGGCCAAAATCCCTCTGTGGGCTGATCATTCTCATCTATTAAAATTCTTAATTAAAAAGCCTAGATCATGTCTTAAGGTCTCATTTTTTCACAGATGATTGCTGTTACAATAAGCTTTAGGTGATTAAACTGTCAAACTAAATGCAACACAAAAACTCTACAAATCCTCAACAAGACAGGCTCCTTAGTCTCTTATACTTTCCCCTCAGCACTTGTCTTAGCGGCTAACGTTAGCACAGATGATTTTCTCAACTGTGCATTTAAACAAACCTGTGCAGGCACATTACATTATGTGCAGTGCTACTCTGACATAACAGTCAGCTCAGAAAATGTACTGTAGAGATAAAGTATATGACCTAAACAGCATATTATATATCTTCATATATCCGTTGATTAAATTTTAATCGGTCAAGTTCTTAATGACAATTATTGATATGATTATCGGTTAACCATGAACACTCCTACCACTGACGTGTGTTTGAGATAAAAACAACTGCACGTCGCATGCGCGTTTCAGCCCAAATTATATTGAGATATTTGAATTTCATTTTGACACTCAAATTGACACTGGAATGGTATGATACAGCCCAGCCCTAGTTCAAACTTTGTTATGAGCATATCTATCTATATCTATGAGTCTTCTTCTATTTCTAACTGGGAGAATGTACGCCAAGGTAGCTTCAGACATGTACATTTTGGTGTCTGGTGAATAATTTACATGGAACCTGTGTACGTCTGCATCCATCTGCCTGTTTATTCCTTTTAATCTCTATTTTGGTGCGCGATCGCAGCTTTACTGTGAAGTTTAGCCTGGTTCTGATTTCCCACAGCCTCGGCTCGTTGGATGTAGGGCGAGCCGGCGCTTTGTATCCGCAGAACTGTGCCGAACAGATGGCAGCCACCGCATCATATAGATTTCTTTCCGTTCAGATCTTGACACCTCTACAGTGTGAGGGGCTCTAAGTGAAACAAGATGCTTTCTCTTCCGCTAATGCACTCCAACCTGTGTTTGACACCCTCTGATTCACAGCGGCAGTCTGCACCGATCAAGGTCAGAGACGAGCGCTGGAGAAAAACAGGTCACGGCCGGAGATCAAATGGAAATGACAGTGACTGAGTGCAGTGAGTTGTATTATAAATGTATTTCTTGAGTTTTTTTTGGAGAAGATATTAGAAAAACTTAGTAAACCATAATTTAAAAAAATGCAAAATAAACTTTCAAACACATTATCTTAGCAATCACGTAGTTAATAATAATGGCCATTTTTCAGGTCAGTTTCTATTGCTAAAAAAGGGTTCCAATGCCTCCCCCAAAATCTCTGGAAAATCATTTTCCAAAAGGTGGAGTTAAACACTGCAGTCTGTTTACTGGACGTTATATAATACTCACTCGGAAAAATTAGATGGGAAAGGAAAAACCTAACATGGAAATGTTTTCTGGTTTGGTTTAATTTGGGTTTGTTTTTGTTTTTTTCCAGAGGAATTCTAATACCTTTATTTATTTATTTATTTATTTATTTTTTAACTGGCTAGCTTGGTTGTTGGTTGCTTTGGTTTCTCATATCATAAAAAAGAAAATCAACTTAACCTTTGAGTATTAACGTTTAGGACCTGGCTACACTTTTTACAAATGCATACTTTCCTATGCATTTGTGCCTCTCGTTCCAACTTTTCACTACACAAAACAGATTTTTAAAAACAGATGGAGCAGAGATATGTGAACAGCACTTTTAATATCCGCATCGACGTTACAGCACTTCATGTGAGTATCGAGCATGCATGCATCTGCAAAACAAATTACAGATGAACTTAGCATTATTACGTCACTTAAATCTGCTGCACTCATTATCCTACTGCACCACACACCTGAAAATCCTTAACACACACTTTTTCTTTTTCAATCACTTTTTTCAGTCAGACTTGGCATTGTTGATACTTTCAGAAGAGTTTTGCGTTGCCAAAGCAAAACGGCTCACTGCTCTAAATGTACCACTGTGGTTTGTGTTTAGCGCCATCTTGTGGTGCAGAGAAGTGTTTTTGTATTAGTGTCGCGTGGACGGAGATATTTTAGCGTCTAGAGGTCAGTTTGAGTTTTTGTAAATTTTTTATAGTATTCGTAATTTTTTTTTTTTTTCTATAATGTCCACGGGAGACATTTTGATAATTTTGAGCATATCCAAAAAATCAATAATTTGTTTTGTTCTGAGGCACGAAAACTCAGACAAAGACAGTAGTTCACATAAACTGAGCTTTAAACGTAGCACCAAAAATCTTACATCTTCATCATAACTTTGCATCATATTATCATCATCTGGGATATTTGCTAATATGTAGCATGATGTTGTCCAGATCTCTTTACTATTCAATACCATACAATAGTTGTTCAAAATATGGCTTAACTTTAGCCCTAACTGGCATTAGTTTCAACTGGCATCCATTGTGAGCAGATGGAGCAACACTGATGTGAAAGATTTTTCTCAGTGTTCATCTGCTCCTTTTCTCCAAGGACAATAAAGCTGTTTAAAAAAAGTGAAAGCAAAATGTAGAAAAGCATGGCCTAGCCCGCTGTATAGGAGTCTCACTAAAAGACGCTTCATGCCTCATTAGATCACCTCATGTCAAGTGAAAGTGAAAAAAGAAAGGAGAGAAAAGCATTCATACGAGGTTGTGAAATCCACTGACTGCTCGTGAAATCTGCAGAGAAGGCTGTATCCTCTCGTGTTTAAGACGACGTGATAAGGGCTGTTTGTTGTTTTTCACGTTCATTTGTTTTGTTTTGAGCAACATCCACAGAAATGGGGATTTCACAGGAGCTTTAAACATTCTTGAGACCAGTGTATGACACAATCCCATGAAACAACGAGTGTTTGTTGAAGAATGGGATACATCTTGATCCCTCTTTTATTATATTGTGAACTGAAAAGCATGATGTTGGCAATTGTTGTTTGTGAATCAACATATTTGTGACTTCTGTGTCTGCTGTTCATATATAATGGAGATCAAGGTTTGTTACACCAAGGACTGACGACACCAGGGCCACACTCTGGAGCCAGTCAGGGTCAGGGCTGAAAGGTAAGCACCTGGTGACAGAACTGCCCTGAAAAGAAGAGAGGGACAGCCTTCCTGTTGGACCACCTTCTGTCAGAGGGTACAATGGGCAGCAAACAGCCCCAACAGCCCCAACAGCCCCAACAGCCCAACCCCGGACACTGGACACATTCCATGTTCTGATGTCTGATAAATATTGAGAGTTTTTCATCAGTGTTGTAAAGCTTTTGTTTGTGTTATGAAACAAACAATGGATCAACCATAAATATTCCTGGGAGAAATACTACTCATCACCTACTGTATGTCTTTACAAACAAGTCCAAGTGAAGACAAAGTATAAATAAGACCTTTTAAAGTGATTTTAGAAGTGAGTTAAAACAAAAACACACACTTGATCTTGTAAGGCTAACTGTTTTTTTATGGCAGAAACTGCAACTTGTCAAGGTGCAATTAAGGCCTTCAGATTAAGTGTAATGTAACCTGTCAGGTGCAGATGTGAGTTGGATGAAAACCATAGGATTTTGGCTTCACTTTGCCACAGCAGTAGGAACAGCAGCTGCGTCATTCATCTTCATTCACTTATTCAAGGGCTTAACAGAGCGTAGCTGTCACTTCGGACGACATGAGGTGCTCAGAGCGGTTTTTAGGTCAAATGAGAGGTCTTTTTGACAATTCTCTTGGTTTGGGGTCTGTCCTGACAAGTAATTATTTGCCTGATCAAGCCTCAGTTTTGTGGAGCCAAAGCAGGAACTAATATTCAATATATTTACATTTCTAGGTCACACAGAACAGCATTGAGCCAGTCAGAGTGAACACCACAGAATTAGCAACAGATGATGAGCAAATGTGTTCTTTGACATCCATCCAAATACGTGAAAGGTTAAACCCGGTTCTTATCCTAGATTTGATTCATTAGTAAGATATCTGTTGATTTGTGGACACATTTTCCAGCAGATTGGGGTCTTTTATGCGACTTTTACATTTGGCTCAGAGGGTTGCGTCCAGTAGCGTCTCCTCCAAGGACCAGCATCCATCCACACTTTACTGGAGAGTGATGGATGCTCTTTGAGGATGAGAGCTGATGGGATGGAGGTCAACGAGAGGGGAAATGCAGCATGGCCGACCCCGGGGGCACTCCTGTCAGCCGCTCAAGGTCCACGCATGTTCAACACTAACGGCAAGAACAACAAGAGTGACAGTTTGATGCAGTCGATTGATGGAGGCCATTTAATATTGTGTACTCTTTGATATGCTATTGCAACATACTGCAATAAATTACATCATATGAGATAGTAGTTTGAGAAATGTTTGGGAAAGCTTAAAACAAAAATGCACTTGTACTTGGAAATATTCGTAAGTTAATATGCAAATTTTAAAGATGCATCATGTCAAATGTTGCACAAAATGGAACACAGCATCCAAAAGAATGTGTTCAAAGAGTGTAATCACAAAACATTCTTTGTGTTTGTCCATCTTTGAATAAGACATTAACCTTTTGCACTCTCACCCTCCATTTCTGACTAAAAATTCATAAAAAATAAAATAAAATAGCTATAACTTCTCAGTCATTCTTAAACAGTGTATATGTACTGTATATCTTTTTTTTTCTTCTAGTTGGTGAAAATCATCTACTGTTTATGATAGAGGCTTAATAGGGTAAGGGGTGCTTTGGCCAATCACAGGTGTCAATAGAAGGTTTGAATGGCTGCCGATAAAACAGAAAAGTCCATATGCAGTGCTAAATATGTCTTTTAACTCAGCGAAACAGCTCAAAAGTTAAAAACATCAACAGAGAAAAGGGAGGCAACATAAAACGCCAAGAAAAACTGTCTAAATTGTTACAGTAAGCTCTAAACTTCAGTTTGGTGTAATCTCAGTATTTTGCAAAGGAAAAAATACTCCAGTTTTACAAATTGAGTAGTGGAGCTTTAATATCTGCATGATTTAAAAAGGAGGAGATTGTCTAGACCTTGTGACATTACAATATATAATAAGTTGTAGCTATTATGAAATAAATATTGTCTTCGCCAATATTGTATATTTCAGTCTAAACTGCCTGACGCTTTAATATTAGTAATAATGTGTATAACAGGAGGTGGTATTGACTATAATCCATATGAGCACATGGATACTCAAGTTTTGACAAATTCACTTAATAATACTGTAATGTGCTCTCCCAAATCCACCGATAATAAATAAAGAGAAGGTGAACAAAAGCAAAAGATACATAGATCCAGATGAAGACACTAGCGTCCTATAGATATTTTTAACTGTGTAGACATCCAGGTGCTGCAATGAAGTTGACAGCAATACATTTTCAATGCCAGAATTACCATTAGCTGCAAAAATCACAAATTGACAACAAGATAATTCTTGCAAATGATAACCGACATGTCTTTAATGTCAGTGCCTCAAGAGAGAACTTAAGAACTGGCCTAAATAGGACAGTGGAAAGAAATTTCCCTATGGGACAATAAAATCTATCTATCCATCCAAGTGGCTAAGTATTGGGGCAGTATAAGTATATAGCTTCAGTTACAGTTAGCATGCTAAATCATACATTTCTACGCTCATGTATCCATGGGTTTATTGCATCTAGTTTGATCCTTTGTTAAAATGAATGGAAAAGTCTGGTACTTCAGTTAACTTTATGCAAGCACAGTTTTTAACGACATGGAAAGGTCTATTGGAGAGCTGCTTTTAGATGTTCACAGATTTTTTCACATTTGTTCCTTTGTTTGGCTCCAGCCACATGGAGGGCAAATTTGAAGAAAGAGGAACAGGATAAAAACAGACAATAATTCACCAAAATGGCTCCTCGTTTCAGAAAAAAAAAAGCTTTAGTAATAAACTGAGCATGCACTACTTTCATTTTTTTTTTTTTTTTTTTTAATTGGATCATCACCCGACCTATTTCCATTGGTTTTTGTTTATTGTATATCCCTGCAGGACACATATGTTAATCATAACATGCCTGGTGCCAAATAAGTAGCTAAAGATTAAATAGGAAATATCCAAGTCAAAAACAGATGCAGTCTTCGAGTGTGTGTGCCAAATTATTTTCACTTCCAACACGTGCAATCATTTATCGAACCATAGCTTGGCAGGGGTGCATTTATATAAGAAGTGTCAGTTTATGGTGCCAAGTGGAGCAGGGCATTAGAACGCATCACACATATTAAGACTTGGCATCTGCAGCTACATTCGCCTGTATTCTTCATTTGAGATATCTACATGGTACCATCATAACTGTGAGATGAGTCCAAAATCCTACATACATTCTGAGTCATAGCCAAATTTGCATTCTCTGTCCAAGTGACTGTGAATATGCAAATGCAAAGCTGATAGCAACTACTTTTTTTGTCTGTCATTTTCATAGATGGATGAAGATTAAAACAGAGTCTTTATCTCAGCATGCTCCAAACTCAAATACACTTTTTCTAAAAACATTAAAAGTCATCAAAAGTGTGATGTCTAACATTTAGCACTTCAAATATTTGTTTTGTTTTAATTACTGTTATTTCTTGTGGACAAATAATTGAAACTTGTCATGAACTATCTTGGAGAATACTTAATTACTCAGAGTGAGCCATAAGTAGTCATTTATTTTTTGTTTGTTTGTGTTGTTTTACTTTATTCTACTCTACTTTAATTTGTCACAATTACATTGGCCCAACCTGATGCATTATTTAAGTGTGTTAGATTGAAATTCAAGATTGGATGAATAAGTTAAAACACCCGCTGTGTAAAAGCAGATGTGAAATCCCAAAACTTTACTGATAGAGAGCCTAAAGACATTATTCCACTCAGGCTGTGTTGCTATGGGTGACCGCTAAACAGGCTTGTGAGCAGGACAGAAGTTATGTCTTAGTAGTGGTAGAGGAGGTACTGCTGTAGTACTGTGTACTGCTGCAGTAAACAACAGAAGATGGTTAAATCCGGTTCCAGCTTTCTTAACTTTAAATTAAAAAATCTCGCTGTAGGACTGATGGTGCATTCATGTGGTCCTCAGAAACTCAGGATATCCGAGTTAGGAAGTTGTTCTTCCAACTTTGGTGTGTTAATACAGTGAAAATAACCATTATTTGTCTATTAGAAGCAATTTAAGAAAAGGTAGCCAATTAAAAACATAACAAGTTAACATAGTATAAGTTAAAAACCGATAGCGTTAATTACAGAACGTAAATAAATAAATAAATTAGGAGATAGTCTAAAAAAGCCTATGGACAAAAATATTTGTACTGTCAAATTATCAAGTTACTAATGTGCCAAACAGTTTGTATGATATATTTTAAATTATTTATATTACTCAAATATTTTTAACATTTGCTTTCCTCCGCCATATTGCAATGATGAAAATAACGCCAACATGGAATCTCGGGCAACTCCAACTCAACCGAGTTTGTTCAATGTATACATTACACAATGCACCTTTAAGTTGACATATGTAACCTATGTACTAAAATAACAGTATTACATTAAAAGAATGAAAAATGGTTGGCTGCTCCCTATTGACTTCTCTTCTAAGTTTGTTCTAACTGGTGGATCCATGGGGGGCTCCTGAAGGCAGTGATCAAACACATGAGCTTTGTGTAATCCCACCTGGACAATAGTACTCCGAGCCTGACAAGGGTTTTCTTCTGTCAAACTTGTTCACCGCTCAGTCTTCAACCTTCAGGGGACTCAGTGCAGTGTGAAGACAATCTGACAGCTTTTCCTGCCGCTGCCCTCCGGTGACTTCAGGTAGAGCGATAAAAGCCATCGGCACGAGTTAAAAAGGAAGAGGTGTGAGGGGAGGTTTCTTTGGGAAAAGGCCAATAAAAAGAATGCACAGACAAGTGGAATAAGCCAGGAGTTAAACATCTGTCTTTCTTTTTTCATCTAATAATATAACAGGCCTCTTAGGTCCAATTACTCCAACATTAGTATAGAACCGAAAAACAACCATTTAAAGATTTCTGTGTATTATATACAAAATGTGAATAGCATGTAAAAGAAAAGATGCCAATGGCCCATTGGTAAGTGGATTAATAAACAGCTCCTGTACTCCTGGAAAAGATGACATAAATACTGAGAGCATTAACATACACCCGAGTATCTGAGACCATAATCCCAGTTATGAGCATTTATGTGTGCATGTAGATGTGTAAGGTATGAAAGTGGCCGTAGACTAAGTTTGTCCATGGCCCTAGTAAAAAACACTCTTAAGTTTAAAAGCACAGTAATATGTTGGCTTTTTGTTGCTGTATGCAAGTTGCTGTTTGTTCCATGTTTGTTTTGCCATGTGTTTCTTGACTGAGTTTGCACAAGTGCAGCTCACCATCAGCAGTCATGATATCCCAGTCAGAGTCAGAGTTCTCCAGGTAGCATATCTGGGTTTCTCAAAATCATTTAGCTGTACCTGGACCAGATGGCTTTCTGATTGCATTTCATACAGAGAAAGTCAGTCTCTGCTCTGGCTCTTTCTTACCGGCCAATCGTAGCGAGGGGGGCAGGATTGTGGAACGCAAGAATTTTTTCAACCACAACAGTACAGAGGTTTAGGGAGCTTCCTACAATCGAATATATATAAAATAAGCACTGTCCTCAGATTTTTCTGACAAAAACGACAGAAGTCATTCACCAGAAGCATCTTCTCTCTAGACATGCTGGTGAACGCTGTGGTTTGTTGACAACTGGAATCAGACGGTCACTTTCCTTACGTCCCATCCGTGACTGATTGGTTTACTCAGTGAGCCTTAGTTCCGCCCTTGAAATCCTGTTCAAACCCCGAACTACCAGACTGATATCTCTATATGTAATACAATGAGAAAGCTGGCTGGCCAGGCTATCTATACCTGTATCTGTAGGTAGATTTGTTTTGTAGCAATGAACCAGAAGCTGGCATCCAGACACATACAATTACAATGACAGAATCATTTACATCAAAAAATACACAGACACAACATGATTTATTTACAAGAACAATGGAAGATGGAACAAAGCTATTCCTGTAAGGCTTTGTTCTGCAGCTGGGGACTCTTTGACCCAAAGGGATGAGGCAAAACTTTCACAGAGAGAATGGGAATCACAGTTGATGATGTTTGGAGCTATTCTCTGTAGTTGTCTGGCATACAGGGATTTGATACTCAACTGACTTCACCATTTTATAATCTATAGTCTTGTTTGTTCTTATCCTTCAAAGTCAGATTGCCAAATTATGCAACCAATATTGAAATGAGACTGAGGCAGAAGAAACACAGTTGCCTCTTCCTGTACACAGCTTCACAATGTCCCTCAAACTTAAGCAATCTATCGATAAAGGTCCCCATGGTACTTGTGAGACTCACTAGTTCATTGTTTTGGCCCATGATAGTGTTACTTCCAGAGTCATGACACGCTTTCTGAAGTGGATTTTTGTTGTGTTTAGCTGGAGATATGATTCCTCACTAGTCAACAATTATAAGATCATGTCCAATGGCTTTTCCCCATCTCTTAAATCAGGATGTTGTGTTTACATGCACAAGACATTAACGGGATACTTAAAGAACACAAAACCAGGATGTAAATGTATTCCACAGCAGTCCCAAAGTTGAAAACAAATGGAAAACTTTTCAGATTTTTACAGCTAAAACAACACACATGACTATTTTTCCCAAGATAATAAATTTGAATTAAACTGGAACGTGTCCCAGACCAAATCTACTCCTCTGTTGAGTTGCTTCAGTCACTAAATACATGGATTTGTTTATGTAAAGCACACAGTTTGTTTTGTGTGGCAATGCATTTTTATGAGCTGCGACCAAAATCAACCAGTCATGAGTTATGTGTAATCAATTTCCCTTAACAGTGTTGACTGTTTGCACGGCACTAAAGAGATAAAGTAGTCATAGTGCAAGCCCCTCTCTGTAGAGTCAGGATGTCTAAAGCTGGATTACAAGACTCAACCGCACAGCACACTTCATCAATAAACCAATTAACTGTGATTGTCCAGGGATTTTAGCGATTGGGTCATATCACACATAAACATGCTCTCTGACGCTTAATCAATAAGCCTTTGAATACAGCCTGCTTGCATGTCAGCGCTCAGAGTGCTTAAATGTGTTAATAATTGTTCAACTGGATCGATGTGCAGTGGCTGCTGACATTCACAGCTCACAGATTATTTATCAATGCACCAATCTGAACTGGGCATTGTCCTCACAGATTTGGAATACATGATAAGAACACTCTGCCAGATCTTTTACTGCAGCCAGAATCCAGGTCTGGATGGAGCCATACACAAGGCCATCTGAACCAGAACCAGGATCACTTCTGTCTGACAGTCTGCTACAACTTCCACTTCTGGTAAATTACATGAACATGGGTTTGGTCTGGTGTACTGATGGGATAATTTGGATTTTTCAGATGGATTACCGTATTTTCCGGACTACAGAGCACACCTAAATATAAGCCACACCCACTAAAATTAAAAAAATATATATATTTTGTCACATATAAGCCGCACCGGACTATATATCCAGGCTGAGAAATAAGGTATTCCATTATGAGGGGGTGAGGGTGTAAAAATATTACCGTATTTTGCTGTTGTGCGTCTTGGGTTGCATGTGCTAAGAATAAAAACTGGCGCTTTCTTGTTTGTACTGACTACCGCTGCCTCATTTGTCTCGTTTTTGCACTTCCTGCTAGAGCGCCCCCCTGAGGGCTGAAGAAAAATTCACAGAAAAGCCGCATCTCTGTATAAGCCGCATGGTTCAAAGCGTGGGAAAAAAGTAGCGGCTTATAGTCTGGAAAATACGGTATTTGGATTACTTCTATCTGAGTTAGATTCAATTTAGCAGAGTCTGGAGAACAGGAAGTAAACCTGACCGGTGCTTTCGGCTCTCCGTTTCAGTCACATGCAGCCAATACAAGATGTATTTTAAACACCAAACCAAGTCAGACAAATGGCAAATGAAGGCAAATGAAAATGGAGCAGCTCCCCAGAAGGCCACCTCAGCTAACTCCTCTTGATGTGTAGGAGAATCAGCTCTACTCCAAGCTCCATCCGGGTGAATAAGGGCATAATCACACCAGGCAAATCGTTTTCATGTCCAGGCCTGAAACGCCCCTAAAGTCTGGTTGGTTTGGCTGATGTGAGTGCTCTTATCCGTGCTTGAGAATGGAACACTTCCAGATTTCAGCTGGGTTGGAAGAGGTGTGCTGCAACACAGAACGGCTGCTCAGGCATGTGCACTAGCACAAGCCGTGTGCATGGCGTGATATGTGTGACAGTCTCACAGTCCATTTAAACACAAGGCAATGGAGATCTGATGGACCTAATACGATTCCAAATCAGAAAATCGCCATTTTACCGCTTGAGCGACGTCCGTTGAGCGATTCCGTACTTCTTGTGAACAAATGCTCGTGAAGAGGAAGGAGTCCCGTGACACCCGACGTGATGCCGTTACCGGGCTCAGGATCATTTTTGCATGAGTGAGTGCAAGTGGAGTTATGTGGAACTAAAAAACTCAGCTCATTTATGTTTTTAGGAAAAAAAAGGTCAAACTTGGACATGTGGCCTTGAGGTAAAATATTCAAGTTGCAAATTGTGAGGAAAGAATGCAAGAGGGAATGGTTGTCCGTCAGCGTGTTAGTGTTAGTCCTGCAATTAACTGGCCATTGTTATCCTCATGGCTTACCCTGCACAAACTTGATATACATAAATTTGATTTTTTTGGGAGCAGCTCCATGTTCTACCAAGCAGACAGAATAAGCCCCACTGCTTCAAACACTATTAATGTTAGACAACTAACCAAAGACTGACACAAGAGGACAATACTCTTTTAGTTTGTGCCCCATTAAAAGAACAAGTAGCTCTTCATTGATGTCACTTTTTTTTTTTGGTCTATAAAAAAAGGCCAAGCGCTGTGTGATGCTCAGCGGTTTAAATTGCAGGTGAACATTTCCACAACAACAAACACTGTATTGAGAAATGTCAGAAATAATTGTGGTGTAATCCGGTTTTTAAGCACCACTCCTCATTTTTGGCAGTGTACAGCCCATTAGAGAGCGGAGAAGTGGAGGAGGCTGTTATCGACATTTCGGGACACCCACGTCGATGGTGCATTTATGCTGCCTGGGAGAACAATGTCATCTGAGCTCTAAAGAACAGAGCCACCGCCTGAAAATGATATGGTCTGATAAATGGAATGAGCCTTATCAGACACATTTCAAAAGAAGTCAGTGTATGTAAAACCCAGATGGTACTGTGTCATAAATCCATCCTTATGTCCCGAGTACTGCCATATATTATGTGCAGTAATTCCGTTCATTTTCTGTATTAGCTTGCATTGGCCTGACATGTTGATGGCAATAGTCTGGCTTTCTGCAAATAAGTCTGTCTATGCACATCTGGTCTGCTCACTATATAGCAGTGGTGGCAAAAAATGCACATTGCAATTCCATATCTCACACTACTTTTTTTCACCACCAGTTGAGATATGTTGCTGTCTAGGAACAATTTACCAAAAGAAAAAAGGTCTGATGATCAGCTAGAAAAAAAAATTAGAATAGGAAGTCTTGGATCTAAGCTTAAAAGTTGGAAGATATCCAGGTTTAATGCAAAGCCAGAGAAGTCAAAAAAAAAAAAAAAAGTTTTAATAGCTAGCTCTTGAAATCAAAAATATCTGAAAAAGGTGTTGCATTATATCCTAATGTCTAATTTTCCCTCAAGCACACTGAGGTGACAGAATAACCTTTTTGAATGCCCACTCCTTAGCCTTTGAACAGATTCAAAAGCCAGAGTCAAGCCAAGGGTGATTGGTTCTGAATGAAAACGAAGCTTTTATTAAAAGCCCCAGCATGGAAGGGGAATTCACAGAGCGTCTTGGAGAGTGGTACTTGTCAGAGCGGAGAAAAGCAGAAAGCTGGTTCTTATGACTCACAGTGTCCAACGTATGTAACGCTTGTACAGAATAGAGGAAAGTGCCACTGCAATAATATCAATAGCCCTTCACTTTGGGATTTGGGGTTTTCTGACACGACCAAGCTCAAAGTCACAATTGGTTTTATTTGAAGTGAACATACTCTGAAGTGAAGTTGGTGGAGGCACAAGCAGTTTTTTTCCAAGCTGGTATTGGTCTCTGAATACAGTCATAGATTTACAGTATGGGACTTTTATCCAGAGCACTGATGCACTTAAAACTGGTGTGTGACTATTTATTTAAGCTACATTAATGATTATTTTCATTTTTTAATTGTGTTCCTTGAACTGTTTATCTCATTATACGGCTATACCTAACGTCTGGGGTCAGTAACTTTTATACAGTATTGTCACGAGATGCATAGGATCAAAAATTAGGAGCCTGTCGATATGGTTTAAAACAGGTTTATTCAGAGCTTTGGCACAGAAACATGAATGCAATATAGCAAACAGGCATCTGACCCCGGATACAGGGAATCAGCCAGTTAAATAGTTCTTGCAGTTGTGTATCATGCGATGGGATTGGCCCAATGACAAGCTTGGACATCACTCAAACAGGTCAGCATATAGGAGACTCACAAAAAATGATTACCATTGTTGAACAGAGGACATCAGGTTTGTCTTAGTGGTTACATTCAATGCTACTTAAAGACAAGGAATACTTGTTTAAGTCTGCTTGAAATCATTATATTGTAACAAGGAGTCGTTGTTCGGACCAGGACGTGTTATTCTCCTGTGAGGATGGAGGATGTTGGGCCAGACACATTATTCCAAAACACACAGAAAAGTATAACCAAGACATGATAACAAAATGATGATATGACAACAAACCAATAAAATAGCCTTTACTTGTACAACATAAGCTAAGCGTAAAGTGTGACAATGGAAGCTAAGCAGACCACCTTACAGATTTGGCATTTGCAAAATCATCTTGGAAAGTGGCAATTGACTGGCTAGATTTGTGTGCTGTCAGTGAGCGGGTAAAGGACATTGTGAGAAGCTCCATATCTAGTTGTATACATTCAGGCATTTAGGCTACACCTGCTAAAGGCTTCAGCTACAATTGTGCTGGACTTAAAAGGCCAAGAGTCAAACTCAGGACATTGTCGCTGTGAGATGATAGTGCTTACCACTTTGCCACCACCAAGTAACACCACATTGGACCATTAGCTGTACATGAGCAGTGATTCATCAAAGACTGTTAAACTGAACTCTGATTTCCATACACATTGTTAAAGGTAGGATACACATGACCATTATTTGCATAGACATTATAGACTGTGCTGTGAAAAAGTATTTGCTCCTTTCAAGTTTTCTTATTTGCATATTTGTCACACTTAAATGTTGCAGATCATCAAATAAATTTAAATATTAGACAAAGATAACTGAAGTAAACACAAAATGCAGTTGTTAAGTGATATTAAGTTATTTATTGACGTAGATGAACCTAGCTAGCCCTATGTGAAAAAAAACCCTCAGCAGCAATAACTGCAATCGTCACAATGAGTCTTTCACATCGCTGTGGAGGAAGCTTGGCCCACTCTTCTTTGCAGAATTGTTTTATTTCAGACACATTTGAGGATTATCACTATACAATCACCATATTTGACTGTTGGGATGATGTTCTTTTTTGAAATCCTGTGTTATTTTTACACCTGATGTAACAGGATGCACACCTTCTAAAAAATTCAACTTTTCTTTTGTCAGTCCACAGAATATTGTCCGTAAAGTCTTGGGTATCATTAAAAAGTTTTTGGTAAAAGTGAGACAAGCCTTTATGTTCTTTTTGGTCAGTTGTTGTTTTTGTCTTAAAACTCTGCCAGGGATGCCATTCTTTTTTATGGTTGAACTTTGACCTTAACTCAGTTGTGAGGCCTGTAGTTCTTTAGATGTTGTTGTGGGCTCTTTGTGACCTCTTGGATGAGTCGTCGTTGCGCTCTTGGGGTAATTTTGGTCAGGCGGCCACTCCTGGGAAGGTTCACCACTATTACATTTTCTCCATTTGTGGATAATGGCTCTTACAGTGTGTTGCTGGAGTCCCAAAACTTTAAAAATAGCTCTGTAACCTGACGTGAGTTACTTTTTATCTTATCTGTTCCTCAATTTCTTTGGATTGCAGCATTCTGTCTTGCTTTTTGAAATCTTTTGGCCTACTTCACTTTGTCAGACAGGTTCTATTTAAGTCATTTCTTGACTTGACAGGTCTGGCAATAACGTGGCCTCGGTGTGACTAGTGCAATTAAACTCCACTTTCCCCCCAAAAATGTGATTAATCACTCTAAAACATTTTAGTGTCACAAATGTGCAAAAAGACTTTTTCACAGCATTGTAAAAGTCTATATCTATGCATTGTTGTATGTATGCATATCTCTGCTAATGCTGCTTTTGCTGCTGCTGTGGACTATGTTTTGGATGACATCACTTGTGAAAGGATCTACAGCAGCAACTTATCTTGTGCTTGTATGACACCACATGGCATTGTTGGAATTACATATACCAAACTGCCGTACCGATCAATAACTCATGGCCATTTTTGACCATTAGGCTACTTTGCTAAATCAGAATATGGTATACAGCATTATGCCTCCGGAGAGCTTTGCATTAAATGTCTACAAAGGGACTTCTAAAACAGCTATAAATATTATCCATACTCTCTGGTGCTCACACTAGTGCTCATATCCAATGGATGGAGAGGGGGGAGGCTGCGCTGTCGGCACAAAGAGCCCAGCAGTGTGGGAAGTGATTGCTAAAATGACATCATGCCATTCTCTCAATCATTCCCCCCAAACACTGCCTTTATCCTTTCTCTAAATTGACTCCAGAGCTGAAAAACAAGAAGCCACAGCAGTAGAAGTGTCTGCATTTGAATTCTTACCTACGCCGCTGTTCTGGCTCACATTTCTTGTCATTAATTCTTTTTTTTTTTTTTTTTTGGCTCCCTTTCATCCTGCTTTTTATCTTCCAGCCTGACTTTCTTCTCACTTGCCCTTTGAGGCCGCCACTTTCCCCCCTCAGTTGTACGGTAATTATGACGCTTCTTTCTAATGACTTTGGATTAGAAGTCTTTCCAACAAGCTCTGAGCTGCAGCAAGAGGCTCTAGTGTAAAGTCAAAGCACAAACCTGATACAATGCAAATGGAGTATGTTTAAGCTTTTGAGTTATATTTGTTGTGAACATGTCAGGCTCTGTGGCGCAATGGATAGCGCATTGGACTTCTAGACAGACATCAGTGTTGTAATTCAAAGGTTGTGGGTTCGAGTCCCACCAGAGTCGACCTTTAAGTTGGTGAGGAATTTGTAATGTTGTAAAATAAAGTCAAACTGCCTTTACCAAGGAAAGCAAAGGTTGTGAGTTTGTGTGCCACTAGACTTGCTCAATAATCACGTGAAGATTCCATAGTGCGACTATAAAAGTTACCATGACGCCAAGAATTGTTTCTCAAAAGTTGTTGCCTCCAGCCCTATCAATGTATGCCTCATACTAATTTAAAAATGTTTTTTTCCAAAGACAAAACACCTAATGCCCTCTGCTAATACCATACATTGCTAAATTTGTTAGCATATGCAATGTACTGAAAGTATGCTGTGATTTAGCCTCAACATAATAAATGGACATCAGGTTCTGTGGCGCAATGGACAGTGCATTGGACTTGAAAAAAGCCTTTTTCACTCCACTATGTACATTTAATTTAATGGACCAATCTGGTGGGAGTTAAACCCAGATCACATTTCTTGGCATTGGCAGTGCTGGGCATGTTTAGTGGGACTCAAACTCAAAACCTTCAAATTTAATCTCAAAGGCATCCCTTCGCAAACATGATTCTTTTGCAACCACTATTGATTATTCAGTCATTTAAAGGACAACTGGTGGGACTCAAACACACCTTTGAATTGCAAATGGGGTACGCTAACAGTAGCAATATAAGCTACCACACAGGCTCTGTGGCGCAATGGATAGCGCATTGGACTTCTAGACTGATATGCAGTGATGTAATTCAAAGGTTGTGGGTTCGAGTCCCACCAGAGTCGTCCTTTAAGTTAGTGAAGAAAAAAGTCAAACTGTGTGTGCCACTAATCTTGCTCAATAATCAAGTGAAGATTCCATAGCGCTGGTTTAAAAGTTACTTCCTATACCATGCAACGCCAAGAAAAGTTTCTCAAATGAAAATCAAAGGTTGTTGCTTCCAGTCCCATCAATGTATGCCATCCACAGGTAAGTCTGTTAGCAAATGAAGTATGGATATTTAGCTTTACAATTCATGACATCAGGCTCTGTGGCACAATCAACAGCGCATTGGACTTCTAGGCTTTCACCTGCAATGTTATTCAAAGGTTGTGAGTTTGAGTCCCGCCAGAGTCAACATTTAAATAACTGAATAATGTGTAATTGGGGCAAAAGAACCATGTCTATACTCACTTTCACACCTGGAAGTAATCAGAGGTATTTTACCCATAACTCTTTGTTCACACATGCAGATTAAGTCCGCAAATCGCTGCATCATTAATGTTTAAACATCTTATGAATAGTGCTAAATAGTAATTTACTCAGTGGGGGATGACGCGTGATTACCTTGACAGAGCTAACACACAAAGCTAACAAACAAATGAGCCAAGTCCTTTACAGTGAAGATGATTATTGCACTAATATTGAAGCAACAGTTATTCAAATGTGTATTGAACTTAACCAAACAGTTTAAAGTGAAGTTGAAACAGCTGCAGTGAGGCTTCAGCTCCAGACACAGTGGGAGTTGAACCCAGAACACATTTCTTGGCATTGGTATTAAGTTGTTTTACCACTAATATTTTACTGGACAAGTCTAGTGGGACTCAGACTTACAGCCTTTAGATTTAATCACAAAGACATTCCTTGGCAAACACATTTCTTTTGCAATCACTACAGATCATCTGACTCTGGTGGGACTCGAACCCACAACCTTTGAATGACAATGACTGCAATGCAATTCAAAGGTTGTGGGTTCAAGTCCCACTGGAGTCAACCTTTAGTGAGTGACTAGTCTGTAGTGGTTGCAAAAGAACTGTCTTTGCCAAGATAAAAATTGAAGGTTGTGAGTTTGAGTCCCACTACACTTGCCCAATAACATAGTGTTGGGAAAACAACTCACTAAATACAACATGCAATGCCCAGAGATGTTGAATGTTCCCTCAATCTGTTACCTATTAAATGAAGAATGTAAAATGGCGTGAAAGGGTTAGACTTTCCCACGCATCATCACCATTTAGAAGCAGAACACATCAGTCAAAATATAGATCATAAAATTATAAATAAATATTAAGGTAATTGCTTATCAAAGTACTAAACGCTCCAAATTACACCCAATGAATAAGCCACACTAGTTGTTAAAGCTCTTGTTTAAAAACTTGATGGACCTTTTTCTTTACTCAATTCAGACGACAGCAAGTAAGAGTAAACGTTCTTCCAGAGTGCAAAAGTTCATATTCAGTGTGGCCAGTTTGCCAGTAGTCGTTATAATTATAGTGTGTCTCGATGTGTGCATTTTCAGTCTAATGACTCCCGAGCTGTGTTCATAATATGGAACAGTTTTGTTTTCTTTTATACTGACAGAGGTCGATCCAGAGACAGGTGAATCCTCAGGCGGTGCAGGAAGTGTAATTATAATGACTGTAACCTGCTGCACACATTGTGTTCCTGATTGGGGCGTTGTGTCTGAAAATGGTGAGATAAACAAGGGAAACTCCATATGAGCAGCCAGCAAACACTAATGATACATTTCACCTGCGTGTTTTTTCATAGAGTGTCATGTTGGTGTGATTTTAGACACTGATTTTAATTTTAAAGCCCATCTGCGTAGAGTCACTAAGACTGCTTTTTTTATCATTTAAAAAATATCTCTAGAGTCAGGTCATTTCTCTCTCTGAGCAACACTGAGACACTTGTCCCTGCCTTTATAACCAACAGGCTGGAATACTGTAACGCTCTCCTCTCTGGTCTCCCTAAAAACACTGTCCACCAGCTTCAACTTGTACAAAATGCAGCGGCCCAAGACCAGGAGGAGAGCACACATTACTGCCATTTTAAATTTTTTTGTTGTGTTCTATAAATGGTTTGTTTTATCTCATTTTCATTAATTTAATTTAATTTAATTTAATTTAATTTAATTTAATTTAATTTAATTTAATTTAATTTAATTTAATTTAATTTAATTATACATTTGTTTTACTCTATTTTACTCTATTCTATTTCACTGAGTGAAACAAGTAAAACAAAGCTACTATTGTTTTTAAACTGTTGTGGATGTTGTCTTTAATGATTTTATGTTATGAAGCACCTTGAGTTGCATTAAGCTGTATGAAAAGTTCTATATAAATAAAGTTTGATTGATTGATTGATGTGATCATGTCTTGTGAGCAAGGTTTTAAAGGTCAGAGGTGCCCATAAAGTTTAACCATGTTAAAAGAAATGTTTAAATTGTATCATGTTTTAATGTTTTGCATTTAGTTTCAAAGTGTCCTAAAAGTCTAACAGTGCTTTAAAATGTAATGCAATGTATTTGTATTGAGACATTTTATTAACTGCACAGGCACAGTGCCGCTTGCCGTTTGTGTTCATCAAATTTTATTATTTTGTAGATGTATTTCAATATAAAGATTCTGCAGTTGGCATATCTAGTGGCGCTGGAGGTTCACTCTGTATAGTGACATTATTTGAGATTATTGGCTGCGGTGGCACTTGTACTGGATGTTTTCTGTTGTGGGAAATGGTTATTGTTGTGCTTTAATCTTGTGTTTCCTTTTTCACTCGTAGTCTGCCTCCATCACCCCAGTTGTAGTCTCACCTCTGCATATATTTTTAATGCATGGTAGTTAAAATCTGCCTTATGGCTCTTATGGCCTTACGGCTGACTGACAAGCTTTGTTATTGAAGCTCACTGGCAGTATTTTCACACACAATAAACCAGTGTTACACGAGGTTTATGACACTGCTAAGCAATGTAACACTGTTGGTACATGTATATCAACAACTAAGACTCCTCCAACATCATTGAAGGACAAGATCGGATGATGACAATACATTACACAACCCAGTTTTTCTAAGATGTCAAAACCCTCAAAACTGAGGGATCTATCACGTGGTAGTTGTGAAAAATCCAAGTGTCCATATGTGAACAACAATGTTATGAAACTGGAAACTGTGATATGGCACTATGAGCGAGCTGCCAGCCACACCGAGAATCTCGACACTTGTGAAGGCGCCATCTGACTGACTCAACGCGGCCATGCCCTTAGTTATGCAAGACGCCTGTTAATCCCCAGCAGGAGATTATTCAATTATCTAGAGGCCGTTTTTGTAGCGGACTGTAAACATGTTTATTCCTGCTGTAATTAGGGGATTTGAACAGGTCTGCAGAGATTGAAGCTAGTGGCAAAATGGTGAGATTTACCTTACTCTTATCGGTTTTACTGTTGACCCACGAGGAAGGCCTCTAGGTTACAGACTGATTGGATGGGTACAAATCCAGTTTGATGATGTTTATTTATATATATATTCCAAATATTGTATTTATGTGTAGTGTTTTACCATTTTCTTTTCTACCATAAGCCAAAATAGAATAACAGATAGGACCGTCAAAATAAATATTGAGTTTTATTAAGACCCATTCTCTAGTCTAGTGTGTCATGAGTGCACATGATGTTTTATTTCTTTGTGCTGTCTGTCTGAACGCATGCTTGTTTTTTAAATTCACGAATCCACTTCATATGCAAAACCAACGAGTAATTGGTTAAAACGATGCTGTTATGACTGTTCACAGAGGGAGAGTTAATTCCGCTTTGGTCGAAGTGCAGTGAGCGTTGTACAAACCGCCAAAAAGTACAAACCGTCAAACATAGGCTACAACAGAAACAAATTGTGGTATTATAGAATATTTGGGTTTCATTAAACAGTGTTTTCTTTAAGTTTAGAAGTATAAACAAAACTGACTCAACTATTTGCAAATTTCACATATACCCTAAACCAAAGAGACTTAAATCTGTTGCTGGTTTCCTATTATATGTATTTCTATAATGTCCACATCTTTAATAATGACAGCGTTTTTTTTATGTTTGCTTTTTTCTGCTTTAGCAATGCTCACACTAAACGAGCCAGGCAGAGTGCAGTTTAACAGTCTGTGATGAGGAAGCCCAGGTCCTAACACTGTCTATCTGGCTCCCCCCATGTGGTGTTATTTAGCGCTGTGTACTTGTAGCTTGTAACCATATATCGAGCAACTCTGCAATGTTTGCTACCCCCTCACTGACAGCACTCATGTAGTCTTACCATTATGTTTGTGGCTAATCCTCTTTTGTTTACCCTTCGTCTTGTGTTAGGGTCAGCACCGACCCATTTTAGATTTCGAATGCATAAAAGTACCACATCAAATTTGTTTATTGCATCAAGACTTTTTAACTTTGTCAGGAACTTCAATTAAAACAAAATAGTATAAAAAATATATATATTTTAATTAAATTATGGTGAAAATTGGGTCGACCCAGTTATAATATAAGATTATAAAACAATAATTAGTGCCAAAACTGAAATCATAAACACACTATGAGCCAACAGCCCACAGCCAGCTCCTCTCCAAACAACTTGAGCTGTAGTTAGGGGCTTCTCTATTTGTTTGTCTTCTCCCCTGAACAAACAAAACAAAGACTGACATGCGCAGATATGTAAAGCCAATTCAGTTTACAAATGGTGACTTGCAGATAACACATCTCCAAAAATGAGAAGAAGATTTACAGTAAGTCAAGCTCTGGATCATATCTTTGGTGAAAATGAGGACACAGAACAGCACAGCGATGCAGAAGAGCAGGTGTCTGAGGAGGACGACGATGTGCAGTATCAACCAGAAGACACGGACACATCTAATGAATCTGATGAGGACGTCACTGGTGCTGAAGCTCCTCCTGCTCCTCCTGCTGAAACACTCAAATCCAAACGTGGTAACATCTGGAGTTCAGTACCTCCTGATGTACGTGGCAGGGCAGCTGCTGAAAATGTCATGAAAATGAACCCTGGGATCACAAGATTTGCAGTGACTAGAATAGGTGACATCAACACATGTTTATGCCATTGTCATTGAAAAAAGTCATCATTGCTATGACGTGTTACTATATTTAATAACATTTAAATAAATAAATAATTTTAGAGATGTGTTCTAATACTACTCATTAATAGTCAGTTAACATAACAACCTTTTATTTATGTATATAATTCCCTTGACGTTCATTTAAACATTTTTTAAAATTGAAAACAAGTGGTATGCCATCAAAAGAATAGCCCAGGGGGTTACACCAAAAATTCTGAAACCAATCTTTTCATTGATAAGGAAGCCTAACAAGGTAACAAAGAGGTTAGAAACAAATTAAACCACAAATCACTGTTTTTAAAGTATATTATGGCTCAAAACCGACCTAACATAAGCGATAGTAACAGAAAGCTAACACAAGACGAAGGTGACTAAAATGTGTGGCAGTCTGCTTAACCTCTGTTGCCAAAATTCACAGGCAGCTAACGTTATTTAGCAAAAAATTACCAATAACTGAACAAAGTTATGATTTTTTATGTGAAAGGACAGACTAAGGCCATCAGCTACTATGAAATACTATGAAAGCATCACAAGACACTTTCTAACAAATAATGACTGAAAAATAGCAAACTCTAAAAGAACCAATAAGGACATAATAATTGGGTTATTTTGTAATATTCAACATTAAACTACATGTCTCTAAACCTGTCCACAGACAAAAGGTGGTGGAAAACGAAGTGTCAGATCTTTTTGTTCAGATTAAGGCCTTATTTCAGCAAAGAAATCGATATAAACAGATGTCAGAAACAGACTCAGACGACAACCAAGTCTTTGAACAGAATTTAATGTGCTGTTTTGTAGAAAAAAACAACAAACGCAGTTCCTTCATGGAGTAGAAAATATAAACAGTTTAACATTGTTCAGTTGTGGCTGTAGTGTCTGTCCTGCTTGTAACACAGGTTCATTTGTTTGTTTTCATTTGTTTTATAATAAAGTGCAGGTTTTTATTGGAGTGATGTTGATCTGATTTTCAGCACGTAAACAGTGGTGTTTAAAATGAATAAATGAATATAAGACTTACTTACGCTTCAATTAGCAGCTTTTAGTGGTTCACTATTCGACAGAAACGTGAACATTTAACTCTTCTAACTTAAAGGGAAGCTGATGCAAACTACAGCACAGTCTGAACATCTCTGAAGATTGCACTTTAAATAAAATATTAAGTACAGTACATAAGGATAAAAAACAAAAGAAAATAAAGTGATATAGACATCATGCAGATAGAAGACTAGTGCTTTCAATCAGTGTTGAAAGAGTACTCAAATAATTTGTTTTTTTCATGTTGAGAGTCTGGTTTGTTTGGTCACTCTACGGTTCAGCCCAAAAAGTTCCAGTAATTTTAAACTAAACTATTCTTTCAACATTAATTGATCAGATAAGCATGGAAATAAATGTTTTTGGAACAATTATAAGCAAACAAATGTGGCTAAATGCTTGGAGCTAAATATGCATTTTTTTCATGCTCGCAAAAGAGTCCAGCTGTGAATTGGTACATGAAGGTGGTCTATTTGACGACCCGGGAGCGAAGACACCTCTTGATGATCTGATGGTCGCTCTCCTTTTCCTCGGGATCTCGACTGATGATCTAAAAGAAAAGAGAAAGTCAGTGAGTAAATACAGCAGTACACAGAAGTTATTTAGGTCAGAAAATAAGACAAATGAACAAAAACAGACAAAAAAACCCCCATAAAACCTTAGTTGACTATACATAAAATGATTTAGATAGAGGATACTTGAGATGTTTAAAATTTGAAATTGCATAATGTTTCCCATTGCTGTTGATTGTTGACTTGTCAATTAATTAGTCAATGAGATTCCAGTTGAATAAATGGTCAACCGGCGATATTTTTATAAAAGGCTAAGGTCTAAGGCTAAGGCGACTTGAAAAACTAAAGAGAGGACTTGTTGAATTATAGGTATTAGTTTAGAGAGGACTGATTGAACTAAATAAACTGAAGAAAAATACATTGTCAAAATAGTGTGTTTTAAAAGACAGATCTGTGACAGGCAGCAATTATTTGATATTACATAATGTCATCAACAGCTGATTAGTCCGTGTGGGGGATTTATGTTGACAATGCTTTTCTTTGATTGACCACTGCATCACAGTTTTAACAAGAGTTTCTCCCATGTCTCTACTGTTGCAATCAATTTTCTACTTACATTAGCTGTCAAAGAGTTCAAAAAGCTATTTTTTTATTGGCCCACGTTAATGGCTATAAAAATCCAAATGTAAGCAAGTTTGATACATTCTGACTGACTTAATAAAAGCCAGAATCATAGCAGGGGGCCGCAGCCTGACAACTTTGTTAGAGCCTGACCAGAAAACAGATTAATCTTTCTGAAGTTTATGTTTTAGAGTATGGAATAAGTGCATTAATAAGTCATACTTTTTCATACTCAGTAGGAACTCTGACGATAGTTTGATGCTATACGTAATCTTTAGGGAATAAACTTCTTTAATATGCAGTATCATGGTGCAATGGGTTTAATGAATTAAAATGTATTCCACATTAAAACTGTTTCTGATGTCAATTTTTGACAGTTGGTGGGTGCTGGTGGGGGCACTGACTGGATGTGGGGGCATGTCCATGGGCGAGGAGATTTCTGGCCTGTACAGCTTCCTTTTGTTCTTCTTGGCTTTGAGCGTCAGAGAGGAAGAGGAGGCAGCGGAGTCGACGTCGCCTCGGCCACTCACCAGACCCATCACCTTCTTGGCTGGAGACAGAAATCAGAGGAAAGACACCTTTTCAGACTCATTGCTGAAAACTGTCGGATACTCAAGGTTTTTGATAGATTTAGCAGTAGAAAAAAATACAAAATAGATTCTTAGGAGTGTTGTTTGTGTGTTCTCTTTCTAATGGCATGTGTTTTATCTCTCCTAACTAGAAATTTTGACAAAATGCACTGGAATTAAACCAGGCTTTCAGGTTCACACAGAACCTCTACATCTGTTTGTAATTTCAGCACAATTTACTGCTGATTTCCATTAAATATTCGTTTTCATACTATTTTTTTCATTTCATTCATTTTTGTTTTATGTTCGTGAGAAAGTATCATCTTATCAATATCCTTTAGAAATGTGTGTTCCTAGATGAAACTGAAACGTTTTTGCATAGTTTATTGATATTTCAAAATGCCTTTACCCTATTGCAAATAAATAGAGAAACATACATTAGCAGTGCGTAGCAGGATTTTTCTTTGTGTGACTTTTTAACACTTAACAATGCACTGTGTAAAACGTGGCAGTATATAGGTAAACACAATGGGACACACCAGAATAGAAGTCAGTACTATGTTTTCAAAAGTGCATAATCACAAAAAATAATCTTAGAATAATTGTGCAGGGGCCATTTTGCCCACAGAGGACAAACTGAGCACTACACAAGGAGTGCACTCATCTTTTCAGCACATTTCCAATTGTTGGTTGTTTTTTTCACATACAACAGCGTGTCCCTGCAGGGCTACCATAGCTGTTCACATGCTTTGAAAAGTGTGGAGAGTGGTGGATTGTGGACTTGCAATTTGAACTTTCACCACCAGAGGTCACCCAAAAAATACCCCCAAACAGCCCCCCTTACCTTTAAGACAGGTTACTAACTAAACAATGAAACTGTCCTTACCTGACTGACTGTAATGGACACTGAGGTTTAAATATATGCAAAATTCAATTAAACAAAGATAAATTGGGATTTTATTCACACAGAAATAATATACTGGCCTTAACTATGCGCCCAAAATATGACCTCCTCCAAGTGTCATTGGGTCAAGATTGAATACATTTGTTTGTTTATGGCCATTAAGAGTATTATTTTATAGAATTTTTGCCTATAGTACCTTTAATAGTAGCCAGAATTGTTTCAAGTAAAGGACATATAGAAAGCACGAAAATGTTAACTTTTAAAACAAAGTCTTGTCTCTCTATAAGCTACAAGCAACTATACATCCCGTTTCTCAAGGTTAAGGTGTGGCGCTATCGCTTCTGACATAGCAGATAAGAACCGGAGCTATCCAGCAGACAAAAGGCAGCTGAAGGTGAGAGAACCGGAAAAGATGGCAGTCCCCTTCGTGTCAGAACACCCTGGGTGACAATTAACAGACATAGTCCCTGGGGATAAAACACAGATGAATGGGGCTTATTCCAATATGTTTCCTGTCTTAAGTTCTCCCCCAAGACATCATTAGCTGCCCTAAAGTCTCTGCCCTTGCCCAGTCACTTTGTCCAATCTGTTCGAATAGCTCCCATTCCGCCGATTTTGTCCTTGATTGTCCTACGCTTTGTTTGGTCGTACAATAGTTTAACTGTAAATGTAGCCAGCCACACCGCCACCCTCGGCGCTCGGTTTGTGAAACGACTGCGGTCGAACGGACATGATGAAAAGGACTGATGCACAGAAACGAATGAGGGCGGTGTGGTTTTCTTTTTGATCATTATTTGAATACAGTATTAAACTTTGAATGTACGCCTTACCTATAATTAGTCAGAAATATTGCATCATTAGAGCAATTTGCATTGAGGGGGGAACGTGATGGACGGATGGGGCTTTCATCATTCACCAGTTAAATTACTGCACTCTGCCGTTTGGCTTTTGTTTCTGTAGGCGCCTTCAAGTAAAGCCCGTTTAAAATGCAGCAGTTGCCAACATCAGAGACACAAGCAGCATACATTAATGTACAGGGGCCATTAACTTGAACCGCTTTAACACTCCGTTAGTGCTGAGAAAAAGTTTGTGAAGTTTATTCTACATAACTGCAAATATGGGTAATGCAGTATATTTTAATGATCATTCTGGATAGTGTTTACATGGCCATATTTTTCACTGATAAGGATCCGGGTGTAGTTTGGTGACTTGTTTACAAACCACTCAAACATAATCCAGAAATACAGTTGGGAACTGGGATAAGGCTGCATTCTGGGATACTCATGTGCACAGAAACGCACTTATCGACAGATTTAGCGCCAAGATTGCAACCACAAATCAAGACGGAAAATACACTGCGGACCGGGTAACAATGCTTGTGTCTTTGAGCCCTTTAGTGTTAAAGCAGCTGAGAAATTATCAGCAAAACAAACCTTCAACTGAATGAGGCGACAACGCTGCTGACAAGAAATCCACCGTTTGTGAGCTGTGAGAGGCGCAAGTGAACCATGTGCATTCAGAGTTAATGGCTAAACTGACAGGACACAGAAGACGATGAGGAAAAACCGTCTAACTGGTTGCATCATACTTTAACTCACACTAAAGTTTGTGTTATAGATGTGTTTGTCCCATTGCTTTACCACATCGTTCACAAAAGAAAATGCTGAATAAGAAGTACTGGACTAGAAGTCAACTCCTCATAAAGCTGTTATGCATTAGTTACCCACAACTTTTTTAATTAGCCACAAGGGCAAATCTTCATGAAGCAAATTATCTTTTGAGACTTTTCTAATGGGGTCATTGAGCGGACCAAAATATTGCAACATCAGTGTCAACAGCCACAATATCTTCATTGCAAGTCGGTCAACTGAAGACTAAATTTTAGTATGACCAATTAAAAAAAGAGATAAAGCTCTGCCAACTGATTTTTTTATTTTATTTTTTCTGTCCCAGTCTCAACAATGTGACCTACTCCCAACATCAGCCTTGAGAAGTTTCCTACTTTTCTTGGGAGAAAAAAAAAGGGTAAAACTAAACATATTTTCCACCAAAAAATACTAAAACATTACTCCAAACCAAAGTTTAGAGATAACCTTAAAGTTGTTGCTATTAAGTTATTAATTATTTCTGCCTTATTAAATACGTGAATGCATTGATAATTGGCTTACATTTTGCACACATTTTCATTGGTTTTTTTCTTTTTTTACCATTTTGCTGTGTCAAAAGACATGTTTAGCAGCGGAATAACCAATTTCCTCAGTTACTTCCTTGTTGACATCAGTGTAGACCAATGGGAGCGCCTCCTTTTCAGAAGCGGGTGGTGATTGGCCAAAGACCCGGTGTTTGCTGATTATTTTCATATATTAAGACCCTTGGTCAAGCTAAGATGACAATAAGTCTTTTTTTCAAACATCATTCTGATAATATACAATATGCCATTAGGTGATTAAACAGTTTTCCACAAATGCAAAAGAAAAAAATCTTCAATGTAATCCCAGTGCAAGACTAGGAATATTAAGTCAATTCTAAAACCTGCCGAACATGGGCAGCCCTGTTCGATTTTGTCCTTGGCCTCGATGGTTCTGTGGTTAGAAAAGTATCATTTCCATAAAAAGGCAGATCCAAACAGCTTTTCCGCCGTGTTGCCCTGTTCCCAATGCTTTGGGCATGATTATTTTCATTTTGGATTTATGTGCAGATTTTCGGGTTGAATGCTTTAAACCCCTGCTAATCCTCCTGAGGCTCAAGCTTATTTGCCAACAGTCCAAAAACCTGTTTCATATTCTTTAGTCAAAAAGTCGCTTCAACTGGAAAAAAAAAAAAATCTGACAATGATTATTAAATATTTTGAGTCAGCAAATAAACCCACTAACTTATACATGGGCATTAACATTTTAGTAAAATCTGAGGTAGGGGCACATCTTGAGTCTGAAAGTGGGGCATTTATAAAGCTTGTGAAGGCCAGTGGTATTCAGAGACACTGGGGACATTAGTGTAAAGCAATCCGTTTTTTTTTTGTTTTGTTTTTTTTAAGATTTAGTACCACTGAGATTACATGCACAACATGCTCAGAAAATGTCCTCTGCAGACCTACACGCTGACCTTTAGTTATTCCAAAGACTGTTAAAGAATTCAGAACAGCTCTGAGGCTCCTCCGGGGAAACAGCAGTCAGAGTGGTCAAGGCTGTGTGCCCCATGTAACAAAATCTCAGACCACCAGCTCAGAAGTTGCTTTTAAGATTTGCCCGGTGGAGCTAAATTTCATATATAGACAGTGTCATCAATGGAAGGCCGAGGGGAAAGACGACTGCTGTTTTCTTCTGAGCTCATGATGAGAGAAAGTGATTAGAGGGTGAATAGTTTTTAGTGAACTACGTGACAAAAAATTGCATATCCTAAATTTAACAAAATGTACTAGATATTTTTTCTTCTAGTTTGGGAAAATGGTTTAAACCCCAAATAGTATACAGTTGTCCCTCACTATAATGCGGTTCACCAATTTTTTTAGTGCAATTTTGAATGCTTTTTTTTCTTTTTACAGCATATGAACGCGCATTGTGTTCTGCGTCCTGATTGGCTAAGGGAGAACTCACGCATTGTGTTCTGCGTCCTGATTGGCTAAGGGACTGTGGACCATTGTCAATCAATCTCCTCCATGCCGTGTCTCCTGTACAGTACAGAATGCGTTCGTCTTGCCAAATTTACATAAATGTTCGATCACTAGCAGTGTGACTCTGAAGTGCTGTATGTTTGCAAGTTTTCTCCCGACAAAACCCACAATGTCGACGAAACGTTCTGCACCGACAAAGGCACCTGCGGTCGCACCCAAAAGGCAGAGGAAGATGCTAAGGTTTGAACTTTGAGAGTGTTTAAACAAGAGAGAAATGTGAGAAAATGTTAATGCCTGTCTGAGAAAAGTGTATAAAGTGTGTGGTGAGGGGTTTTACAGCCTTAAAACATATATAATAATTGTAAAAAATAAAGCTGACTACTTCGCGGGTTATTTTTAGAACGTAACCACCGCGATAAACAAGGGACCACTATATTGTAAAAGCAATCATTTGTGCAAAAAGTCTTTATGACAACATCTACTGTTTATTATAAGGGACTGTAATAGATGAGAACCTCTATTTAGGAACCAAAAACCTTGGCCAATCAGATGCTCACAAAGTCACATGCTCGAAAAAGCAGCGCTCCCATTGATCTACACCGGTTTGTAATATGATGTTCCAGGAAGTTTAATAGCTGCTATTTTTTGCGCTTAATATGTCTTTTAACCCAGAGAGACAGTTCAAAAAAGAAAAGCATCAACAGAGAAAAGGGAAGCAACGTAAAACGCAGATAAAAACTGTGATCATCATGTGATGTTTAACGAGGAGGAGGAGATACCTGCTGTTCTGGTGCTCTAGTCGCAACTAAGCTAACGCTAAACACTAAACTGTAGACTTTACACTGTATTAGTATTTTCTGGAGGAAAAATTGGTCTGGTTTTATTTTTGTAATAAGGGGTAAGTGGAATCTGAGACAGGAACTGCACAAAGAAAGAACTGTTTTAATCAGGATTAGCTTTAATAAAATGACATTTCTGCTCAATTCGCTGTGATCTGTGTGTGTCAAAAGCTGGTAAAAATGCTGCCAATACCAATTGTAAGTTTGCTGGATGTAAAGAGAGAAGTATAATTTTGATTCAACGGACCTTGGTGTTCCATGTTTAAAAATAATGTATACTGTGCCTATTGTTACAGGTGGCAGCTCCGCAGTTTGCACTTGTATTTATAGTGCAGCAGAGATTACTTACACATTGTGGAGCGATGTGACACACTAACCTTTAGAGCCGAGAAGAGTGGGGGAGCTCTGCAGGAAGTCTCCAATCTTCTGCAGTGCTCCTTCTTTTCTGCTGCGGATGCTGCTCTGGGAGTCATGGCGGCTGTACAGAGTGGACTTCTGATGCCAGAGGAAAAAGAAAAGTAATAAGGAAATAAATCAAATAAAACAATATATATATGTAGTCTTATGGATATAAGACTGTTGTGCCTTGTCAATTACTATCAAATTTAAAAAAAAAATAAAAAAATAATTTTGTGTAATAGATTAATGCTGTAAATGTTGTAGTAAAACCTGTTGATCACATCATCAAGCAATATTTGCTGTTTTTTTTGTTTTTTTTTTACCAGCAAGCAAATCATTACAATTTTATTTTTGTTTGTTTATACTTACTTGTAATTGAAAAATGCTCAGTTATGAGGGGTAGGGTTAGTGTACCCATTAGTTTCAAGTGTATACATGAGATTAATATGTAAAAAAAACCCCAAAAAAACACACACACACACAAAAAAAAAAACTATATATATTTTTTTATTTATAACAACTAACAGCTATTTATACTGATGTCAAACTGTCTATTGTATATATTCTTCCAGAATGAACTTTGTTACAGATCAGAATGTTATTTGCATTGCATTTTACCTTCCTCAGTGCTTTATGTTTGCCCTCTGCCCATGTTGTTAGTTGGACAATACTGCTTTGGTTCGTTTTTTTTTTTTATTTCGGCCACTTTATGACACTTCACCTATTTGGCTTTGTCTGTGGTCCACTTGGCATTCACATTTCAATCGACCTGTACCAGAGTCCACTTTGAAGTGTTCCGATACCTCTGTTTTGAAGGAGTCTTGGCGTGCATATTTGGTGTGCACTGAGGAATGTAATGTTCACATGTATCCAAGTGAACCGTGGTAATGAAGCAACCGCACTATAGTCCGTTTGAACCGCACCAAACATGGCAGGTATAAATGCACTCACGCAACGTGAGGTACTTGATAAGCCTGGTACTTGAGATAGAGGCTGTGTATGTAAGGCAGGAGATATACTTGCTGTTTGACTACACATACACGACTGAATGACAACACTTATGGCCACGAGCAGGACTGACGTGTTGGTGATACACGGCTGCAAACGTTAACACAACACATGCACGAGCCGCAATATGGAGATCACTGCTGGAAACGCAGTTGTGACGATGGCCAATAGAAACATATTTGACATCATTGGAGCACATTAACAGGTACGAGTTTCAAAGGGAGACTGATAGAGCAGGTTATTATGCATTTATATAGGGAGGTATTGCACAGTGATAGTAACAAGATCATTGCAAATTGCAATATTTACCTTTGATCAGTGAAAACACTAACCTGCAACCAGTACCTTGGTGTTATGCATCATGTGAAAGCCTACTGCTGCTGTACCCTCTGGAGGAGTGGGTGAGTAACAGGCCTTTTCATGCAGCTATATGTGGGCAATTCTCTGAACAAGCAGATGTTTACGCATGGCTTAACAGCAAGTACATCTCTGGCCTAACAATGCGTAGACAGAATAAATTAAAGCAACTACTGAGTTTTTTGTGGCATACGGGAATAAACTGTGTGTTTTTTTTAGACCAAATACGTCACTCTTGATGTAAGCTATGGCTGGCTTTTTTTTTTTTCCTCATTTGTTTACATCTTCTGTGGCATCCTGTGATGGAACAAGTTTGTTGTTGGCGCGCATCAAAATTATTCGATGTAATGATGCGTGACAATGTTTACATGATGATGCATACCAATGTTTGTAATTCATTAGTTTGACAAGCTGGTTGGCTTTTTCATGGAACACCAGGATATAGCCTGAAATTGAACAGTGGCACATCTTGATGCTGAGGCACACAAGGTTGAAAAATCTTGACTAATTTCACGGAAAGAAGTCTAAAAAGGCCAAATATCTTTTAGTTATTTATATTATTATCATTAAACTTTAATGCACACACATTATACACCCCTCTTATTCTAAACATATCTCTAACATTGTAGGCCACACAAGCCATCCTGCTAAATTTTGACTGTTTACTTTTAGTTTAAACATGTTTGAGATATTGCTTGTGCTACTTAGCTTTAGCATGAGCCTGGTGTTAATGATACAGCAAATTAAAACTACACATAGATGAGGCTCTAAGCTAAATGAACAAAAGAATAGCTTCCTACTTCTGGAAAGCTCTGACAGTATAAGAATGGCCTTTTGATTCTGAAAAGTAAAACTTCAACAGAAAAAACAAGCCTAGAGTGACTCATTTTCTGTTGGTCTGGAGTATTTTTGCAGAGTTGGCTTTCCATATAACCCAACTTTTTGTTACTTGCAAGATACAAACTCTAGCATAACACCCATCAAAATCTGCTATCTCTGACTTTTAAGGACTTTGTTTTACGAGTAAATTATAAAACATATGTACTCTGTGCTTGCAACATACAGCACCTTAAACACAACTGTTCTGGTTAGGTTTATGACAAAATATTAGTGTTTTTTTGCACTAATTTTCTGCTGGTATAATGCATTTGTTTAGGGTTTTTGTATTTTATTACATCCATTTATTTTCTGACACTTATCCTATACCGGCCATGCACAGAAGATATGCATGTGTCTATGTAGATTAGTGTGTCCATGTGCATGCGACTGTCACCTCCTCCTGGTGTGGGGTCAGCTTTGGCGTCACTTTGGTCCTCGTGTTCCTTCTGTTCTCTGCCTCCACCTCTTCCTATTCACACAGAGAAGAAACTGTCAGCAACACACACACACACGCACACACACAGAGAACGGACCGAGCGCTGCGAACTGAGTCATTAGCGCCAGATGATTAGTGAGAGGCTGACGAGCAGAGATGATACAAAGAGACATAAAGCTAAAAACAAGCACCAAAATGTTTTGTTTTTTTTTAATGACAGAATGGTTTGAACGAGAGGGGTCGTAAATGGTGGTAGGCATCAGGAGAAAAACACTGAGACACTTTGCGGAATGACCGTCTGCAGATGCTCACTTTTAACATTTTACCAGGTGGAATAATTTCAAGGAGAGAAAACGAGCTCCAATTTCGGCTTATTTACCTGCCAGAGGGCCTGACACGCTCAAGTGCTACCTGTCAAAATCCATCTTCTGAGCGCTTCACTTCAGAAAGAGACTCCTGTTATCAACAATAAGTGCCATTGTCAGCTGTGTGCTAAAAATGTAGACAAAGACAAGTGGAGGGTCAAAGTTGTCATCTCTATACTGTATGTATTTATTTATATATACATATATACAGTACTGTGCAAAAGTTTTAGTCAGGGGTGAAGATAAAGTAAGAATGTTGTCAACAATATACAATTTAAATGTTTTTTTGTTTTGTTTTTTGAAATTTTCCAAATTGGAAAAGTGATTGATGAGAAAATTCTTAGAGTGATCCCAGAACAAAGAGTCCTCCTGACATGGAGTAACTCTGATCCCAACATCATGGAGGCTGGCCTGGTTCTAGCTGGGATTACATGCTCTGGTTTAACCCAAGTTCTTTCTGAAATTTGATGGTCTGGTTTAGTCCATTTTGGCCTGGTCCTGCCTGGGATTTTCAGAACCGGAACCTGCTCAGAGCCTTCAACAACTGAGACAGTGGAACTGCTGGAACTGTTGCTGTTTTGAAGCTAAGATTGATTTTAATTTGTCTTTTTTTCACTTTGCATTTTGTAAACTAATCAAAATAAACATAATTTATAGTTTACTTGACTTTTTATACACCTGCCTACATGGCAATTGTTTATTAGCAACTAATGTTTCCAGTTTTTGACTGACTTGGTGTTGTACAAGCAGAACCTGTAGAAATTTGCACAGCTCTAATTTAATATTCAAAAAGCTGGGATATATATACTATAGTATAAACTATACTACATACTATATACTACACCTTCAGCCATTTTAGAAAAATTACCTATCCTTAATTTTTATAGCATGCATAATCGGTAAATGCTGATTAAACGGAATTACACTAAAATGTGATCAATCATTTTTTTAGGTCTTAGTGCTCAGCAAAGACCCTGCCTTATGTGGAAGTGGCACCATCTCATTATAACGATTTAAAAAATACAGACAGCCCAGCATCATCCAGATTACATAAACCTACTTCACTCCAAATCCCTGGACAGTCTGGTATTTGCAAATGAGGCCATTCTGACTCATAAGCAGCGCTCACGAGGGCCGACTCTGACCTGAGAGCGAGGCTCTGCTGCTGCCGGACAGTGATGTGGGTGTGGATGGAGAAAGTCAGATTAGAAAAACTGACATGTTGAGTTGTCTATGATTTATTCAAATAAAGTTCATATTTCAAGGGAATGGAAAACTAAAGAATGGGCTGGCAGCAGTGTTTGTGCGGAGACTAAGCAGTAATACAGATGAGCAGTGATCAGTGGAGATAAAGCGTAATTGGAGTGTCGGTTAAGTAAACTAAAGGGAACGTGTGTGTAGCTGATGATAGAGGGAATGTGGGGTGAAAGCAAATGAGACATGAGATAACATGAATCCAGGCTGAGCACAAAAAGATTTAGGAGAAGATAGTGCCAGGCTTTAATGTGCTGGGAAATGATGCCGCAGTGTTGCACTTAAAGCTCCCCGGTGCTTATTTTGAATCAACTCAAACTATGGATGAATGTGCAAAGGCTGCTCCAATATTGATGTCCAAATCTTAAAATTTTATACCTGTTTCATAACGTCCCCATCTCAACTAAAATGAAGTGCAGATGTACCACTTAGATTACATCTGCAGACATTGCCACAGCTGCTGACAGAGGCAGGAAAACTCATATTAAACCCATAAAATCTAAAAAGTAACAGCAATTCTCCTGAACACCAACATAGTCTCTCAAAACTGAACCATATAATGGTCAATAAATTATGGGATAGATGGGAGAAGGATTCACACCAGACTCCTTGCCAGCCATATTCTGGATTTTAAACCGATGAAGGTACAAGATAGGCTCGAACAGATACACTCCAGCAAAGGCTTAAAACATAAAATATAAATATATAAATAATATAAGCAAATCTCACACTCACCCCCCATGACAATTAAGCCATAGTGAAGTTGAAAACATATCCATTTTTTAGACTTGTAAGTCCATTCAGTCAGTTTTTGAATAGCTGAGCTCAACATTATCATCATGATTATCTATAGTGACTAATAGGCTTATCTCAACAAAACTGATGAATACAATATCAAAATGTGCTAAAATTATGTAAGTTCTTTATGCCATCATAACCCTGGCATCACAAAATCCCATAGAAGTATCACATGACACTGGACAAAAGTTGGTGGTAATTTTTAACAATAAGCTTGCAACAGTGGCTCTAAAATGTCTACCCACCGTACCCTCAGTGTAGAATACAAAATTATTATAATAATGTGCTTAAAGCATGCAGAAGCATCACGCTTTGGGTTAGCCATCCACACCCTCTGACCCTCTTTGGCTAAATGAAGTGGGTCTGAATTAAATAAAAATTGATAGGGACCAGACTAATATCAATCACTTTCACCACCATAAGATGTCTGTTAGAAAGATGAAGTGTAAACTAACTATTCTGACTACTCTATTGGAATATACTAAAATTGACAGTGTACTTAGAGAAGCTCTTCCAGAAAGACCAACAATCTGTTTCAGAAAAGCCTCTACTCTGAGTAATAAACTGATAAAAGTTATCTATCTCTCCTGCAGCAAAAAACATGGCTTGGGACTAAAACTGGGAACTTGAAGTGTGGCCTGTAGCCATTGTCACAACATGGTGAACCCAAACATTTTTATACATGTTAATACAGACAGAAAATATGATATAACTTCATTCATTAACTGCAATACTTCATTCATGGTCCATAGGAGCAAGTTCCCCCGTGCATGCTTTTATATTGGAAGCAGTAAGAAAAAATGAAAAACTAGACTTGACCATAAACATGCTATTAAAAAAAACCAACCTCCAATACAGTATACCAGCACATTACTAAGAAGAAGCATATGTGAATTGTAACAGCCTGAAAATATGTGGAATTGAACATAAATTGTTTTTGGCATTTTTTAATCTAAAACAATAATAATGGCTTTTTATATATTTTTCCAACCCACAAAGTGACTCTGTCTTGATATTATACTAGATCTGATCCCCAACCTAAGGAGCACCTGATTGAAACCTCACTACTGCCAGCAGACTCAAGCAGAATTCCAGTAACCAAGTAAATGTGATTTGTAATCTAACAATCTTTCAGCACAAACAAATGACTCAACATGGAAGTATGGCTACCAAAGTTACATTAATAAAGGTCTATTCCAGCACAAGACACATCTGCTTACAGGGTGAAGCAGCACAAAAAAGACGAACAGAGGAAAGTGGATACAATTACTAATGGATTCATGGGATGTTGAATGATGTTTAATGCATCTGAAGAACTCGCTGGAAACTCAATCTTCAAGGAAGTCATGGAAAGCTTTTGGTTTGATGCAATCCAACGGCTTTTTGCAGTGCCAAAATGGGCATGATTTTTAGAAAAGAACGCTATGCTGTTGTTGGGGTTCATTTGGTGACTTAGATGGAAGAAAGTTTTAGGTGAGACATCTTGAAGGTTGTAGGTCACATTAAATTATTAAAATACAAAATAAAACTTGGGGTTATGTAGACTATATCTATAATATGTAAACAATTTCAAAAAAGTAATAGGTAGTTAAAGGTTAAAAAAGTTAGAGTCTAAGAGGTAAGTCGATTGCCTGTGTGAGTTTACAATGTTCTGGTCTGCCAGTACCCAGTAATGTGAGAGTAGAATGGTGCAGAGAGTGTGGACGGCTGTTTGAAATGTGCAGGGATATCACTGCAGGGGTCACTGCCTACACATGTCAAACTGATCAGATAGCCGCCACTTAAGAATGTGCTTCCCCACCCGGCTGCCACAAGCCTTAAATACCAGCACTGCACTTAAGAGAATTACTGCATTACTCCTTTCATTCTGACAGTAAAAATCAACGCTGAACAAAATCACAATCTATCAGAGTTGTATTGTTTAAGCCCTTGTGTTAAAATGGTCACATTCATGGCGTTTGTTGACGTTATGTTAGCATAGTATACATGAAGACACTTCTAGACTAACAGTTTATTCATCCATTACCAACTATTTAAAAAAAAGTCCCAAAGGTCATGTGCTGTTTCTAGCAACAAGGCAGCAACAACAATCAGTTTATAATAAATATAATGAAAAGGAGCAGTGCATTTAACATTAATGGCGTGTCCCCTGTCACTGCTCCACCACAAGGTTACACCGCATTAGCATCATGGAGCCAATTTGCGCGGATGGAGGCTCGAAGGAAAGTCTGACATTGGAACGGAATGGAAAACACATGGAAACAGCAATGCACTTAAACATTCATAGACTGTGCCGTGCCACAATTAGGGGACTACAAAATGACACTGAACGGAAACTTAATACCAAAAAACAACAACAAATAAATCCCCTTTAAAGCCCTTGTTCCAATGTACGATTTTTACCACTGCTGACCAGTGATTGGTTGTAGCAAAATTGCTCGCTGGGGCTTTAAATAGATTTTTCTGGTTTACAAACTCAGTTGCATGACCTAGGATTCGCTAGAAGAAATACCTGACAGCCAGCACAGTTACAAGCAAGCAGAGAAAATATTGCCTAAGTCCAATTATAATATGAATAATATTATGAATTAGTCCCATCTGTGGACTGAGGTATATAATTAATAAGAGGAAAAGAGGATTATAATTACTTAAAGTGTTACGACAGCGATGTCATGTTCACGGACATTATTTGTCACATTAAATTATATTATTTATTATTTGTTCACAATTGGAGACTATCCAAGCTGGAAAGTTTGTAAGAAAAACAAAACAAAACATGTCTTCTGAAACAGTACGATCATTTTAGCGTATTTTACAAATACATTTCTGCTAGGGTCCAGTCTTTTGGCCTATTTCTGCACCTTCTATTTGAGAGCCATGAAGCGTGTCAATCATGTAATCTTCACTGATAAGTCATCAACCCAGTGACAGGAAAGTTACATAGGAGGATTCTGTCAAGCTGAGGGTGCTGTGTCAGTGAGATAGGCATGATTCTACTAATGTCATGTCTAAGAACCATCAAAATGATTTTAAGAATATATATTTTTACGCTAAAAGTTACACAGTGTTCCTTTAAATAAATCATTGCTAAAAAATAAGCATTAAAATCACTGAAAACTAGCTACATGGAACAAAACACTTTCAATTTCAATGTGAAGTTTTTGATGAATGGACATTTTGGACATAACAGTGGCGTATGTTTGACGAGATATGGGAATAATGAAGGACATGGCTGATGAAAATTGATGGAATGTTTATGAATGAAACGTGTTAAAATTCAAAAAGTACCTGCTGTGTTGCACGTCTTTTACTCCTCCTGAAAATGTGATTCTTTAAAAAAAAAAGGTGAAAAGATAAACTGGTTAAAATGACATTCTCGTTAATGATACATACTTTTCTAACACAGTTACAGTATTTTTCTATGTACATGTTTTCATCTGGAAGGAACAACTCATGCGTTTCTGATTCAGACTGAGGACTTTGGCATATTCTCTTCAGATCAAATGGGACCTATTAGATACAAGTAAGGACATGTTTGAATTTTTGATGCCCATTCGAAAGGAAACATTAAAGCTTTATAAGTCAGGCTCCAATAGGCTTTGATATTAAGTGCCAGTCATAAAATCACAGGCTGTTTAAAGTTCTCCAACTCCCAAGTGCAAGCATTCAAAACAAAACCTTGAGCTCATCCGTCTTGTGTGGGAATAAAGCACACGTAAGCAACTTTTCTGTGTATGTGCAAACCTCCAAAGTGCCACCAATTGAGCATAACAAGGTAAAGTAGAGGGCTGACAGAGTTCAGGTGCAGTGCATTAGTTGAAGGATATTCTCCTTTTGACATCTATGCCTCTGCAGCTCTGTTCCAAATTTGCTCTTCTAAATGAAAAGGTCACTAATGAATAACGGTGCACTATGTAAAAGCTGTTTCAATTTAAGCCTGAATAAAAATTGGGTTAAGGGCAATCCTTAACGAATGTAATTTAATGTTAAAAATGCTAGCAACTGCACTAGCAAAGGAAGCCATCTTTATAAGTCGAGACATCTAAGAAGCCAAGTTTAGAAGGACAAACATGTTTTCTGAAATGTTAGGGTTGTTTTCGTGTATTTTGTACAAATACGACTCTGCTAGGGTCCAGTGTATTGGCCTATTTTCTTTTTCATTATACACATAGTCTCTTGCCATATGCCTCAGTCTCGACAACAGGAGAGTTATATTGGAGGTTTCTGTCCACCTGAGGGTACTGTGTCAGTGAGATAGGCATGATTCTACCCATACATAGAGAATGTATATTTTTGGGATGAAAGTTACAAGGTGCTTAATCATCATTTGTGAAATTGGAAGCACAATTCAGACAAATTCAAATAAACGAATATTAGTAATCTTATCAGAAATAACGACTAACCAGTATGTAAAACTTGTTTTAGAAAAAGACAAAAAAAAACATCTGTTTATTATGTAGCTAATGTTCCATTAATCTCCACTAACCCTTAAAAACACAGAACATAAGGACAAACGAAGAGATTAAAGACTGTTCTCACATAGCAGAGGTGAAAAAAGATAAATACTGAAAGCTGTGAGGACATGACGGTCCGTTTGTCCTGCCTCTCACTATCGCCCTGACCTGGGTGAGACTCTATTAAGTGTAGCCTCATTAATCAGTGGTGTCCTGCTCTTTGCCTGTTCTGCTCCTGGCTGTTGGATCAAGGAGAGGCCAAGATGCTGCTGCAGACAGAGTGATGTGAGCGAAGGGGTGAGGTGGACTGCACAGGTCAGTTTCAGTTCAATTTAAAGATTCTTTGTATTTAACTATGTCACAGTTTCCATTGGAATAAACTGACCAGTGTAAAAAAAATTAACCAGACATTGTTCCCTCACAACAAGACTGGTAAATAGAGGGCAGGGACTTTAACCAGTTTTGTTTAACAAGTGCACTTTCAAAATGCAGCTGTAACACTTCATCTAGCATCTTATGAAGTGTTACTTTAGCCACTATTAGTACTGTGCCTCTTAATAAATGCTGCAGACTGTGTTTTAGTTCAGGGATTTGAGACAGACAGTCTTTGAAAAGCCATGCCAGACATCTATGTTTGCTGCCTCCTCAGATTTGTTTAGCTCCAGCAAATCAAAGCAGTCTCCTTGACATGTCCAAATTAAATCACCACGCTTATGGAAATGTAAGTGTATAGAGAACATTTAAATTGTCTTTCTTAAGCAAACAGAAAAGGCTAGACTTAGCTTCAGACTGGTTAAAATATATTCAGGCTCAACTGTATATTTTTGGACTGCCGTAGGAGAACATGTGCAAGCACGGTAAAGAAAGCCCCTTGGCCAGGCACCAAAAACACTCGCTTAATCCCTTTCTGTCATTTTTTCCCCCAAATATATACGAGTACTACATGTCACACTCAGTACGTTCACATGCAGAGCTTAATCAGAATACGCTCACAGCTTGAGCCCTCGCAGCTGAATTTCACATCTTTTGGTTTGGACAAGATGTGAAATCTGTGGACTTAGTATTTAACAGCATTATAAGCCTTTGTTAAAAAGACAAAATGAGCTTACGTAAAACCTGACTTGCTCATAGCGCCAACTGACACAGTAACCATCACTTCATTTTTGAATATCTACGGCAACCCTCTGACTTCACCAGTTAAAAACACAAACACAGCAAACTAAGAAAAACTTCCTTATTTAGTCAGCAAAGGCACCTTCCCAAAGCACATTAACACATCAAAGGCTATGGTAGACTAGCCTTTTCTTTTAAACTTTTAACAACATGACAGAGGCAGACAAAAAGCTAGTGGCAGAATGACCCAAAATGTGTGTCTTCACTGGTCTTAAAATGAGTGAGCAAACACAATTCTTCATGGTATCTCATGCAGCTGCTATGGAATCTGCGCACTGAGCTATTCACAGAGAAGTTAGAAAATTCACATGACAGACATAAGCTCATGCTACAGACCAACATACAAATTTTAGATGTAATTTACCCATTGCAAAATAGAAACTTTTAAAGTTTTGATCTATTATTGACTCGTTTTGAGACTATGGCAAGGAAAATGAAACTATGGTGAGTTGCTTCACTGTCAATTCAAGATTGAATTGTAGATGTAAAGACAATGTGATGTTTACACCGACATCCTGAACTGTTGTCTTCCATCCTGTCAAACTGTATCACATCTGAGCAAAGATTTAAAGCCGCAGCGTGGGATTTTGCCTTGACTTATCGCACAGAGGGGCTTTGTGCTGTGAAGTAATCAAGGAAAATGAAAAGCGATAATAAACCTCAATGTAGATGTGAACCTCTATTAACCTCCATATAACCTTAGCCTAATAATTTTCATCATCTTTATACATTTGACTCAAAGGATAATAGTCCAGCCTGAGATTCACAAAGTTTGAATTATGAGTTGTATTTAATCAGCATATGTGCCTGTGGGTATGCCTTATCAGAGTGTATTGTGTGTTAATTATAGTCCCAGAGTTAAAGCTTTTGCTTCTTATAATGTGAAGTAATGCTCTTTAAAGTGAACCCATGCTGATAATTAATAAAAATAATTAAATTAACCCATGGCTTTACAGTGACTGTACATTTACCATTTCATTGCCAAGCCAATTAAAAGACTATACAGATAAAGTACTATAAATCCAGTGCTACGTAACTTTTCAGGATTTTCAGCTTCTGGAATATATTTGACTAAACTGCTGCAAGTTTATAGGGCTATGTCAGGTATTAAAATATACTTAATATACCGCCAGGCCAAAAAAGAAGTCACCACCTAGATTTAAGTAAATTGGCAAAAGCCTCCCATTGAATAATCACTGCATGGATGATTATGCTTTAGCTGGTGTCATGTTTGTGTTCAGTGTTTTCCACAGACTCGCAGTAGGTTTATGGTGTGGTGTTTGTTGTCGGTCCGTTTGAGGTGCACTGAGCTTTTGATGCAAAGCTTACTCTACGTTTTGCTCACCCCACAAGGACGTATGGCACGCATTGTTTGAATAATCACACATAGATTTATGCAGAGGACCTAGACTAATTTATTGTATGTGCCGCTTTAGCTAACTGTAGAAATAGACATCCAGTCATAAACAAGGCTGGTATCATTAAACAGCGGGTTCTGGAGCTGGAGAAGACAAAAGTTGCAGGCTGCATCAATCAGAGAGCACTGAAAAGTTCACTGGAGTTAAGTGTAGGACCCACTCCTAAAGTCTTGCGAGGGAAAACAAGAAGCAGCAGCCACAGAAAAATTATTATCACTGCCGAAATATCCACAATGACAAAACACAAACTTAGGAAGGTATTGTAAATTTAAACAATCCGTTTTCACAAAGATAGACAGGGATATTAAGTGCACAGTTGTATGTTTGCCAGGCCAATAGGGGGCAGTGAACCCTGCAGCAGCAATTTAAAAACAATTTAAAAACAGGACAAAGCCTATCCCATTGAGTATTCCACAGCTTTAGCTTTTGAAAACACCGTAGTAGAAGCCAGCAGGCAATGGGAATACTGGCTGCAATTCGGTCCAAAACAAACAATGGCACTAACAGCAACCAAAACTAAAACATTTTATACAAACAGTTTATGCATACTGTATTTTGCTATTACACTTGCTGTGTGTCATTAGCAGTCTGTAGTGGGCCGGGCCGGGCTGAGAGGTCATTATTTTCACTGAGAAGGCCATCTTTACAGTTTCCATGACGAAGGAGCAAAGGCAGTCCCAGAGCGGTCTCACAAAAATATCCTGAAGGCCTTTTTTCAGCTAATTTTGTTGAGTGAGAACGCTTGTCATGTAAATGAATGGCCTTCAAAAAAAGCCGAGACCAATGGTATTCCAAACCTTGCATTATCTAATCACTGACTTGGGTCACACACGTATTCTTGCTCTACAACTGAGTGTCATTTAATGTTGGAAAGATTGTATGTAGAGCCATAGGAAGACATTAGCACCTTTGGACAAATAGTGTGGAAAACTGGACCAGGAATAAATTCATTCATCACACTCTCCTTAAAAACAAACAATAGTCTGAGGTTGTTGCATTTACTTTTAGCTACTTTTTTATATGTGACATTATGCATTATATTATGTACTGTTAAAATTCAATTGTTGTTATGAATGGCATGACATTGTATGAAATTGTGTTATTTCTTATGGATGTAATCTGTGTATCTGTGTAATAAGTGTCTGTGTTGATTTGTGCCATCTGAAATTATGCATATTTGTCTTTACAGTTGTAACCTATCAGATCGTAATCTTGACATTGGTCGATGGAAAAAACATTGTAATGGTATAGAGCTAGGTGGATTTGACATCTCCAGCATGTATTTTGAAAGCCAGGAAACATGTCTTGGAGCTCTACAAACCAAAAATAATTGTTGGAAAAAATAAAATCTTGATTTTTCAGGCAATTACGTATTTTGAATTATCTTTTGTCTTGCGACTGACTTCACTTTTTTTCTGCTCATGGATGTCTTTTAGTTTTATTCCTCTCTGTCTCCCTAAACCAGGTCTATATATGGTGTAAATAATTTATATAGCAGCAGCATTAGCCACAACAAAGTGGAGAGTGCACGGTTGGAAGAAACTTTTTTTCAGTTCAATTCTTGGTCATTTTTGACATCATTCAAAATGAAAAATGTTGGCATTACTGTATTGATTCATTTTATTGTTCAGCAAAGATATGGTTTCTCGTTAGTAAATTGATACATTTGTTCATACATGTTTTGGTAATGGAAACATCTAAAGTCATATCACACCATAGCATTTGTTGGCAACAGGGTTCTGATAACTCCAACTCCATGTCTTCTATTTCTGCTTTCTCCATCTCTCTTTCATCTTACTATCCAACTTTCCTTCCACCAACCCCCCAGTCTTTGCCTCTTACTTTTATCTTGCCATTCTGCCCTGCTGTCTCTCCCCCACCCACACTTTGATGCTGTCCTCCCACCTCTGTCGTTTTCTGTCTGTCCATACTCCCGCTCTGGATTCATTTCACTTTTCCTTCCCTTCTTGAACCCAAAACCAATCTCTTTCAATTTATTCTTCCTCGGCTGATTCCACCTCCCTAAACACTCTTTCCCTTCAATTTATTTTGACCCACTTTTTTTGGTTTACAACCGTCCTGTCACTATATTTTCCCGAAACCTTATTGTACCTATTTTTCGGTGTTGGAACAAAATCCTATATGGCCTGACAGTGTGTGAAAGACAGCGGGGTCATTGAAATGTGGTCTCTTGTGTAAGCTGGTAGGCTCCTGACACTTTGCGCAGTTATGTTTTCTGGTATATTTTTGACGACTCTATTGCTTTGCTCCAGAAAATTGGGTCAGCTCTGCAGCGAGAACAGTGGCACTGGTTAAAGAACAAACTGTACAGAAGGTAAGAGAATAAAGCTGAATATCTCTTTGGGGATAGTAACATTATTTTTTACACTAACCTTCATTTGCTGATTTTGGACAAAAAACAGATGCAGCCCTAAATGAGATGAAAATGATGCTGTTGGAATAACTAACAGGGCTCTAATTTCATGAAAGGGTGCAAATACACACAACATGCATCTACCCAGGCCATATTCATAATCCGCTACGTACAACTGCCCAATTAGCACCATAACCTCCATTGAAAAAAGTAACGTAATGTTAAATATCACTAGCGTCTTACATATTCTACAAAAACACTGTATTATGTATAAATATTCCTTGCAATCTCTATTTTAGATGATGACAGGCAGGATGAAAGCATTAGAATTGTTCATGTTTCCTTACATTTGGTTCAAATTATTTCATCACAAACCAGTTTTGTGAATGTTATCTAGGCTTTTTTAAATGGACAATAATTTTATTCTATATCAGGAGGAATATTTAGTGAGCTGTATGCTTGTATTTATAGTATATTTTTATTTTATTTTCTAAATTTTATGTATTATTTAGTTTTTTTTCCTGATTACATATGATTTGCTATTGTCCAAGTTATTAAACATACTCAAGTGGAAGTGTTAAAACCACTTGCAGAAAAAGCGTATAGGACACTTTTCCCCCACACAGAGCTATCAGGAATGGATAGAAGGATGGAATGGAATCGATATGCAGAATCATCAGTGGTATTGATATTGGTAAAATCTAAATCCCCAACACTAGCCCTGAGATAATTCTGTAATGTAATTTAGTTTTCAGTTTGTTTACTATTCACATTCTACCTACAACATTCTAAGCTCTGGTGTGCCACAGGGCTCCATTATTAGACCTGGTTTCCTTTAAATATGCTGCCGCTAGAATCTGTAATAACAACATATTTCTTTTTATTTCTATACAGAAGATGGAACCGGTCTATTTACTGGTAATTCCTAAGCTGTAAAAGCAAGTTTGTCTTCCAGCTCTGTCTTTCGGCTAAAGTCAAGGCCGTTGCAAAACCCTACATGACCTTGAAAAGGCTTTGCACACAATTGTTAGTTCCCGTCTCGACTACTGTAATGCACTTTCCTCAATCGCCTACAACTTATCACAAGAGCTTTTGACATTGAGTAGCACTTTGACAATTAATTTCCTCTTTTTTATACTTTGATTTCTATTTATTATTGCACTGATGGAAAGCATGTTAGTTCTGCTCTGGTTCGTGTAAAGTGCTATGTAAATGAAGTACGATTGCTTGAACATTTGAACTTGATGCATTAAAACGGCTGCCTATTTTGTTCCAGGTTCTCAGAATAAAAGTTGTTCTGTCATCCTATTGGCACCTGACATCTTATGTCACCTCTGACTATGGTTCCTATTCTCTCTCCTGAACTCAGCTGAGTCAGCAGAACAGAAGTCATTGATGGACTTCCTTTGTAGTTCGTCAGCGAGCTTTTCCACCATGTATAAATACTCATATCGCTGGTCACAGAGGAGCAAACCTTGCCAGAGTACAAGAAGACTTAAATTGCATAGTTTTAGTGGTGGTGTTGTACATGACCTAATAGATTTTGCCACGGCTTTTTATAGACAGTTTTAACAATTAATGATCAGGATCAGTGCTGCTAAGCTAACAGAGCATAAAATATGTTGGGAGTATTTCTGGCACAGGTCGACCGAAGTAGCTGTAATCACTGGAGAACGCCCCTGTGTTGTGCACTAGCACATGTTTCTGTCAGAGGAACAATTTCCAGGTCGCTGCCATCATCGCACAAGCCGTTACACTTGTGTAGTCTTCCGCATCCCAGAATGCAAAGTGCCTGTGGTTAAATCAACCTTTATGTCATATGTATGTGTTGGGGATACACTTTTGGGTTGCATCATTGATTCATGTTTTCCATCCCAAGCTAATGAGACTAGTTATGCCCTATTGTATCTGAAAAAATGATTTCCTCAAGATTCATCCTAAAAAAAAAAAAAAATGTGTGACTTGCTGCATTTGTATTATTGCAAACTAACCACCTCTCATTTGGAAAAATTGTATTTTATTATTATTTTATATTAGTTAAATTATTTAATTTGACTATGGTCAAAGACTGATTGATTGTACAGTCTTATTGCAATCAGGAAGAAGAAGTTCTTGTGTTGTTCTGTCCTGCAGCTCAATGATCTCAGACGTCCACTGGCTGCTCTCTGTTGTTCAAAAGCACAATGCCGGGGATGAACAATTGTTCAGTATAGCACCCGTCCTGTTGTGTGTCTGTTGCTCGACTACTTCAACCAGAGTCTCCAAATAAATACCTATAGTTGAACTTCTGCATAAAAAACTGAATAAGCCATTACTGCATTATAAAACATTTGCAGCAGTTTATTCTAAAAGTAAGGGTCCAGCTACTCTGCAAAAAAAGAATGGCTTTAAGACTTCAGGTAGATGTCTGAAATACTTCCAACACTAATCAACATATCAAATTGATGCTGTTGTACCTGCTCCAACAGTGGTATCAGATTCTAGAATTGAATTGGTGCATCCTTATGTTGAATGTGTATTTTATATAATGTATATACTCTAAAATGTAACATACTGTATCGGTATGTTTGATTCATCTTAAAATAACACTATGCATTTGTTTATCTCAGAAAAATAGACTTAAAAATCCAGTGAGAGGAGCCTCTATTCAATACACATTCTTTACAGCATTTCAGAATTAAATTAGAAATTTTATTCACTTACACTGAACATAAGGGTGAGACTCCTCCAGTCTGCACAGCATTATACCCTTGCTCAAGGCAAAAGAAAGTTATTTCCATCTTGTTGAGGAGATTCAAGTTGTGAAAGACTGTCAAAATGACTGTAAAAAGACTCGGAGCAAGGACACCGTGCATATGGATGTCAACATGTCTAATTAAGACAATGTGGTTAAAAAGGGGTTTATCAATGCAATAGAACCAGAAACAAAAGCTCATTAAAATGGTAGTCTAATGTATGAAGGTACAATAATGACAAAGTAAGCACACAAAGACTGTTATGAAACAGAAGTTAATAAAAGCTGCACATTTAGAACAAAGAACAAACGATACATGCAGCTGTAACTTCACTTAATATTTGACATCTTACAAAAGGGTAACAGTGGAGCTTTTATAGCTTTTATTGTATACACGCTGAAAGATAAGAGCTCTTTCGGTCTGCAGTGCGTTTTATAAGGTACTCAACTCTACTTCAATTCGTTTTACTGTTCTGACATTAAATATTAAAGACACAACAGAGGTAAGTTATCTGACCACCTTAATGGCAGAAAGACAGGCATGTTTTTTTTTTTTTTTACAATGTTTCAAGTGTTTTTTAACAACTGAAAATATATCTGGATAAACTGTGTGTACAATTCTAGCCTGAGCCCTGCTGTTCAGAAGCCACTGCAGAATAATACTCCATCGAAAGGTTGTGTTCTTAAAAAGAGATTCAAGCGCCGTATAGCACTGACATTTATGAAGTAGTTCAGAATTTGTACTTTGTGCAGTGCAGAATTAAAAAATAATAATCCTTTGGCTCCTGTCAAATCAATACCATGCTCTACTTACAATAGAATAATATGGTTATGTGTTTATTACAGACAAAATGAATGCCCTGCACTAATGCTGCAGGCTTACTGATGAATAAAGGCTAGTTTTATGCCGGCAAAATATCTGTTCAGGTGTGCTCAGTTTGTTTTCTCTGGACAGTTGTAAAAACAGGAAGTAATTGTGCGAAAATGGCATCTTATACTGGGTTCTATGGAGCTTGAAGTCTCCAAAGATTGTTATTTTGAGGTGATTACACTCGAGTCAAAATATAGTTTTCCCTGATGTGTCTTTACTTCACAAATTAGAGCAACCTCTGAGGCTCAAAATCCTATTGGGTTTACAAAGGACATCCACTGCTAAAGTTGAAAGCAGACCATTGTTTTAAAGAGCAATCTTAAAAAAACATGAGGTTAAACTCCAATTAAAATTTAAAGGACGATATGCATGATTTTTGAACACTGGATTAATATCCGGGCTTCATTTATAAAGCTTGCAAAATGAGAATTGAAACTTGTGTGCCACCCCACATGGCAAATTTGGGATTTATAAAAGTCCAACAAGATAAAAAACTGTGTGCAGCTCTATGCCAACTCTGACCCAGATGTGTGCACAGTCTGGAGACTTGGCACAAAGTCAATCAGCACGGCAAGGAGGTAAACTGAAATATGTTTGACTAATAACACGGATCAGAAGACCATTTAAGGAATAGTGTGTAAAAACAAAAGATTACCGTTTCTTTGTATTTATCAAAGTAACGTGGTTCATTATCTGCGCACTGAAGCCGTGCATGTTTGCTAAAGTGCAGCAGCAATGGCTCTGTGTCACGGCCTGGTTGTGGAGCGTGGTGTAAACTGAAGCACGGCTGATCCAGTGACTGGATTTATGAATGAATTATTGGACAAAAGCCTCACCAGCTCCTACAAACGGTTTAGTCAGTGTTGTTTTGTTTTTATGAAGCGTGTCAAATTAAGGCTTAATACAACTGTTGCAACTTAATACAACACACTGACTCCTGCCTCGCCATCACACCACTTTTGTTCCACCTGCAAATACAGCATGTAAAATATCAATGGGTGTGAATCAGCAGACAACTGTCCATTCTCATTCAATTTTAGTCAGTATGTGTCACACAATAAGAGCAGGAAAGTCCAGCGATATTTACAATCAGTCTGAATAAAGTTAGTTTTAATGTGTGCTCCCTGTTACTTGAGTGTTTTTCAATAAAACCTACTCAGCAGTGGCTTACGCTTAGACAAAATTCATTCATAAATCACTGTGTATGGTTCTTTCGTTGATTCGAAGCGTGCAGATAAATCTGTGTACTTTATGGCATGCGCATATTTTGGCTTTATGGTGTACACAGTCTTTAGTACAGATGAGGCCCCGGGTCTGTTTGATGACTATAAAAGGACTTATTCTATTTCTAATTTTTCAGAACTGTGGGTAGAGTGATCAGTGGTCAAGAAAGTACAAGGAAGCAACAACCGAACTGTGAAAACACTTCAGTGAGCACTGATTCAAATAAAAAACACCAATGTGACTCATTATTATGTTTGTCTGTGGGATGCATTACTAAATATACACAAACCTCACGCAAATATATTTATGGAACATGACAAATTTATTACAACATCCTAAGTGCCTCCTGCCAAAACTCCTGCTTCGCTCCCAGGAGAAACTGACTGATCCTCCTCTATGGATGCTGGATTGATGGAGGCTGAGGTAAAGCCTTTACTGTGATATTTTTCCAAGCAATGTGTGAAAAATGGAACAGCAACTCCAAAAATAATTGAAAAAGCCTGTCTCCGAGTGCTACAGCGGGTTAGTTTTACTTGTGGAGGAACTATTTTAGGCAAACCTGCTACTAAAGTGCCCCTTTTTGCAGGCGAGTGAAATGATAAAAGTTATTTCGAAGAGTTGAATCATGTTTAGGGTTTATAGACCTTTCTCCAATAATTTTCCATGACTTCTCCATAACCTTTCATTTTTTCATAAACAAAGTGTCTCTTTTGACCACATACCATTAGAAGGAATACAATTTGTTACGCACAAAGGTTTTTAAAGCAACAATAATAACTTTTCAGCCACTAAAACACTAAGAGAGACAAATGCTGTTGCAAAACACACACAGTTTGTTCAGTTTTCATAAATATCCAATAAATATCCTTGCTATAATGTATATTTGCACTGATTGTAATTGTAATGTAATTCCTTATGGCTAAATATGTGTTATCATGTGATGGCCCAAGGACTCAGAGATACACACACAGTATATGTCAAACCAGGTGCTCTGTCGTTAAAAAGGGATTAGTTTTCTTGTTTTATGTTAAAAACAAAAACAAAAAATGGGTTAAAAATTTATTGTTGGCTCCATATTTTGGGGCAAAGCATAACATAGTGTTGCTTTAATGTTCCATACACTATAAAAATCTTATTGAAAACACATCTAGCTGGGTTAGGGTAAGGATGCACTTAGATAAGGACTGATATTAGTGTGAATACTTTAGGGGATAATTATTAGCAATGTCATCTTCATTAGTTTCAAGTTTCCATAGTTATCCATTATATGCATTCCATGTTTTTTTAGGTAACAGTTTTGGGTAATTTTCACCTTAACCTTATAAGTCTATGAAGAAGGGCAAAAATTTTGTAACAGCTGCAGGCTAGATTTCAGTGGCCCTAAATTACAATTTTGAAAAAAGCAGATCTTGTCAGAAGCGCAAATTTACACTGGAAGCATCTTGAGGGTTCTGGCCCAATTTTTAAAGTCAAATTTTAAAACCTTTATAAAACAAGCATTAAAATGTTCTAAAACAAACAATAAGACTAATAAAAAACGTATCAAAGAAAAAGCTAATCCTTATTTTGCCAATTATAATTAAAGAGCATTCAAGATTTTTTAAGGACCTTCAGGAATTATCTGATGTGCCTAATTTTCCTTGATTTAACCCATTAAAATGGACTGTTCTGTTACATATAAGTTAATGGAGAGGTTTGGATGGCAGATGTATGTATGTATTAACTGTAGAAGAAACGTCAGTGAAGAGACAATCAAGACAAAAAGTTAAACTTGTCATTGCCCTGGTACTGTGTTCGTAAAAAGTGAATTTGTAATTTTCCCAGACTTCTGCTTCTTTTTAGTCTCATCCACTATACTATTTGACACAATAACTGTGAAAAATAGACCAACCACCTCTCGCTAGGTGAGCCATGCCACCGCTGTGTCCAGTGTAAATTGTCTCATCGAGTAAGAAAAGTATTAACTGTTAACTGTGAAATGCATGAAGATACAGAACATGACATAGGTGCTTGAGGGGAAGATTTCTACTTCATTACTCATTAGCTGACAAACTAAAGCTGCACGTGTTTGATTCGTACCTTTTCCATCTCGTTGCTCTTCCTCTTGCGAGCCGAGCGTGTGATTTTGACGGTGACAGCGCTCTCCTCTCCCTGCCGTCGCAGAGCCATGCGGTTCGGCTGCAGAGGACTGAAGGAGATCTCCAGCTCAGGACGAGGGAAGCGGCTCGTTCTGCCATTCTCTGTGGAGATCTCCGAGGAGTCCAGCACCGACGGACAACTAGATGAGCCCTGGAGGTTTGGGGGGAAAGTATTATCGGCAATATATGACAAGAAAAAGTTTAAGTTTGCTTCGGTGTTACATGAAAAAAGAAACTAACTAATAAACTAAACTAATTAAGCAGAAATGTCTGTTGTTTCTTTTCAAATATCAGTATCTCTGCATTTCTGGGAGATAAATTGTTCATTTCCTTTTCCATAATATTCCCTGCTGTGCTAAAAAGTAGCTTGCTGCTGCGCATTTCTTTGTGTTTTGAATCATCCTTGCCGAAAGCAGCGTGAGTTTGCGCTGCTGAGGCGCCCTGCTCGGTTTTAGTGCGGCTATGAACACTTCTCATATTCATTGATGTGACCTGTCTTCAAATGCCTAATGAAGTTTGTGATGTTATATTTTTGGTTGCTTTGCTCCAAAAGGATTTTCTTGTGACAAACAGCAAGTTTTGGCCTTCTGATTGGCAGTTTTAGCCGATCGCAGACTAAACAACTTTTTGGGCACGCTTATTAAACACATTCATTCAAAGAAGCAAGTATCTCGTCTACATCATTATATACCGAGCCATTACCCATTTTGCCAGCTCATTACTTCATCTAACTTCAATAAATTGGAATGTAGGGCTGGGCAATTATTCAAATTTTCAATGTCAATTTTGGCTCCCAACGTTCACAAAATCTGTATAATCGAGAAAAAAAGATTATTTATCACTTGTTACATGTTTTTTTACTTGATTGTGGAAGTGCACTACATTGTTGATCTTATTTTTCTTAATTATAATCTCTCTTCATTTTTATTTTGTTTGAATATATTATTTATTTTAAGGAGAATTCACTGTTTTGTTCAATAAATCTATCATTTTTCCAAAGCCAATGAGTAACCGTGTAAAATAATCATGATTTCAATGATGACCAAAATAATTGTAATGATTTTTTTATCCATAATCGGGCAGCCCTATTGTAATGGTAGACATTTATAAGCATTGAGCATCTTTTTAAGTTTACCTGGCTGCAAACAGAGGTTCTTGTATCCCTCCTGCCTCGAGATTTACGGATGAGCACTTCACTTTCGGGATTCTCCTCCTCAGTCCCGGGGCGCTCATTTGGTTTAATCTGTCAATATGAATAAAATAGAAATGATATGAAACATAATTTGAATATCTGATTTGTTACAGAGGCCTCGTGAGCAGTGACACCGTTTTCTCGGCAGCCTGCTGTTTGAACGGCAGCCTTTTTAAGTGACACGCTGTTGGAACAAGTGTGTCACCGATGTTGACATGTAGTAAAGATGAGTGATCCCTGCAGTACCTTGTTGTTGGATGTATTCAGGTTAAGATAATAAATGAGTGATTGAAGATAGGCTCTGACAGTAGACTACATTCAGGTGCACTTTCAAAAAAAACAAGAACAACACCTGAGGACACGGTATGAATAAACAAAGTAAGTAGTGCAAAAGTCAGAGTGCTCTCCCAGTAGGCAAATACAGACATGAAATGCTGCATTTGTCCTTTTAGTTACAATATTAGCTATTAAAGAAGAATGTACTTTTTGTTCTGTTCTATACATATACAAACCCAAAATGTACTTTTTATTTGTGTAAGCAGCTCAATGTGAGGTATAGTAAGTACGGGTAACCAATTTGTTTTTTGCTTTTTTATTGTGGCATGTGCACAACAGTGGAAAACTACATTATTACTGAACGCTGCTACCACAAATAATATACACAAGAAAAAAATTTTGTGCATATGTGCTGTGTGTCGCATAGCTGGCTGCGACATCATCAATTTCACTGCGAATAAAGTCTACACCAGTGGGTTCTCAGATTCCCAACCACCAGGCTGCGACCAGGCCGAACGGAAGGATTAAAAACGAAATATATAATTTTATTTCCATTGATTCATTTATCGCAATCTTCCAGGTTTTTTAATGCAATCTTTTCCTGAAATTAGTAAAAAAAAAATCTTTAAATAGGGGGACAAGACTGTCAACAAAAAGAAAAGTAAATGGCTACTAAAACTGACCTGTTTGTTCGAATCCTGTTGGACAGTGAAGGCCTTCAGCTCTTCTTTCAGTCTCTGGATCTCTGCCTCTCGTTCAGACAGAGTGGCCTGCAGCTCTGCCACATTAGCACCAGAACCTCCCTGAAAGACAGAATTCAAGGATCTAATTCAAGACAGGACTGCAACTTTGCAACTCAACAGACTGCCTTCCTGATATTATATTAGACAATGGGCCATTCATTTCTTGTAGGGTAACTATACAAAATTTGACCTTTAAGCATTCTTAACAGGGCCATAAACTCGCTCGACAGTTTGTTACGGCGTGAAATATCTTTGTGCACAACGTTCGTTTTTCTGCAGCAGCGTATGAAATGGGGCGGAAAACTGCGCTCGGCGTGGCTGAAAGATTCAGTGAAGATGCAGCTTGGGTAAAAGTCAGATCAATAGTGCCACAGCAGGTACTTCGCTTTGACAGATGACGGCGAATAACTGCACCGACACCGCTGATTGGAGTGTGAACAGAGGTGGCAACTGCTGAGATGCAACAAATGAAAGTAGAACATCCACACTCTTTGATATTCTGAGTTTAATCACTTACTGACTTGGATATATGAGTAATCTACATTCTCTACAATCTACAGCAAATCATGAATCAACCTGTATTCCTTAAACTCTTGGAGTATATGAGCTTTAAAACATTATGTTCATTCTTTTAATGGAAAAAAAGGGTAAAAAAAAAAAAAAGCATAAAGTAAAGTAAGCAATCCTTGTGTCACACTGACCTCCTGTGGTCGCTCGGGGCCATTCTGCTGCAGCTGTTGGATAAGTTTGTCTTTTTCTGCTTGGCTGCTTAGAAGCTTCTGTAGTTGAACCTCCAGGGCAGCGACAAGTGTGTCTCTGTCCTTCCTCCACCTCTCCATGGTGTCCTCCTTCTCAGCCAGCTGGGACGACAGCGACTCCTGACACAGACGGAAATGGAGAGTTTAAAATGTGCTGGTGTCTTGTGTGTTGGTTTCGTGTCCCCTGTTATGCTCACTTTTTACTGTGAGATATTCTTTTTCTTTTTTTACTGTACATCTCGCCTTCTAAAAAAAAAAAAGCACTGCCAACATGAGGGTGGGAAGTGGTTTCACGACAGCTCCAAAATAACAGTGGGATAGTTCAGCGTTCAAGAAGTGTGCATAAAAAAAAAAAAAAAGTATAGCTGGTGTTAAATCGACATTTGTTTATGCAAATGAACAATATGCTTTTTGGTTTACTTGTCCTTTTGTGCCACACTCAAAATAAACCATCAGTTCTTTTTATGACTGAATATTGTCACACCAAGTTTCACACCGATATCACAGAAAGAAGCTTCAACGGGGCTTTTAATTAGACTCATTTTTATCATGAGTCCAAACACACAAAGAGCAAGCCTCAGACAGAAAACTAGTGTCTTCAATTAAATTATAATCTATACTAAAATATAATAAAGCCACATTGGAGAAAATTTTACATTGGGTCATATCACTGTTTTGTTATGTGCTTTTTGTTATTTGCAATACAGATATTGTAATAATACTTTTGCAATAAATTTTGCAAACTTGCCACATTTTGAATTTACTTGTACTTTTGGGTCTTCACCTCAAACTGTATGAACTATGCTTTTATGGACACTTTACTTGAGTGATTTGGATTCAAGTTTTTTGAAGGTGGCCTAAAATCTGATTTAATTCAAAAGCTGCTCTTGTGTCACGCAGCAAGTCTTCCTCTTCTTGTTTAACCTTGATGTTGTTCCAGTGACACATCTTACCATCTGGGCCTGCTGCCGGTTGTAGCGCTCTCTGTCCTCGGCATACTTCTTCATTTCCTGATTCCTCTTGTCCTCGGCCTCTTTGGCTTGGCCAATCAGAGAGAGCTTCTCCTCCATCCAGTTCTTGCGTTCAGCTCGGTGTTTCTCCACACAGGACTGAAACAAAAATCTCCAGTCTTTAACATGTCCTGACTCAAATAAAAGGAAATAGTGATTATTTATTACCTTTAAGTTTTCCTGTGCTTGAGAAGCTTCCTCTTTGGCAGCTCTGAGGTCGTTTGAAGGGCTGTCTGCTTGAATGTTGTTTGTACAGTCCTTTCTCAGGAGCACACTTTTGAGTTTCTCCACCTCTGCAAAGACAAAAACTTTAAATCTCTGTTTGGTTATGAAGGGTTTTTTTTACAACGGCAAGTAACACCCAAGGTATAGGAAGCAATAGGAGTGCATCTGTGCAAGCTACAAAGACTCGGGAAGGCATCATTTAAACACTAAGGCTCTTCTACAAGGACAAAAGTAAGAAAATCTTGCTTGATGAAATATTGCTCGGTATAAAACAGCAACTGTGTCTCGTAAACTGTGATGTAAATTCGGAAAACTTTGTATATCTGCCATCTGTTGCTTTAATCTAGTTGAGTCTGCCCTCAACATTTTCTTTGTAGTACATGGATTTGTCAAAGTTGGACCAAACAGTAACTTTTGGAAATCTACAGTCATTTACCGCCGGTGAGTTCCTGGATTCGGTTTTGTTTCTCCTCTAAAACCTGCTCCATTTGCTCCTGCGTCTCCTCTTGCTCCGTCAGAGCCAAGCGCATGTCCTCCATCACATGCTCTTTGGCTTCCAGATCTACCAATCAATGACAATGGTTGGATATGTGCGATATCAAAGCTTTAGTTTAGTTTTAATACTAACAGTTACATTAGTACACTAGAAACATATGTAAACTAAAGCCATAAAATGTTATACTTACCTTGACAGGCTTTTTGATAAAGTTGTAGCGTCTGCTCAGATTTGGTGTCAGATGATTGATCCTGGAGGAGGAGTTATTGGAGTTATCAAAGGCAGAGACTCTTTAAATTGCCATATTTTAAATGTTATATGTAGAAGAATGTGCCATTATGCAATCTTAATTCAGTATTGTGATGAGGATATGACCTGCTATATTTTAAGGAGACCAAATTTCACATCCACTGGACAGGCTGGAGGCACTTACAGTTGGCTATATAAGCAATTTTTTAACATGCAAGGTGTACATGTAAGGTTTGTACAAAAACAAAGACAGGCTGTGGGATCTATCTAAATGTGGTACAGCTATCTAAATCGGCTGCAGCAAATAAATGTGTGTGTATGGTTGTCTGTCCCTCAGTTTTAGCACAGCAATTAACTGAATAAACGGTAAAAAAAAAAATCAGAGTGAAAATTTGGCACTTGGAACACCATAACTGTTGAGCTAGACATAATACTGACAGATTTGTGATACGCGGCACCTCATTTTCTTTACAACTCCACAGTGTACTCATAATACACACCGCTTTCAGCTGCTGAATGGTCCGATCTCTGTTGGCAAGGTCAGCCTGGAGCTGCTTTTTGGATTTCTCCACATCAGACAGCCTCTGCTTCAAGCCTTTCTCCTCTTCTCGCATTGATGAGATCTTTAGAGGGACAAAAAATACAACATTTTCGGTTTAAAAGTTACATACAAACTGAAGACAAATGAATATTAAGTAAAAAATATACTCCTCATGGATTATATACTGATTCATAAATACAGAGATACTTCTGCCTTATTTTTTAGAAAGCAAAGATCACAGACACCTTGAAAAACTAATAGAGAAGGCTGGTTCAGTTGTTATTGATTTGGAGACGGATACTATACTGAACAACATGGACCATTTCCAGCATTGGGTTTTTGAACAACAGAGAGCAGCCAGTGGACGTCTGAGATCAGTGAGCTGCAGGACGGAAGGCCACAAGAACTCCTTCTTCCAGACTGCCATAAGACTGTACATCAATCAGTCTTTTATTGATAGTATAATTGGCAACATGTAGAGAAATAATTCTTTAACATGTTATTGATGTTGTTTGATTGTTACTGATATCTTTTGATTATTAAAGAGTAATCCATTATTAAACAGGGCCAGAAAACGTTTGAAATAAATATTGTCATACATCAATTCATTGTTTTCCCTTTAACTGCACTATCCAGACACATTTATATTGGGTTTGAGTCGTCATGACACAAGTTTTGAGAATTGACTCAAAGTTTAAAAGTTGCAAAGTCAAGACGTACCTCCTTCTGAACCTGCTGGATTTGTTTCTTGTAATCAGCCAGTTTCTCTCGGAGGTCCGCGCTGTCGTCCTCTTTCCTCTGAAGGTCGACTGTGAGACTCTTGACTTTGTCCGCGTCCTGCTGGGCACTCTCTCTGAGTCTGAAGAGAATACAAAGATAACAATGAGTCCTAAAAAACCCCACTGTGGTCCAGAATAAAAGTACTGCCCTTCTGACTCTCTCTGAGTGTGTCTTTTGTAATTTTGCAATACAAATACACTGTAATTTTGTGTAAAGAAAAAACTGTGAATCTGTGTAACAAAGGCATATCAAATACATTTTAATCCTATGTGTGCATGTTAGCCACTGTACTACTTCACAGTGGCTCATACAGCCATATCCTCCTTTCTGTTTGATGGAAAAATGTAAAATACAGTCAGTTTTCTTTCTTAAAAAGGTAGCTGAAAGTATAAAAGATTGAGACTGAAAATAATCCAAGACTTAGTCCCCATATTTTTTGCATTATAATTTTTATATTAGTATTTGTATAGTTTTTGGAGGTTCTAAATTATCCAGGACATATTCATCCCTCTTCCAAGGGACTTTGTCAATGTCAGATGCCTTGTCAAAACAGACAAAGGACAATAGCAGAGAGACTTGTACAATCAGTTTCATTTAATGTAAGTTTAAACTGGCAAAATATATTTGGAAAACGAGGTGTGAATTCCAGGGCCTTGTACCATGAAGCTGGATGAACCTAAGCACACATCCCCTCTTCCCAGTTAGACAAAACCTAACAACCAGTTCTATCTGCATCGTGAAGCCGTTTACCAACTAAGTGAAGACTAACAATCACACTATCAACCTTCTGTTTAAATGTTAATTAAGTTTCATCAGTGAATCTCGATACTGCTGACATTTCAAGCTTTTCTGAGCCAAAAATGTCTCTCAGTATAAACATGTGCAAATGTTTAAATCTTGACTTCACCACTTTACAAAGTTTAATTCTAGCTCTACCTCTTCCAATCAGCTGCAATCCAAGCAGCAACTTTTTCCACTTTGTGCAGCAGTTTTACTCCTTCATGTCAGTTTGTTTCTAGTCAAAGGGCTGTTTCGCTTTCCTTTATTTGAAGCTTATCCTGCTCCAGAGCAGTGTAGCTGTTCAGCTTTAGTTTCCAGTTTTCAAGTGAAAGTCAACCAGCTTTGTGATACCAAAAGATAAGTGATAAACTCAAAGTCACATTGCTATTCAATTCAAGTAGTCTTTGTGATACGTATGTTGTGCATGCTGATGTGGCGATAATAGTGTGTTGTGCAGTCTAATCCTTACCTGTTGATCTCCTCTGTTTTCTTCTCCAGCTCAGCGTCCTTCTGAGCGATGGCCTCATGCGCCACAGCGAGCAGCTCCCGGCGCCGCTCCACCTCCCTCCGCCTGGTCTCCTGGACGGCCTGGCTCTCCTCCTCCTCACGCTGCTCCTGAGCCTGCTTCAAACTCTTCTGCAGGGAGTTCACCTCAGACTCCTTCTCCATCAGCTTCGTCTGCAGCTCTGCACACTTTTTCACCGTCTCTGCAAGCTTCTCCTCGTGGAGTTTCTCTTTTTCTTCAAGTAATTTCTCCATCTCTTTAACCCTGTCACTCTGTTCATTTTCAGAAATTTGGTATTTGGTTTGGTTATGTTCTTCAAGAGCAGAACATTTCTGTTTAGCAACTTGAAGTTCAACTCCAAGCTTTTCTGTTATTTGTTCCTGTTCACTCAGTTTTTGCTTTATTTCATTGAGAAGCTGATCAGATGTTGCTTGTTGTTCGTTTAGTTTGTGTTGCAACAATTCCAGTGGCTCTTTTGATTTTGCCTCTTGTTCTTGCATCTTTTCTTTAAGCTGCTGAGTCTGCTTTTCTGAAGTCTGTGTTTGTTCTTCAAGCTTAGCTCTAAGCTGCTCTACTTCTTCTTTTGAAGCTCGTTCCTGTTGTTCCAGTTTGGCTCTCAGCTCATCTAAAGGACGCTGCGAGGATCCATTTCTCTCCTCAAGCGTATTTCTCAGCTCTTTAACTTCCTCCTTTGAAGCAAACAGTTGTTGGTCCAGTTTCTCTGTGAGCTCTTTCAGCTTCTTCTCCGACATCATCTGCTCCAAAGATAATTGTTCTTTTGCTGTTGCCAGGTCTACTTCCAGCTGTGTGATTTGGCTGTTCTTAATCTCATTTTTCTCTTTTTCCTCAGCTAGATTCCTCCGTAGCTCAGACACTTCATCTTTTAGCAGGTCAATCATGCCGCCAGAAGACGCTACCGAAGTCTGCAGCTCCTGCTTTAAACCCTCCACTTCCTGGGTTAGGGACTGGATCTGAGACGTTTTTTCATTAAGTTCAGACGTGAGCTTGTCCAGTTGTTTCTGAGCTGCTTGGAGCTGCAGTAAGACTTGTTCACCTCTCTCTGTTTCAATGGACACCTATAAGATACAAAAAGAATAAAAACAGTGGTGGTAATCAATAGGTAAAATCAACACAAAAATATATACTTGTGGAAATATTGTTTATACTAATGGTCTTTTCGTCAAGGACCCTTCTGAGTGATTCCTGTGCAATTAAAACGTTTGCCTTATAATATTTTGCTCTTTTATTAAAATGCAAAATGTACAAGATTATAAAACAAACCTGTGGAAGAAGTAGAAACTATTTGTGGTAGGAACTGTGAGCTTCATTGAGCTTAAAATTTGAAACTAAAGCGTACTCTCTTTGAGCTTCAAATGACAGAGGATGTGTGACCTGCAGTGTTTGCATTAATTACACATATTGATGCAAATGAGACGTAAGTAATTTTGATGAATACACACGTGTAAAGCTGCTTTAGGCTAAATGCACCAAGATTAATGTAGAAATAGATGAGAATTAAACAGTTCATTATTGGCTTGGTTTGGCTGCTTTGCTAATCCTTCAGTTGAGCATCTCAAGCAGCCATAAAGAAGAAAAAGACGAGATAACACTGTTTTTTTGTGGCGTATTGATTACAGCTATTGCCAACAATGTAAAAATATAATTAATCCAGCCTTTCTCTTGAGAATAACTGCTGAAGCGCCACTCGGGTTGGCATTAAAAGAAGCCATCTTCCCTCTGAGCTACTACAAAAGTCATTTAACAGACACAGGCCCAGTTCAATGAAACAGACTCAATATCAGAATATAAACGAAATATATAACTTACTACAGCAAATCCAGTGTCTGCTTTAAACAAGACCTTTCTAGAGAAAAAGGTGTACTCTCACTCTTAATTTACAGGAGTAAATATTTGTGAAGTAGGTAGGACTTTAAGTCTTGGAATTAGCAAAACAATCCCAGTCTCTTTACCTTGTTCTCTGTGGCCTCCAGTTTCTCAGTCAATTCTTTCAAATTCTGACGGAGCACCTCACACTCTGGTTGTCTATTTCCTGCCATTTCAACAGGTCTGAGCTCGTTTTGGTCCTCCATGTGGTCAGTCTTTGTTCCCCCAAGAGCTGCTGCCCCCTCTCTCTGTTGCCTCTCTCCTGTGAGAGCAGCAATGGCTTCCTCCTTGTCTCTTCGCTCGGCATCAAAAGCTGCTAAGACTGTCTCTTTACTTTTCTTTTCTTCTTCAAACAGTGCCAACATCTGATCATGGTGTTGTCTGAGCTCTCTCAGTGCTGTGAGGGTTTCTTCCCTGGCTTTCCTTTCCTCCTCCAAAGATGCCAGCGCCTCCTCTTTCCCTATTGTCTGAAACTCCAAAGCTGCAAGAGCTTCTTGTCGGGCTCGTTTCTCATTTTCAACAGCTGCCAGTGCATCCTGCAAGGGCAATGAAACAGATCATGGTACAAATTAAAATGTGTACTTTGAATTTGTCTTTCTGTAATGCACTTCAAATTGCCTAGTGGATGAATTGGACTATATAAATAAGATAGCCTTGCCATTTTTTCCCGTTGTTTTTGTTTATGAGGGAGTGAGGTAAAAACGCAAACCCTGGTCGGTAACAAAGTGATCAGACAAATACGCTCAGTTGTTAGTAGTCTTCTTCTTCTTAGTAGAATACTTTTTTTTGTGTAAATGGCAACTTAGTCAGCAAAGCATATCTGCTGTGTTGTTTCCCATACACAGAGAATGCTAAAAAGCTTTAACCTTAACAGATTTTTGCATAGCCCTTAAACAGACATTAAAAGAAAAACTGTTTTATCACCCAATAGCATACTGTAATATAAATAATCTGTGAAAAACATCAGCTTTATTGCTGTAGTATTTTAACAGATGAGAACGTTCAGTCTGCACCAGCAAGCTTTGACCAATCACGTTTACGTACATTTGAATCTAGGCTTTTGCGTCCACATTTGTATAAATGTAAGTCTCCCACTGGCTATTGGTCTATTCCGTAAACATTATCTTCACAGTTGCCAAAATAAAAAAGTGGAATGGAATACGCCATTGTGGGGTGTGAGGGGTGGGATTTTGGAGCAGTAGTATTTTGGGTCATGGCGCTTTAGGCCATGCATGCTACTTTACCTATCAAAAATGTATGTAATGTTTATGTCTATAATGGCAATGTGCATTTTACTTTAATGTAGGTTCAATGCCCTAGCAATGTGCATGCTCATCTCATCAGGCAGATCTTTGATGAGGAGGCACAGGCTCTAAAATTATCAACGTGTAATTCTTCCAAGTTGTGTTATTTGCCGTCCTGCTTCATTGAGCCATCAATTTTAACTTGTAGCCTTTAGCTGGTGTTGCCAAAACGCTCATATAAAGCTGAACCCTAACTTGTGTTCCCTATCTTCTCACTCACAACACACACATAGTCCATCAGTTGCTATTTGTTGTCTTGTCTTGCTTTATGACAGTCCACAGTTAACATGAGGTCGGGTTGTATAAAAGAACCCCTTGTCAAGCCATGTTAGTATATGTGTTGTTCATCACCTGTAGCTGCTCTGTTTTGCAATCCTCTTTGGCCAAACTTTGACTTTGAGAGATCAGCTCCAATCTTCTCTGCAATTCTTCCACTTGTTTCTCGAGAGAGGACGCTTGTAAGGACTTTTCTCGAAGCTGACAAAGAATACTATGCTTTTCTTCCTCTTTTATACTAGTTTCAGCTACAAAAGAACAAAGCCAGTTAAAAACACCATAAAATGCGTCATAGTAATCAAGCCTGGTTTAATACAGAATGTCTGAAGCCACTGCTGTGCTATTGCCTGTGTTTTTTGGAGCCTGCTTACCTTGTTGTGCCAGTGATACGACCATCTCCACTGCAGCACTTCTCTGTCCCTTTGCTTCTGCTAGGTCTAAGCTCAGGCATTTACAATCAGCTTTAGAGGCCCCCTTTATTTGTTCCAGTTCAGAAGAAAAAGAGTCCTACAGGAACATTAAGACAATGAGATTAGTCATGACAGTTATGACAACTAAAACTAATAGGTGGTATCAGCACATTATTTTAGCCACTTTAAAGAAAGGAAGGAAAATATCACAGTAATGTTACAAAAGTAAGTAAATGCCTGTTGTAATCTAATGTGTGCTCTAAGAGTATTCTAATATTATTACTTTAGTTGTAAAAGATATAAAAGTTACCATTGTTTGTCTGTCCTGATTGGGTCCATCTGTGGCCATTTTATCAATGAGGTTCTTGAAGATCTCAAGCCTTCTTTCTGCTCGCTCCTCCAAGATTTCCCTCTCCCTCGCCAAGCGATCACTAAACCAAACACAAACAAACAATGTTAGTAGTTAGCCTTTACACATTATCGTTCAAAAACATTCTTCCAAAAAGCAGGATATGTCACAGTATTCAAAGAGCTCCAGATACCCGTCAATGCACAAACTTACCTGCAGAGCAATCTGTAGACTATTTACCAAGGAACTAGTCTCTCACAATAAAAATTACATTACAATAATGTCTTGACAGTTCACTTTCACTCCAGACTGAGGTTCTTGGGACAAAACATGGACAATGTTGGAAGCAGTGGGGTATACATGTGATGTTTTGACCACCTTGGAGAAAAATATTACATAATCATATCACAGTACAGTTGTCCCTCAGTATTCACCTTTCGCGGCCTCGCTGTTTCGCAGATTTTTTAGTGCAATTTTGCATGCTTTTTTTTTTTTACAGCGTATTTTTTTTACAGCGTATGCACATTGTGTTCTGCGTCCTGATTGGCTAAGGGCCTGTAGACCATTGTCAATCAATCTCCTCCGTGCCGTGTCTCCTGTACAGTACAGAATGCGTTCGGCTTGCCAAATTGACATAAATGTTCGATCGCTAGCAGTGTGACTCTGAAGTGCTGTATGTTTGCAAGTTTTCTCCCCGACAAAACCCACAATGTCGGCGAAACGTTCTGCACCGACAAAGGCACCTGCGGTCGCACCCAAAAGGCAGACCTTAAAACCTATATAATAATTGTAAAAAATAAAGCTGACTACTTCGCGGATTTTGCCTATTGCGGGTTATTTTTAGAACGTAACCCCTGTGATAAACGAGGGACCACTGTTCTGCAGATTAAATTTTCCAAATAAATTACTGCTACCCTTTAAATTTACTTTTCCATTATTCATTGGCAGCATCAAGTGACTTGACAGAAATGACTATAACATCTGCAGTACAGAAAGAGCTTCCTTTTTGCGATGAACAGCTTCTGTCAGCAAAGTCGCACACTCAGTCTTCTCCCAAATCTGACCTCATTTGCAGTTTTATTCAATATTTTGGCAGCACAAATCTGTTAGGTTTAAGAGTTGGCTTAAATAAAGACTTTTTGTGCATGCGTCATTCAGTCCTCATCAGGTTTTGTGTCTCATCAGCTTGTATAAGAAAAATGTTTTAATGTTGTGTGTGACATTTTGAAACCACAGCGTACCTTAAAACTATTATTGCCCCGTGCCTAAGTGAGGGATCATGACACTTACTACTGCAATACTGACATTTGACTATTTTCACATCCCTTCCATATTGCGATATTAATATAATAATATCCCTACCAATCAAGCAGGATCCCATTAAGCCAACAAAGACATATGGAGTACTAAAACGATAAAACGTATTGTATGTTGTTTTAACTTAATTTAATAATGTGTCTTACTTGTAGTCATTTTGCATTTCAGAGAAGAGCTCAGAGAACTCTTTGCTGATCTCGTCTCTGATCCGAGCCTCCATGAGCAGGCTGTCCGCTCGCTCCTTCTTCAGCTGAATCTGCAGCTGAGCCAACAGCGCCATCTTACTCTGAAACACAAAAAAGCACAAGCCGGTTAGTGCTGCAGCTGTGTATTTTTGCCACATCATTACAAAATTTCATTTCTAAACAAGGCTTTTATGAAACAAATCGATGGCAAAGACATTGACCTGGTATGTCTTTTTAGCAATGACAATTTTATCATCATCTTCACTGCTGCTGCACTGTGTTGTATCTTCCATCAGGCTGGCTTCTTCCTCATACTCGTCATCTTCATCCTCCTGAGCAGATAAATGTCATAAAATTAAAGGATGTAGTAATTTTGAAGCCCAAATAGTTTCAGCAATGTTAGATTTTTACATTTTTTCAAACCATTTAAGAGTACCAGACCTAATATGCACAAAGACCCCACCTGTACATCCTCCAGGCTGGTCTCACAAATATTAAGGGAACTCCTCCTGCTTCTTTTAAGAGGCTTTCCCTCTGCGTTGTTAATGAAAAATGCGGCGTCATTGGAAGATCTTTCAGGCATGATGGAGAGGGTTCTTGTGTTCAAGACTACAACCTGTAAACAGATGAATAGGAGCATAAATTGTGACATTCCTCTTTGGATTTAAGTTTTGTGCGGCCCTGTTGGAGTTATACCTTCTGTGCGACAGCGGAGAACTTGAGGACATTGAGCGTCTCGTCGTACATGGAGGCGCACTGGTTAATGTTGACAATCATACAGGCTTTCCCTCGTCCGCAGAAGAAGCCCTGCAGATAGTGGGTCAGCTTGCTTTCCCTGAAGGGAACGTGCTGGAGCAGCCTGAGGGTAAACACCAACAAGATGTACCAGATTTCAAGACTTTAAATGCCAAAAAATGTAGTGATATAGTTAGTTGTGTTTAAGATAAACCCTGCAATGGCACATTATTATATTTCTGTGCAAAAAAATCAGGTTAGACTGTGAAAATAAACAAGACCATTCTTTTGTATAAAATAAAAAGAGAAACAAAGCTGTAGATCTCACTTTGCTTGTTGGTTGTGACGTAAAGCGTTGATGCATTTCCCCAGGATCAGCAGAGAAGAGTTAATGTTTCCAGCTTCTTTCAGACGTTCTCCTTTATTCTGGGTCTTGGCACATCGCTCGGATCCAGCCAAGTCACAGAGACAGAGCCTGGACAACGACACATGTTAAGTACCTATTACATAGCATTAATCGGATTTGTCTTATTTCTTTCTACATTAAAGATTAGATGCACATTTGTTACATTAAAACTGTACTGACTCGCTGACAGTGTTCACCCTCGGCATCCCGATATCTTCAATCTTCAAAATGCGGATGGAGAAAATACTGTGGCTGAAGAAGGAAGAATAAACACAGCTTAAAAGAGACATTTGAAATTTTAAGTTGTTGGAGCACTTGTTTAAAAAAGTGATTTCCCTTATAATACAATACTGTTTCATTACATAATAAAACTGAGGAAGTACAGGTTATGATATGATTCAATGCCATGAAGGAAACAAAGAGTAAACCATATATTTTAAGTAATTGTATAAAAGTCTACTCCCATTATTCCAAAGTTGTATGTACCACTGAGGGCTTAACGGAATCATCATTGTGCCATCAAATAAGCTGCAAAAGTTTAGATCGGAGAAGAACATTTAGCATTCTTATTTTTAAAATGATTTATGTTTATGGCGAGAGCACTGAGGGGTTACCAAAACAGTAATGCACAATTATGGGACTCGTACACTATGAAAATGACAAAACCAACTTCAAACTGTTTCGTGGTGTTCGTTGTTGGGTGGCTCCTTACCTTCTGCTGGAGAGCTGGTTGAGTTTTGTGGAGGAGAAGCTCTGGTTCCTCTTTCCCAGCTTCATGACTCTGTAAGCCTCCTCAGCGCTGTTCACCTGAACCCAGCGCAGATCTAAACATACACAAAACATGTATATGATCAGCTGGGACAAGAGTTTCATTATTTTTATGAACCAGTTATTCAATATAATGACAATGTTGCACTGCATGTCACGTAGTGTGTCTGCAGAGGGTTGGTCAGTGCCCCTTTCAGGGTTCTTACCCCTTTTCCTAGTTCAGATTCCAGCACTTTTAAAGCACTTTTAAGGTGTGTTTTCATGTTTTTCAAGCACCTTACTGCAGTAAATGACATGTTGACATTCATATACCGAATGTAGTTTTTCTCATTTAAATCCATTGTGGCAAAAAAAAGACTTTGTTTAAATTGTTGAATACTTCAGAAATGAATACTTAACCTAAAAAGATGTTAACAAGAGTGGTGTTGTTTCCTTTACGTGCAAAATGCAAAAACATTTTATATAAGAAGAAAATTACTCAGTGAGATTATGAATTATTAAAGCAACACAATCAGGATTTTAAGCACTTTCGAGCACTTTATCTAACATTCAAGGACTTTTACAACCTTGAAAACACTAGATTAAAATTCAAGCATTTTCAAGAATTTCAAGCACCTGTGGGAACCCTGCCCTTTATACCGGCTTATGCTGTTTAGCAGTACATATGTGAGGGTTAACAAGTGTTTGTATAACCCTTCAAGTAAAGATATGACAGCTGTAAAAGAGTAGGCCTGGTCACAGGGAGAGCTTTGGGAGAGTGTGGGCAAACAATACGTGACACAGGAAAACGGACAGTTCTGGACACTGTAAAGATGTTAACATGGACAGCAGGTAATTATACATTGTTGCATTAGATGGGGTTGAATGTGTCCTTAATGTTTCGATAGGAAGCAGCCTTTATTCAGTTTTACAGAGCTACTGCATAGCCATAAGGTAAAACAAACCAAAGCAAACTGCTAAAATGAGCAACAAGTGTTTTAAAAACGCAATGTGACACGTCAGCGTCATTAGCGCACTGACAGAACAAAACTAACTTCAAGCTGCGTTTCATAAAGAAAGGGCTCTAGCTTGTCTCCAACCCCACAAATGACATTGATGCCTGCGTCACTGCACAAGTAAATGGACAGGTCACATGGGTTTTTTGTTAAAGCATTGCATTGCCTAAAGAAAACATAAGGAAATCTCCAACACTTATAGATTCTCATGTTTTTTTTCTGCATGGTTGTGCGACATGTACCCACTCGTCCCACATGCAGTACCTTTCACAAAGCTGTTGCCCTTGATGTCCTGTGAGAGCCGCAGGACCGTCCTCTTCTGGCTCCCGCTTGGCACAGCCTCCAGAAGGTCATGGATGTTCTCGTTATAAATTTCACAGAAAGACACCCAGATGGAGAATTTAGTGTGCTCCTCCACCTCCAGACTGATTCTGTCATCAGCTGGTACTGTGGTCCCGGCAATAGAGCCTGTGCACAAAAAACACAAAGATAGTTACAACAGTGGATTTATACTTTATTTTCAAATATAAATACATTTAACTTTGATTATAATTTCTTACCATCATGGAGAGTCCTAATGGTGGAGTTTAACAGGCTTGTATTGCTTTTATCAGTCTGTACAGCAGATAAAGAGGATATTACTTATCTATATTTCCTTACATTAATGCAGTTCATTTGAGACTTAAAGTCCGTTTTGAGTCACTTGAAAACCATATAAAATGCTTCAGTATACAAAAGGTAATATCAACTTAGATTATTTTTGACTTTATCATGTCAAAAATAACCATATTGCAAAATAAAACTGAACAGTTTCCTCTAAATGCTGCACTGTACACTGTGTGAAGGCTAATGCTGCTGCAGCGTATTTTGCCAATTCAAGTAAATTAGGCATGTGCTTTGATTGAGTGCTTTATGCAGATTTTAACAAGACTTTTGACTCTGTTGTTTACTATATTGCCTGTGTCTGCTTTTCTTTGTTTTCTTGTTTTCTGCTCACACAGGAAAAAAAGGAAACATTTTATGCAATAAAACATTAACAGCTTTTTCAGATAGGAAGAGAACAAATAAATAAAAACAAACTGCCTAAAAATGAAAAATGGATTTTATTTTACTGACATATTTCCCAGCTTTATCAGGTTATGTGAGGTGAAAGTAAAAAAAATAACAGATGAGAGTAGTGTGGTAACAGTGGAAGTGAATTCAAACCTGAGAAGTGATGATGACGTGTGATTTGATAAAATGACATTTATCAAAAAACTCAAATTCGACTCAAAAGGTCGACACTAATCGATAAATGTCATCACGAACAGATTTTATCAAACTTTTAGCACAGTTTTTTCAACTCACATGCTCTTTTATCGCAACTATTTTTCATTTGCGCATTCTTTTATCAATTACATAATCTTATCCGTTTTTAATTCATATGCACTTTTCCCACAGCTACTTCAATCAGTTAATTTTTGTTACTTACACCCCTTATATCAGGTAGGTCAATTTACTTGCAATCTGAAAGGCCCTGACCTTATTTATATCAGCAACATATAATATAGCAATAACATTTTTTTTTTGCCTTTTTGCCTTGATTTGATATGGCAGACAGACAGGAAGCATGACCTGGGCAAGAATCAAGAATCGACCCAGGTCTCCCAGGTATTATATATACTCCCCAGCACTATGCATTTTAATACCATTTTTAAAACTTGTATATTGGCCTAAAGTATCAGTCAACCCTGACATCTAAATGTGTCTGAACATCAGCTACATAACCCACCTCTTGTTTCATTTGTTTGAAAAGATTCCTCTTGAACAGAATCTCCTCGACTTGCTGCTCCTTGGTGAGTCTGATAAACTCTCTACACCGGTGAGGCTTGATAGTGACACCAGTGAAAACGCGCTCCTCGATGCTATTAAAGATGATGCCGAGAGACCTGGGTAGGATCCCTGCATCTGCATCTGGCCCTAGTTGGACAGTGACAAAAGAAACTGAATAGTTAATCTTAGTAAAATCTTAATCTTAACTGAATACATTCTTCTATTGAGCCTCTTCATGCACAGTTTCAAGTTGGCGGAATAAATCCCTGAAGAGCTATTTAATGTAACAAGGTCTGCTCATGTTTAATGCAATGTAGAAGTGAAGACAATATTTTTATACACAGTGACTGCCATACGACACAGCCTCTACCTAAAACTAAAACAATTGTTGCAAATCAATGCAATTTTTTGACTAACATTTTCACAATAACGAGCTGTGCTTTGATGATGAATGGGCTTCTCATTTTTTCCCCAATTAACATTTTTCTATTGTACTAACAGCTCCACCTTACACTTTTTGGGATGGTTCCTACCAGTTTCTTACCAAAGAGTGGAAACATACTGTACTGTCCCATTTAAAATTAGGCTTTCGAGAAATGTGCCATGTTTGTTTCTAGAATGATTCATATTTTCATTTAAAGCACATAAAAAAAAAAAGAATAAAGTAGAACAGACCTAAAAAAGTGAAGGTTTTCCCCGCATTGGTGACTCCATAAGTAAAAACCAGAGAGTTTCCACCGTTGAGAACATCCTTCACCAAATCCTTCACTGTGCCTTCAAACAGCTGCTTCTGCGTAGTCTCTGGACCATACACCTTTTAGGGAAGAAAAATTAGAACAGTTCATTTATTTTTCTCCAGATGAGTACTAATGAATGAATGATTTTTTTTTTTTTTTTGCATACGTGAGAGAACTGGAAGTGCTGTCCGGTTTGTAGCAGTGACTTGTCAGTGCTGAGTCTGGCTGATAGAGAGGAGCTCGGAGGCTTAACCAGAACCGTGTCAGCTGACTCGATAGTAACACAGTCCTAGAGTACAGTGGAAATGATTTCATGAATTATAGTAAACCAATAAAAATTATATAGTTTGTATATTGTGGTAAATAACTCTTGTGTTGTCAAAAATTACCCTGTGCCACGGTAAAAAAAATGTATTTTTTCAACTTAAAACTTGATGACTTGTACAGTGTTATCTTAGGGTCAAAGCACAAAAAAAATCACTGTACGAACGGGTAACACTTTTCTTTTTTTTTTGGTTAAGATTTAAGATCTATTTCTGGATTTACTACTTGGTTTGGTCCTACTTTATCCCTAGGTCTAGAACTGTTTTAGTCCCGCATTTAGTCCCAGTTTAAGTAAACCTGGACCAATTTGCCACCTCAAAATACCAGGACATTACATCAAACCTGACCCTAAACTCAGCATCAGACTGACATGATCCTGCAATTATCTCTGCCTCGTTGTGGATGCATTACCAATTCATTCATGTTTTGCACTGTTTGTGTAAGCCAACATAGTCAGCAGTGGTATAGACAATTTCTCTGTATTATCAGCTGCCACTGAATCGCCATTGACCAACAGCCAATGAGAGCAGACCTAATTTTCTTGCGAATAAAGCCTAGCCTAATGTCTTGATTTTTCACAGATGATTCCTATTACAATGTCCTAATTAAACTGAACGGTTTTCGTCAATATTTTGTGTATTTTTTTTCTTTTATTAACAATGCAACTTTATTGTTACCCGTGCTTCTCCATTATTAGTCTCTGCTGTGGAAAAAGGACGAATGCGTAGGTAGACCTGCAGATGCTCTTTCTCATCAAGGACAGAATTCTGCAGAAAAGAAAGACAAAATGACATGACAAGACAGAAAAACTGTAATAATTCCAAACTGATATCTTCTGCATAAACTAAATCTGTACCTGTAAATCAGAAGTGGAGTTTAAATCTGATGAGACGTCTCTTTTGATGACATCTGCCTCAGTCTGTTCAGTTGGGTTTTCTGAGCATGATTCCATCATGATTCCTATGAAAAAAAGGAACTCTTTTGTCGTTTCTTTTTACTCTACTTTAATGTTGTAGAATTAGAGACCCTCTTGTCTCTGTCTTAGGATTTAAAAAAAAATGCTTTATCGTCAACATTAGTGGTTCTCAAACTGTGGTTTCCAGCTTTTATAATCATATCCAAATGCAAAAATAACAAATCACAGCTTAAAATGTGTTTTGTAATGTATTATTATTCAACATTTAGTGCTTGTTACTTGTAAGTTCTAATTCATTTCTGGTATAGTTGTGGAATGTATCAGACAAGTATAATTTTCTCTTGTGGATATCAATAATTAAACTGACTGCAGTGTCAACAGTTATATTTCTCTACACTATAGTAACACTTGTACTGGCGATACTAGGAGAGACAAATATTTACGTGGAAGTCAGAGAAAAAGGTTTAAGGACCATCTCCATCATTCTTTGTGCTTGGATGAAAACCACTGTCATATGTTAAAGAAATGAATGCATACCCTTACTCCTCCTCCTCCAAACACTTAACCCTTCATGACCGGTGAATGCCCTTTGATTTTGTTAAGACTGGACGTTAAATATATTGATTTCATTACTGTTCATGTCATATCTTCTTAAGTGTCCATACAATTGGTCTTGGTTTCAAGTAGTGGGGTTTTGACTAATCTAGGGCACTAGTCTTTACATTATAACTAGTGCCGGTGATAGTACTTGAAAAGGCTGACTTTTTTGTATTACATGGTAAACCAATCAAAATTTTAATGCAGTCCCTTTTGTGTTCAAAGGCCGGTACTATGTTCAAATGTTTGAGTACAACACGGAGAGTGCAACATAATGTAGCTAAGCTAACAATCCAAAGCTACAAAAACTGCCCGTGTTAACTTAATTGGTACGTTCTGACACTGCCAAAAAAGACGTTATATGTTTTGGCTATTGACAAACTTTACATGCATCACTGATAAACAATGATGATCAGATTTAATTTTGTCAAAAACACCGAAGGGCGTCTCATTGTCCGTCTTAGCAAAAGAATGCTAACCGCGGCGATACCTGTCAACTCTCAGCAAGCTACTAGAGAAGTTCGCATGCCCTTAAAACTCTCTAAACTGTCGCATTGAATTAGAATCCAAACACTTACTTTCTCTGTAAGTTATGTTGATAAGACACAAACAGACTGATTCATATATTTGATCGTATGTTGTGGAAAGTCCCGCACATAGCTTACTGTCTGTACTACTCCACACAAACAGCCGCGGTCCTGGTTTGAAAAGCTCCAATCAGCTTCAAGAGAGAAGTGCGCATGCGTCGACGATGGTGCGTTCATTGTACATTTAGCGGTAAGAAATCGGACTTCTTCATGGAAATAATAACATGTAGCATATTGATCGATTGACTTATTGTTGGTCCTAATACGCCGTCGTAATACTTAAGAAAACAGATTATTTAAGCCATCGCAACATGGGTGTATTAGATTATGAGGACTTGCATGTCTGTAAATGCAAGCGTTTGTCTTGCAATAAAACAACCCATAGCGTGTCTATCTCTTATGTGGGCTTTCATATTTCATATTGAGGTTATTGAAGAGAAGAGCAGAAATCCCTCGGAGAAGCACAATAATGATGAGATGTTCAATCAATGAATGAAAAAAATATTTATTTTAATTTTATTTTTATAACATAGAAACTGTTTTCAGGTTAACCCTGGGGACAATCAACAGGATAAATGGTAGAAAATGAATTATTGAAATTCATTATTAGTTGGTTGTATCCAATACAACAACTGTTTTGTTTTTTGTTTTTTTAAGTAATTCAGAGCACATTGACGTTGACAATCAAAACTTATAAGGTCTTAAAAATGTTAGGTGAAGATTTTAATGGCATGTCTGTTCTGCTTGGCTATGCTATGTTTTATATCAAAACATAAAGCTCTCACCTCTTCCTGTTTGATAAATAAACAGATGTATGTAAACTGAGCTGAATTCATGAATTGCTGTGTTTATCTGAAGACAGCAACAGAAGCAGCACTTTCCCATATAGAATCTGCATTTTATTTTTGCAGTAAAGTAAATCATACATGTACATGCTAATATAGTGCCAGCCTATAAAGGGGAGTGCATCTGGACAACAACAAGCTGGGCTGCTCCATAAATGCTGACATACAACAGCACGGATGCAATACTGAACAACATGGACCATCCCCTGCACTGGCCTTTTGAACAACTTTATTAGTATTATCTATTTTTTTCCCCTTTGGAAATTTTGTAACATGTGCAATAAATATAAACTGTATTGGATTAATAACATTGAATTTAATCTACACCACATTAATGTTTTACACCATGGCAACGTGTATACTGTATGTTGCTATGTTTGACAGCATTCAAGTTTGTAGTTATTTGGGGCTTGGAGGAGAGACATGTGCCAAAAAACACAAATATTAACCAATATACTTATAAACAGAATTGAAGATGGGTGATTTTTTTAAGGGGGAGGAGGGAGGGTACACATAGCTATGCAAATCATGAAATTGTCCTTGGAGTCTACTCAGAAGCAGACGCTTGCTTTAAAGAAGAAGGAGGAGGTTCTTGTTTTTCCTGCTTTGCAGCTCCATGCTGCACCTCTTAAATCTCATCAATCTTTTCCGAGTGGAACTCAGTAAGGAAGACCTCAGCTTCCATCATGGCGATCAACATCCCTGGAGTGATAGCCATGGTGTTTTTCTACCTGATGGTCCTTGGCACTGGCATCTGGGCCTCGTTCAAGTCCAAAAGGGAGCAGAAGAAAAGCTCAGTGTCTGAAATAGAGATGACCATCCTGGGGAACAGAGGCATCAACCTGGTGGTGGGAATCTTCACTATGACAGGTCTGACAGGAATTTTCTTTTTCAGCTGCATGAGGACTGTTTAGTGATAAATGCTGTTGATAAGTGAAGAGAATGTCTTCTGGGAAAGCAGATACTGTTGGCACTGCGTCGTAACTGGGATTCATTGTAGTTCTTCATTTCTGAGCAGCAACTTGTTAAAAAAGTTTCACCTCAGGAGTGTCTTGTATCAGAATTTTATCTAGCTGGTTAAACAGCCCATCCTTTCCCCTGAAGAGATAGTTAATAATGCAGGGAATATTACATTGTTATTTCATCCAAAAAATCAAGAGGTATGAGCTCAGTGGTGTGAATCCTCACTATGTCATTGTGGATTTTGATTTGATGACAGTAACCAATCTCAGTACAATGTAATCGACTTGGTAAAATTACTACATTTTGTCATTTGTACAGCCCTTGTAGCAATTATGTTCTATTCGCTGTGGCTTATGATGACAAATTGTCAAAAATTTTATGGGTATTGTTAAAATGAATGGTCACGCTGCAGGGCAACAATACTGATAAGCAAACGTGACATTGAGACACACGAAAGACTAAACAGCCCTCACTGACACTAACCAAGACTGTAATGATTTTTAAATCAAGTGTACTGTAGAGGTTTTACTGTATTTAACCCTTAATGTGTCCAAACACTATTTCAAGGCGAAGGTTTGAACGACTTTTGCCCTCATTAGCCCATATTTTAACCAACTTGTAAAACTCCAAATTCTGGGAGATTGAGAAGCTCTGTTGTGATTTCTTTTCAGCTGTGATTGGATGAAGGCAGCACACCCACACGGATCTCCTTGAAACTAAATCCAGTCAGTCAGCTGTGTGTTTACAGATACAATCACCTCACATTGTTCTCTAGAGTCAGGGTCGGGAAATTTCCATTATCTGAGGATTCATTTTAGGAGTTCTCTGCACTTCCATGTCTTCCCACCGTCAGCTCTAAATCAGGGCAAACAAGGCTCAAGGCAAAGAAAAAACTAATACAGACCAGGTCACCATTATGTATTCTGTTCTCTCATTGGCCTGCAGTTCGTCAACTTTTGGTCCAGCTATTTATCCAGCTAGATATTCAATCAGAGTCAGCAAGTATGTTCGGAACCTTTTTCTAACACTTTACACGACAATTGCTAATCGTTGCCCAAATGCCAAATTGCATTTGACTGTGCTTAAAATAATGTAGTGTGGAAAAAAAGGCAAAGGAAAAGGAAATGTTTAGAGACACACACCTGCCCTATTTCATACATGCATCCTATGCATATCAGCACACATAGTTTGCTGGTGACTAGTCCAGATATTTGAGCGCTAGATTGCTTTTCACTGATCGAGCACCAAAATCAGGGGTTTATGCTTTGTCTTGAAAGCATGTAGTGTGAACAAGGCTGTATTTTCACTTGTATTCCACTTCTTTTAGTTGTGACCAAAACTTAAAAATGATCTGTCTAGATTCTGGTGAACTTAATGTTCACAATGGCATTTTCAGCTCTGGTGATGATACAATTTTTTAACTTTTGTGACGGTTATCGTCCAGGATGTACGAGGCCTCAGCCACAACCCACAAAGCATACACACAAATGAAATTCAAGCCTCTGGGCTGTAGAAATTTTGCTCCAGTAGTCTGTAAATCAATGTGGAGGTGGGATATCTGTCCTGTCAATCACCAAAGTAGGAAGATGATTGGTGCTCAGGTCATGTGTTGTGTGGGCTGGAAAAAATAAGCAGTAAATAATAAGTAAATAAATAAACCTTTGTTCTGAGATTTTCTACAGGACATATAAGATAAAAAATATCTATATAAAAAGTATCCTAAATACTGAATAGGACATTGTTTTTTTTAAAAAAAAATAAATTATCCTAAATCACAGGAAGGGCTTTGGCTACAAGCCGTCCCTGCAAATGAGTAAATAATAATAATCTGATCCCTAAAACATCTCCTTGCAAAGTAGTATACTATTAAAATGGCACTTACAAATATGTCTTTGAGATCTTTGATTGGACAAAACTGTAACTCGGCATTGCACAAAATTTATTGTAAATGGGAAGCTACTTCAGCTACTTATGTGTGGGTAATGCATTCCTTAACAAAAGTAGTTGTGGGTGTACGCTTAGTTTGAAGAAGCAAACAAGAGAAATGCCAAAATATATACATAAAAATGCGTACTGCTGTGAGTGTATCTGGTGGAAAAGGGATTTAAAACAATTATGTTTGTGGAGATTGCCACAATTAGTTCTGACAATTAGAAGTGGGGTGTACATGGGTTAGGTTTCCTATAAAACTAATTTAATCACTATTAATGTTGTGTGTATCACTTTATTTTGCAGCTACATGGGTCGGAGGAGGCTTCATTGTAGGAATAACAGAGATGGTGTACACCCCCTCCATGGGACTCACTTGGACAGTCATAACGATAATGGCATACTCTGCATCATTTCTACTTTGTAAGTATTCATTATTCAGGTATTTTCTGGGACGGCAGATTTTGTTCTTAGCATTGTGTAATCACTTTGATTGATTGTATTACTTCATGCGATTCTGTCCAAACAGCAGGACTTAACTTGACACAATGCTTCACTCCTGTATTCCCTGAGCGTTATTAACGCAGAGGTAGCAATTCATATTTTACTGCAGACACAATATTACACTTTCCTGTGATTACATTTTTTTTTTTTTTGTAATTTTACATTATCAAAAAAACAAAACAGCAGTAGTTACATATTTTCACAGATGTACAGTGAAGTTACACAAAGTGTAAGTGCCTTGAGTCAACAAAGCGCTGAGATCAAGGGTTGGCTTCATTATCCCTGTAAAAAAATTCTTTCTCTGCCATTAACCCATCCACCTTGTTTGTCAAGGCTGGAGGGGGAAACCGTTTCTCCTGGAAGTCAGGGAGAATGTGCGAACTCTACACAGAAACTGGGGGTAATCCTGACCACCCACCGTGCTGCCAAAATTCTACTGTGTTCTGTCTGAGAGTCAAATTGTTTCGTCTTTGGCATTACACATGCATGTTATGGATAAATCAAGATAAGCCACATTAATTAGGATGTTTCATTTTTTTCATGATAAATTAGTGGTGGGATGCAAGGTGGCAAAGGGGTCAGCAGATAATTCTGTAGCCTTTTTTTTACCCCTGCTCCCCAAATAGAATCAGGATTATTCCACCTGGACTCTCCCCAGATTTGTGCGTTGAGACATGCAAATGGAATGTGCACTAATGTTTGTTCATACATGCCATCCAGGAGATGATGCTTAACTGTCTTGATGGAGCAAACACAAAGCTGATGGACATATGAACCAACTCCTTTGCAGGGCCATCATTAATGCTCTAATACTTGTGTCCTCATCTCACCACGGAGCTCTAACAAATGTTACAGCGACTCAGAGATGTCACCCAGGCTCCGTAGGATCAGCTCTGGATGTGAAAACTGGGGAGGGGTTGTGTTCACACATTCAGGTCAACCCAAGGTAGAGGCTGGATGTATGTGTAAAGGAGGCTCATGTTGAGTCTGGTCCTTATGTTCCCTGTGCTTTCTACAGAGCAAAAGGACCACCAACGTAATGTACAGTGCCTTTTGGCTTATCCCCAGCTGGGAGTCACCACATGAGTAGTCTGGATACATGGCCCTCTCCATTTTCTTGGCACAGACTGGGACTGTGGCTGGAGTTGCTCCCTGGGGATTGAAACCCCCAATCTCCTACACCTACTAACCTCTCCACCACAGAGGTGCCTAATCCAGAGGAGTACATGTATAGGTGAATTGGTGAATCTAAAAAGTGAATGAGTGAGAGTTTGTGGTCTACTGTGTTAGCCGAAAACAAACAAATGAATTAGTAGTAGACCAGGTATGGCTATAAAACACTACTGGTCCTGCCAGTATTCCCAGTCTGTGTGATAATTTTCAAAGCTGCGAACAGGCTAGAACTCAATATTTAGTTTCTTTCTTCTTTATGTTACGTTTCTTGTATGTTTCTCTGTGATGTCCATGTGAAGCTCTTCCATGGTGTGAAGAAGCAAATACAATCAGCAACCCAGCGATGGCTTCTACTCTTGGGATTGGGTAAATGTAAGAGTTGCTATCAGAGGGAGTTAGGTTAGGCCTTTTGTCATAGAGTCTGTAGCCCAAGATTAACCCGAGTATTATCTGTAAGGTGATCAACGGCGGAAGAGTCAACTGTTCAGTTCGTTTGAATCAATTTATTGACAAAATTGTTCTGACAAAATGCTTTCAGGTCTGTTTACTGTAATAACAAACATTTAATACAATTTAATAATTTGGAAAATCTCTTTTAAATGAGCCTGAGGTGAGTTTTTGAGAACACTGTGGTTCAATACGCTCCTAACAAAAAGTCTGGAGGCTCTGCTGTGTGCTATGTGCAACCATTTAAATAGAAACATATTTTATGGTGGTGTACTCCCTAACCTTTGGTGGGTTTGACCCTAAGAAATGGGCCCAGCTTTGGCATATGTCACTGTATTTTTTAATGTGTGAATAATAATTCATTTATAAATTATTATTCATTTTCAACGTATGAATAATAATTTATAAATCACTGGGATTTTGTTGTCATGATAAGTGAGCATCTTTTTCAAGACACCAATTCTCTTGTGCGTAATTCAACATATACAATTTGAAGTGCACAAATATTGGCAGCTCTACCTTTAACAATTATGTTATACACACTTGAAAGCATGCAATATCAAACCATAACCTATCAATTTTTTTTATGTGGCTCTTTTTTCCTCTCTCTCTCTCTCTTTTTTAGGTGGCTTTGTGTTTGCTAAGCCCTTAAGAGACAAAAAATGTGTCACCATGATGGACCCTTTCCACATGAAGTATGGGAAAGGCTTCACTGCTGTCATGTGCCTGGCTTCAGTTTGCCTTGACGTGTTGTGGATGGCTACAACACTCATCGGGTTAGGTAAGCAAACCCGATGAGCAACAGAGCAAAAAGAAAAACAAAAACACGTACACACACCAACAACATATTTTGCAAAAGTCGTGCATCTGTGTGGCAGGCCCCACGCTTTTCTGCGCTAAAACAAGACCTAACTTGACGACCCCTCAGCAGTCAGGTGTCAAGGATAATTCTTCTGAGCAAAGGTCCTTGCTGTCACACTTTGACTGAAGGGGAGATATTTCACAGATTTACCTTCAATCTTTCAGTTCTAATCACAATTCAATAACACATGTTGGCTATTTTTGATTCTAAACCTTCCTCGTGAAACTGGGGTGACGTTTATACCTTATGGAGTCATTGGAATTTCAATACTGCTGTTGTTTAACCAGGACACAGTAAAAGAGCCTCTAGTTCCTGAATCTGAAAGTCATGAGTTCTCATTCATTCACATTTTTAATTAAAATCCTAAGAAAAAACAGCTTGTTCCTCCACTTCTTACTCCTCCTTGATTCCCAGACCTGCAGCCTCTGTAACTCCTCCTCATGTCCTCTGGAACTAGATGACGCACAACATAGACCCTCCTTCCTCGTAGATCAAATAGATTTTGAACTGAAGCACATTTAAACATCTGACACATTTGTATTTATAACAGATCTGTGTGCTGTTAGTGAATAGGTAGAATACATGGGTAAGAATTAAACGGACAAATTTATTTGTCGGGGTTTGTTGATACGAAGTTTGTTTGGAAAAGATGAGTAACAGGGCGCCTTGGTGGCTCTCCTGGTAAAGTGCAGACTACACACTTGGGAGACCCAGAGACGACTCCGGCTCAGGTCATCTGCCCAATGTCAGTCCCATCTCTCTCAGCCTGTTTCTTGTCTATCATTAAATAAAGGAAAAAAGACCAAAAAGATTATCTTTAAAAAAAAGAGAAAGAAAGGATGAGTCACTAAGTTTCAATGATTCAATCCAGACAGTTTTTATTTATTTATTTTTAAGGGTTACAGTTTGTAAAATGCTTTGTTTAAAAAATACAAAAAGATACAAAAATAATATAAAAAAACAATGTAGCATTAAAATAGCCCAGGGCTAAAAAAAAATGAAATAATGAAACTAACTTTCTTACTTTCTCGGTCCAGACTAAACTAGACCAAGGTCTAGACATTAATCATAAACTGACTGATTTCTTGCAATTATTTAAGGCACATTTAGGGGTTAGTTCACTCCATTGTTGAAATTAATAATAATAATAAGAAAAGCCTGGAAATTCCTTCGTCTACTTCATGTGTGAGTTAATGATGTCACTCGAGGAAGGGTCGGTTGTTTGTGCTTTTTTTTAGGATAAAATATGGAGAAATAATAGCAGACTAACATAGGCAGCCTGACAATTCTTCTTGTCCCTCACACTGTGGCTGCACCGCCCACCAATGGTACTTAAAAACTCCGACAGCGCAACAGTGCTCGTAAAGTTGAGTTAACAGTACATACCTCTGTTGGACTCGTCAACATTCTTGTAACCTACCCTCACCTACCTCTGAGCTGTAGGAAGTTATTGTTGTGGCTTTCCCTTGCCTTTTAGAGCCTGGAGCCATTTACTGTGGTTGTTATTATGTACTCTTGTGCAATCAGTCTAGTACTAGCTTCAAGCTCAAAAGCTGTCATTTCCACAATAGTGTTTACAGGATAAGTTAAGAGTGATTCATATTTTTTGGCTGAGTTGCCAATTGTGGAAAATGGGTGGGTAAATCTAACCATGTATATAATGAAAATAATTCTCCTAGTTTTAATTTCAGTGTAGACAGTGAATGCAAATCACCAAATAAGTCAATCTAATACTGTAGACAGCTACATATGCATAATCTGTGGTCCACTTAACTGACTTCGGTCTTTACCTCTGCTTTTAGTGGGCCCTTTTAGTGATACAATACGACTGAATCCAAATACTTTTTAAAGATAGCTCCTAAAAAGACACATCCTACAATGGACTTCAAAAATGATTCTCCACTGAGCATTTAATGAAGCTCAGAAACAGCATGATTTACAGAATTAAGTGCGCTCAAACAAGAGTAAGTTTCCCAAGCAATAGGAGGTGTTTGGATTCAGCCCAGTCTTATGTTGGACCTGCAAACCCTTTCGACAGAGCTCTTAAAGCGTGCCCAAACAGCTCCACTGAAAACTTGACTCTGGTACTTGGCTTTGGTACGTTATCTAGTCTAGCCCTGTCTTTTTCTGGTTAGGGCAGACCACTTAAGAGAGCTGGTGGCAGTATCTTGGTGTAATTTTGCCTCAGAGTTCTCACCCCCTAGATTTTTAAATGTATTTTTTTCTAGCAGATTCCAAAACATTTATCAAGTTTGATCTACTTGTGCCAAAAGTGAAAGAACAGGGCAGATTTCTGGTCATTACCGTGTGAACACAAAACTAAAGCGAGATTTTTCAGCAATTTCTGTTTGTTTGTCATGTGCTTTTGAACAGGTGCCACCATCAGTGTGGTTCTGGACCTGTCCTACACTGTGAGCATCTGGATCTCTGCAGCTGTAGCCATCACCTACACCCTGCTGGGAGGTCTCTACTCTGTGGCCTACACAGACGTCATACAGCTGGCCCTCATCTTCGTCAGCCTGGTGAGATGAAGTATATTTTATGCTTTCATTTATGCTTTTCCAGCACTAAATGAATGAGAGTTCTGGAATAAGATGAATGATGGTTCTGATACTGTTCAGTTTATGGACTTTGAAGGTGCTTGAATCAGGATTTTAGAGGCTGCCAACAATGTCAGTCGACATTATCTTATATTAAGTACCATGGTAATGAACTATTGTAATGTTACATGCAAATTTGTGCATCTAGAGACATGGTGCAGTGTCTCCTTTTCCACTTTGAACATGGCAAGAGTTTGTTTTTTTTTTAGCAATGGTTCTCCTTTTCTGGCACCTATCTCAAGGGTCTGACAAACTCCAAGCCACCAAATGTGGGAGGATTTCAGCTGTGGTTGGCATTGCAGTCACATTTTCTATCCACTTGGATTTTTTACATAGGCCTATATAGTATACATGCAAGAATACATTTACAAATTTTTATTTTTTGTGTCTAAAATAACTGAATGATCACTGTTTTGGTTTGGTTAGATGTAAAGTTTATTGGGATTGGTATTTATAGGGATTTTGGGCAGACTGGCTACAAGGGGCAGTGCACTCATTCCGTTGTCAGCTTGAAGCAGTGTAAGAGCAACTCTTTGTATGACAGGGCAAGGGGACAATCATGCTTCTCACACAGCACAAAATACTTGGGCCTAGTGTGACTGTGCTTTTTAACACATTATGCTGATCTGGTTCACAGGTTGTGGATGTGGGAGACCAGTTTATAGCTAAATGGAGCCATTTTTTTCACTGGTAAAAAAAACAAACACTTAATATGCATTGGGAATATGGCAGCAGCCTTTGATAAAATCAGTTCATGTTTTAGTAAAATGATAGTCAATCGAGCCCTTAATACTGTACATGTAGTTTAGGCTGCATTACGCCACTGTCACTTGAGATCCAACTTGCAAGGCTAAAGAAATATTTAATATTAATATTATATTACATGGAAGGGAAAAATTGCACATCACAACATACATAAAATTAGAGTTATTATTATGTTTGCAGTGCAAAGAAAATGGAGTGGGACACTGAGTTATTTACTAGAGAAGAGTGTTTATTTATAGTCCAAATTACAGACTCAAAGTAACCAACTGGCGTCTGCTCTGGGCAAAAACAAAAAGAACAGAGTGTTCATACCAATTAATTCTCAAAAGTGTTTACACATCAAACATAATACAAACTTCACACAAGTGGCAAATACACAAGGTCAAAAACTGTTTGTGGCTGCACTCAAGCACTCAAAACCCAATGCCATATATAATCCTATGTGGGTAAATAAAAATGGTCTTTGAGCATCACCTAGTGGTAAAACAAAAGAACATAAGAAAAAGTATTTTACAGGCCAGCGCTAAGAGAAAAATGTTAAATTGTGTCACATGGCTCACACAATTACTTTGTCTATGTGGTGGAGTTAACAGTTGCCTTGTATTTTTCCTGCAGTGGATCTGTGTTCCCTTTGTACTGATGAGCCCTCACACTGTGAACATTAGTGAGACCCTGATGAACAACACTCTGCACACTCCCTGGATTGGTGCACCAAACAGGACAAAGATTTGGCTTATGATTGATGATTTCTTATTTTTGGTAAGTCAATCAATAACTTTGTGTTTGCATATGTAGTTACAATTAAATCAAACTTAATGGCAAACGGAGTACATACTGCTCATTGAGGAGTGGCGTGTATTGTTCTTGTTTATTCCATGTCCACGCCTCTCTTCCTTTGCTTCCTGTCGACAAAATGGCAGTAAAATATCTTCAAAAAACTGTTCATCTTGCAGTCAGTTGGGAGTATAGCCTACCAGGCCCTCCACCAGAGGACGCTGTCAGCATCTTCCACGGAAACAGCAAAACTCACCTGCACTATAGCTGCTTTCATGTTACTGGTGTTTGGCCTTCCCCCGATCCTGCTGGGGGCAGCAGCTGCATCGACAGGTACTGAGTGTTTTACAGGTGTTCTATATTCAGGTGTTCTACTAGATGTTCTATAATTGACATTCAATTTAACAATTCATGAGAATCGAGGTACAGTTGTCCCTCACTATAATGCGGTTCACCTTTCGCGGTCTCGCTGTTTCACAGATATTTTTTTAGTGCAATTTTGCATGCTTTTTTTTTTTTTTTTTTACAGCGTATGAACGTGCATTGCCATAGCCTGATTGGCTAAGGGAGAACTTGCACATTGTGTTCTGCGTCCTGATTGGCTAAGGGAGAACTCGCGCATTGTGTTCTGCGTCCTGATTGGCTAAGGGAGAACTCGCGCATTGTGTTCTGCGTCCTGATTGGCTAAGGGAGAACTCGCGCATTGTGTTCTGCGTCCTGATTGGCTAAGGGAGAACTCGCGCATTGTGTTCTGCGTCCTGATTGGCTAAGGGAGAACTCGCGCATTGTGTTCTGCGTCCTGATTGGCTAAGGGAGAACTCCCATTGTGTCTGTGTGATGGAAGGGAGAACAAGGGGGAGGGAGAACTGGAGTGTGAGCGGAAGGGAGAACTCGCGCATTGTGTTCTGCGTCCTGATTGGCTAAGGGAGAACTCACACATTGTGTTCTGTGTCCTGATTGGCTAAGGGACTGTACCCTAACCCTAACCCCTAACCCTACCCATTTCCACTCCAGCTCCTAGTGCACTTGATCACAGAGTAGGGTCTAAATACCCCCTTTGTTTTCAAACGCACTTCCTTGACTCCAATGGAAACATGTTTCACAGCAAGTTTAAGCTGCGACAAACGATTTATATTCTGCATAATGTAGGAAAATGTAACATTTATATCCTGGAAAACAAAGATGTTTAGGGGATTTTTTTGTGTGTGTTGATGCACCTGAGATTTCTTCACATAGTTAAATGCAAATTTGGCACACATTTTCATTTTGAATGTCTGGATTTTCGCCATTTTACTCCTTAATTAATAAGTCCATAGAGGTATAACATGTCTAATCAGATGGCCTTTAAAATGGCAGGCACTTGGTGTGAAAATCCAGTGGGTAGGTTGTGTAGGCAGATGTTTGGGACAGCCCTGTTTTCAGAGAGCCCATGCCCTTTAAGCCAGAATACTTGTGGAGCAATTTGTGGTTGTTTTTTTTGTACAAATTGCATTTTTTTTCTGCCAGCACATCATACCATTAATGCTCAGGACAATCAAATAGTGTTCAGCTCCTTTAATGTCGCTAGCCCTACCCCTTTACTCACCCAGCGGGCATTCCCATACCAAAACCCAGATACATTGCTGAATTTTAAACAACCAACCGAATCAGTTTGAACTCAATAATACACAAAACGTGCGATTGGCAGGAGGGTCAAAAAGACAAGCCTGTTTGGCTTGTAAATTAGCCATGTGTAGTTAGTTGACCATTTCAGGTAGTCCTGCGAATGTCCGAGTCCTTTTCAATGACTTACTTCCTTCTTTTTGAATGAGACACAACCAGAAAAACACAAAGCTTTAAAAGGGGCCAATGATGGCTTATAGTCCTGGAGTTTTACCCCTTATTTGCTTCTCTGTATTTTACACTACTGCTGAGATTCTATAAACAAAACTATAAAAAAGTGTTTTCATCTGTTAAAGTCCGTTTTTCTGTCATTGCCTCAGACTGGAACCAGACTTCATACGGTTCTCCATCTCCTTATGAACGAGGTGAAGCTGCTCGAGTGCTACCCATCATGCTGCAGTACCTCACTCCTTCTTACATCTCCATCATTGGTATCGGATGTGTTTCCGCTGCCGTGATGTCATCTGCAGACTCGGCCCTAATCTCTGCAGCTTCTGTCTTCTCTGCCAATGTTTACAAGAACATCCTAAGGCCTCAGGTGAGAGAAAAGCATTATAAGTATTATAATATAAAATATTTCCATCCACACAACACAACTGTGAACACTCAGGCCACGATGTGACAATAAATGATACTTCAGTTCTACGGAACAAGATTCTGATTTATTTTATTGATTAGATAATACGACAGCAATTGAGGTTTAATAATTTTTAGCATTGTCTGTGAAGAAAACTGTAATAACAACTTCAGTCATTGTGCATCCACTCCTGAGACTAAGATATAAGGGAACATTTAGGTAAAGGAGCACGTATTAAAGATGGAGCATTCAGAGCTACCAACAGATGGAACCACAGTTCTAGCTTCATTTGATGCATGTGACTTTTGTGTATTCACATTAGATGTGTTTCACTCTCAGTGAACAGTCAGTGAATCAGTGTAGTCAGTGGAGGACTCTAAAGCTGTGGTGCATTCACTGACAATAGACCCAGCAGCTGTCAGCTCTAGTAAATGTAAATGTATCTCTGTGGTTGAATTCCATTTTATTATTTTGTCTAATACCTGTTGTTGTCTTGCTTGTCTTTCTTCTGCTGCTGCTTTTACCAACCTCACGTCTAATCTTATATTTGTAATTTTAGTGTGATCTATTGTTTATATGTTTTACCTTCTTCTTTAGGGTGACTATGTATATCGTATAATAATAACAATAGTAGCATGTTGACAGTTGACACTGTTCATTAATATGCACTGTCCTTTTAATGTTATAATCAATTAAATTTTATAATAAATAAATAAATAAATAACACAAATGAGTATGTATGATGTACAGCATACACACAATGGAGAACTGAGTAATTACTGTATGTGTATAATTCACTTGTCAAATTTTGTAAAGAGACCAAAGGAAGCCTGACAGCTGTAGTGTTAGTTAGGGGACAGGACTTATTCAAGTGGACTTTTGATTAACTGTTGACCAAAACTGTAGAATATTTGACTTTATTTAATATGTGACCTTTATTACATGCTGTTTGTGAAGATGAAGAAAACGTGATCACAATAGAATCTTACATGAGGAAAGAATAAGTTACCTTCCTGGTAAGCTTGTGAGATAACTTGATAACGCCATTTTCATTGTGTGGTAGATGTGTGACTTTTTGAGGCTATTCACTTTTTTGTGAGTTGTAAATCTTAATAAATTGGGCTGCATGTTTAATATATATACTCACCTCTCCAGGTATTTTTGTATTATTTAATTTTTTTTTTGTGCAAAAGTGCAAAAGTGCATTTTTTTCCATCAAAAACAGGTTTTGCCAAGGCACAGTGCCTTAGTAAGTCTGTATATCAGTAAGAAGTAAAGGACATTCTCAAACATTCTTAACATTTGTTCCCTTTACACTTTCTCCTCAGGCCTCAGACAGAGAGATCCAGTGGGTGATCCGTGCCTCTGTGGTTGTAGCCGGCGTGACTGGGACTTTATTAACAAACATGAAAAATAGCACTATTCTGTTTTTGTTTCTGGCGGCTGAAGTGGCCTACACTGTGATTTTCCCCCAATTCTTATGCGTCCTCTTCTTCAACATGCCAAACTGTTACGGTGCAATTGCAGGATTGCTCATAGGTTTTCCTTTGAGGCTGATGTGTGGAGTGCCGTCTCTTGGGTTACCTGCAGTCCTCCATTTCCCAGGATGCACTCTGGAGGATGGAGTTTACGTCCAGTACTCTCCGATTAAAACTATCTCCATGCTGGTGACTGTCGCTGCTGTTTTGCTGTTCTCTTACCTGGCCTCGCTGCTCTTCAACAGAGGACTGCTTCCTGAGAGATGGGACGTGTTTCATGTCAAAAATCAAGCTGTACCACAGCCACTAGCAACAACTGCTAGTGCCCAAGACAACATGGAAATTAAAATGGCAAAAAATGACTCCCAGGTGGCAGCTTCGGAGCCACTGATGAACAGCACATTTTAGAGCCATTGTTTGGACTACCAGAGCTGTATTTCCAGTGAGCTAGCTGTTAATGTTACACAGGAAGGATTCCACTTCGGCTGATTCTGTTTGTTTGGTTTGTTTGGTTGGTGTCAGACTGTCCATGGTGACTTTATTTACAGGGAAGTGTTTACAAAAACAAATATGCACATAATTTAACAAATCTCTATATTTAATACTGCATATTTTATCTAATAAACTTGGAAAGGTTTCTGACATAGATACATATATGTGTGATATATTTATTCAGAATGTATTGGTGAATGAATATTGAACTTGCCCATTGTTGCACTTACACTTGCCCAAGTGTACAAGTAAGTTACTTTTGGCTTATCCCTATCTGAGAGACTGCCACAGTGAAGTAGTTTGCATGAGTAGTGATTTCAGTCTTCCTTCACTTATGGCCTACATGTAAGTTGTCACAGACTGGTAAGTCAAGGCCAACACAGCAAAGATAACTTGGCTCCAAATCTAGACTATACCGGATAAACATCATTCCTTTGATGGCATTACATGTGCATTGACCTTCTATTAGGCTTTATAATCTCAGTCCACAGACCCATAGACAGACTTACATTCAATACTACACTGTGTTAAGTGTCCAGTCTCCAGGTCCTGTACTGATGGTCAATAAACTTCTCCAGACATCCAGAAAATCTCCAGCCTCTCTTTCTCGCCTAACTCCTCTCAGCTCCAAGGGCAGCTCAAATATTCCATAACAAATTGGTATCATTGGAACAGAATTCTAAAAACAGCCGGTCTGGTAAGTGTAAATATATTTTTCTTTTATTAAAGAAGATTGTTGCCTTACCAGAACCAGGTTTGACAGATAAAGAACCTACGCTTTATGAATATTTGAGGAACAGTCCCTGAGCTAAACAACTGGTCACACTTTGATTTAAGTTACAACATTGATCTAGTTTTTATTCACTTAAATCTGGCTAATTTTGGAGTTAACATTGATGGGCATTTTGCTCTTTACTGTCCCTTGTATTATGACTTGAAATCTGAACTATTTGACTACTGGTGGACTACTGGAATATGAAAGGAAACCTACTTAAAATGTGAGTGTAAAGTTTGAAGGAAACTCTTCTAGGATGTGGCCAAGAAAGCTCACTGCACTGCAAATTCAGAAAAATGCGTACAAATAGACGCATAAATCACGTCTCCAGCAGAGCGATAAAACAAACTGTTGTAGCTGCTTTTTCAGTGTCATACAGTTCACATATTCTTCATGTAGTCATATACAGTACAATGAACTAGTGCTTACCTCCAGATTTTATTAAAGCTAACTCTGATAAAAGCAGGTCTTAATGTAATGGGTCATATGGATCCTGTAGGTTTTTGCTGTACATAAAATACATGTAGTTCCCTAATTTAAAGTCAATGGAGAGCTCCAGAATGTTACCCTATGATTGGTAGAGCCTCCAGTTGACAATGTTTTGCACAGCGTCTTTATTTTGGATTTTTTTTTGGTCTTTTTTCTCTATTTGACAGTTGATAGACAGGAAACAGGCCCCGTGGAATGTCACATTGAGCGTTGAGCATTTGATAGTGTTCTAAAGTAACACCAGAGGGCACTGAAATACCATTCTGCTTAAGGGAGGCTGGGGGAGGTTTCTGTTTGTCCTGCTTTACCACTTTTGCTGATTTTTTCCAAACCTTTTGAAACTATAGTTCATTCCTAAAATTGCTCAGTGAGTCAGTCTTCAGCTTCCATCATGGCGGTAAACATCCCCGGAGTGATAGCGATGGTAGTCTTCTACCTGATGGTGCTCGGCACTGGCATCTGGGCCTCGTTCAAGTCCAGGAGGGAACAGAAGAAAAAGGCAGCCTCTGAAATGGAGATGACCATCTTGGGAAACCGGCAAATCAATTTGGTGGTGGGAATCTTCACTATGACAGGTGCGTATGAGAGAAATAAGCGTAAAAATCATGGTTTAACTTTTGAAATTTCAAAAATTCAAATTATATACGCTATAAATATTTGAAATAAATGTAGGCCACTGTAAAAAACAACATACTGTAAAATATTTATTACCAAAGTACTTATTATACCTTAGTTAAAGTCACAGAGAGAGTACATGGGTTTTCTGTCAGGTGATATCCAGGCAAGAATTCTAATTAATGTTAATGTCACAAACAGGACTCGTGCACATTAGTACAAGCTACGTTTTGAGCCATTTCAAAACCTTATGCTGTTTGAGGGTCAGGGCTATAAAGTTGAAATGCTGTACCAATCACACACAAGTAGTAATTTGGTTGAAAGACTTGCTGCAACAAGTATTAGTTTTGGTAGGCATTGGTAGTAAACTGGTGTAAGTCATCACTGATGCTTCTGGGATAATGAAAAACAAAACCGGTTTTCTTTCATATTCCAATAGTTCACCAGTCTCAAATAGGTAGGTATAGTAGTTGGTCTCAGGAAATGGGTTTTCGGGGTTTTTTGGTTTTTTTTAGTTTGCCTAATTTTAAATACAAATCAAATGATGATACAAATGATGTTTAACTTTCTGCCCACTAAGAATGTGGCTGAACCCAAATATTTCTGTATCCTGACACCTAAAGGCTAACAGTAAAGTAAAGACAAAAACAGTAAAGAACAAAATCAAACTCATCCTCAATAAGGTCTTAAGCTTAAAGACGTTCTTCTTCAGGAAGACCTTTGTATCTCCCAACCTTAACTGCCAGAAGTAAGGTAGCAGTTCTCAACTGAGCACACAGACCTTTTGGTTTCTAGATAAATTGAATTTTACTTAAGATTCTGTCTGTTAGCAATGGCAGGGTTCACAGGGTCTTTATTGGCATGACAGACATACCGTATTTTCCGGACAGTAGAGCGCACCTAAATATAAGCCGCACCCACTAAAATTTAAAAGAAATATATATTTTGTCACATATAAGCCGCACCGGACTATAAGCCGCTGAGAAATAAGATATTTACATAGAAAGATTTTGTACCATAAGTGTTTATTCATATACCTGAACTGATTGTTTCCGAACAGTGCCTGTAACACGGCAGTAAAAGTGCTGATCAAACAAAACAGAAAAGTCATTGATGGTTTTATTCATCTTCCTCCTGTGCACTAAAACCAAGTTGCTTTATTTTTCTTCCTCCTGCGTACTGAAACCACTGAACACCAAACCACTGTCACTTTTTCTTCCTGCGCACTGTTAAAGCGCAACTGCGCAACTATTAAAGTCGCTTCATTCTCCCGTGCACTGAAACCACAAGTCACTATTCATCTTCCTCCTGAGCATTGAAACTACTGAACACCAAACCACTGTCACTTCATTTGTTTTCCATTATGAGGGGGTGAGGGTGTCAAAATATTACCGTATTTTGCTGTTGTGCGTCTTGGGTTGCATGTGCTAAGAATAAAAACTGGTGCTTTCTTGTTTGTATTGACTACCGCTGCCTCGTTTGTCTCGTTTTTGCACTTCCTGCTAGAGCGCCCCCCTGAGGGCTGAAGAAAAATTCATAGAAAAGCCGCATCTCTGTATAAGCCACATGGTTCAAAGTGTGGGGAAAAAGTAGCGGCTTATAGTCCGGAAAATACGGTACTCCTTCTACCAGGGCACTATTGAGAGCATTCTGACTGGCTGCATCACTGTCTAGTATGGAGCCTCCACTGTCTCCAGCCGGAAAAATGCATAGTGAATATAGCCATCGAGATCATCTGTGCCTCACTCTCCTTCCTCAAGAGCATAATCGAAACCTGCCGCAAAGCCATCAGGATTTCTGGTGACCCCACCCTCTTCTGTCTCGTGATGCACCAGGGTCTCCGAGGCTGCTCTACAAGACTCTCCAACAGCTCTATATACAGTACCAGTCTGTTAGGATGTTGAACTCTGGTCACTACCCCCCACCACACAGCACCGGTGTATGAATGTGTGTGATTGCGAGTTTGGTGGTGATTGGAGAAGTCTGTGAATGGAGACATGACGTAAAGCTCTTTGGGTGCTGAGAAGGGTATGAAAAGAGCTATCTAAATGCATCCCATTTACCATGCTGCTCTGTTTATGCACCTTTCACCTATTACACCACTGCTGCTGTTAAATAATGATGCTGTTCTTGCACTGCTGTTATATTTTATACTTATTACATTTTTATTCAGTTTTTTTTTTTTGTACGTATTGTGTTGAACCTTTTTTTAGTAAACACTGTGGAGAGAGAGAAAAAGCATTTTGACAACTGGAACCCCTCAAGCTCAATAAACCCACCCAATTATAACCGTTTTTTCTTAAAAAAAAAAAAGGGGGTGGGCTTTTAGTGACACTCTGTTTCTCTGATTCTGCGTTTTTAAAATTGCCTGTGCATATGTAGGTACTGCTCTCTGAATTCTGACTGGTTGTATATCTATTCAGTAGGATTGATTTAATCTAGAATAGACAGAAAATGACGATGGGTGTTTTGTGTATAACAAACTGTGATATTTTTAATGTGTCCGGTTAATTTTGTCTTAGTGCATTATTTTTTCCTGCAGCTACATGGGTTGGAGGGGCATTCATTGTTGGCATAACTGAAATGGTGTACACCCCTTCCATGGGACTCACATCGGCAGTGATAATGTTACTGGGATACAGTGCATCATTTCTCACATGTAAGTAAAGGACCACATGGTGAGAGAGGATTTATGTACATTGTCAAAAACAATAATTTGGCTATCATCTATGTGGAAAAAATGAGTGCATCCCTATTTATTTTCCATACAGGTGCCTTTGTGTTTGTAAAGCCGATGAGAGACAGACAATGTCTCACTATGATGGACCCCTTTCAGACAAAGTATGGAAAAGTCCTCACAGCATCTTTATGTCTGGTCTCAGTTATTCTTGATGTGCTCTGGATGTGCATGACATTAACTGGTTTAGGTAATAAAATAAGTCAATCCAATGTCACAGAAATGAAAGCCCTGTTTCAAACTCTGTTCTATGCATTCATTTTGCCAGGTGCCACTGTGAGTGTGGTTCTGGACTTGCCCTACACTGTGAGCATCTGGATCTCTGCAGCTGTAGCCATCACCTACACCCTGCTCGGGGGGTTCTACTCTGTGGCCTACACAGACGTCATACAGCTAATGCTCATTTTCGTCAGTCTGGTGAGGACACTGCATTACATATGTGGCCCTTCTGTACATTTAGAAGGTGATATGTTTGCCACTAGGTTTTAATTGGGTTTGAACAGGTTTAAGATGGGTTTGAATCAGATGAATTTTATTTGTTCATGAAATCTTCAGCCCGTTTGTGCTACAAAGATATATAGAAACTGCTGAAATCCAACTAAAACATGTTCAAATCCAAATAAGACATGTTAAAAAAATCTAAAACCACTTCTAAAACCAGTTCAAATCCATCTAAAACTGTTCAAATCTAACTAAAACCTCCAGAAATCAAACCAATAAAAAACAGTTTCCATTAAAAGGAGAAAATTAATGTTATACATAGATTACTTTTGTAAAACTCAAATAAAGAAGATTCAAAATGAAATAAAAGCTTCTTAAGTGTCACCATCTTTGGCCCTTGAAAAGATTTTTATTTACTGTGTTTGACACCACTGGGCTAAGGCACTGGAGCCTGAGCCGGAAACAGAAAAGATTAGTACACCAACTAACCTTTCCTGTTTCGACTTGAACCTGAGGACTCAAAAGGTGAACTAATCTTTTTTGTTTACTGATCTTATGCAACACAAAATTGACAAATTCCTCCCTGAGACGACTCAATGTTCTTGAGTCATGGGAAAGATTTGTTCAAAATGAACAGAATTGTTCATGAATGACACATCACTATTGTTAACTTTAGCTAAATTTGAGTCTATCAGAACCAGGATTGTGAATGCTCTGATCACAGCAACTTTTTGTGTGTTTTTTTTTTTAGCTCAATATGAGTTTAAAAATGTTCGTAACGGAGAGAATTTGTTACCATATTATTATGTGCGCATGCATATGTTAAAGTTTTCTTAAAGATGTCACTTCACTGCAGCAGTAGGACTTTTGAAACACAGACAGTGACTTTAGCACTAGCGCCCGCTCACACCACTCGCTGTTTTAGCAAAATGGCCTCACATTATATATTTTTGTTAGCTTATTGTTGCTTTTTTGTGGCCTGCTTTCTTTTGGGTGGAGGAGGAGGACTCAGCTACATGCTCAGGTACAACCACATAGTTGTCCTGGCAGAGCTCTCAACACATTGCTCCACTGATCTTCCTGTCTCTGAGATACAAAGTGAGCCTTGAGATTGTTGGTTGTTGATGGTAAGAGTGTGCAGCTGGACTACTGGAGGGCCATGTGGGTAACATAAATCACACGCAGTATGTCTTCAAATACAATGAGACATGTACTGAATGCCACTCCAGTCATGTGGTAATAAAAGCCACTAGCCTTCTTTTTTCTCTGTAATTACAGAGTAGTGAGTTTTAACAGAAAGTGGTTGTACCTGAGCATGCGTCACCACTTGAATGCCCATCTTGTCTCACTAGGCCGCACTATTTCTGTTTGTTTCATATCTAGCGATTTCTGGATTTTAATAAATCGACGATAATTTATGGCACTGCTAATACAGATTACAGTTTATCAGTAACATTCAGTTTTATTCAATGTGGTTGACAGCACAACAATCCAAGCAGTGTATGTATGCTGCTAATGGGTAGGTTTCCTTGATGCTGCTGTACACCAGAAATGTGAGCTGACATTTACAGGGGCTCCATAATAACTCTGGGCAATAATTGGGATGTTGACTTAATTGAAAATTAAAGATATCAGTCACTAGCTGTGCAATAATCGGGGCTGCTAGTTATAGACATTAACAGAGGTGTCAAATTAAAACTAGGATTTGAAAAAGAATCAGTGAGATTAGTTGATGGCCCATGAGTATCTTGTGTTGAGTCAAAGATGAGACCGGCATATCCTTTTTGTCAGCAGTAAGTGTCATTGTACTGTCATTTTTGAGGGAGGCTGGCAGCTGTCTTATTTTGCAGCCTTTTAATTGTCTTTCAGAACAGAATGATCGTTAAAAGTTCAAATAATAGCCGGCCTTAGATTTTCCAATAAATGAAGTTAATGTTTATTCCTAAGTGCACAAAAGCGCTGCCAATCGAATGCAAAATTGACTTGGGGAACTTGAGAAGAAATTTAAGGGAGGACTAAACTCGAAATAAGATGATTAGAATTTCAAAGTGAAAAAGAATAAGCTGACAAAACCCAACAGAGTTCTCCTGAGCGTGTGCTTTGGCGACTGTGGGGAGGAAAAACTGCCTTTAACGGTCAGAAACCTCCGGCAGACCCAGGCTCAAGGAGAATGGCCGTCTGCCTCGACAAGTTGGGTAGATTGGACTGGGGTCAAAGGGCGTGTACAGGCCTGGATAGAAATCTGGATGATCAGTGTGTCTTTTGAGTTAGTTTAGCCCTCTTGTGCACATGGGTTTTGGGTTTCCTTTTGCATATTCAAATGGATTGGACTTTTTTAAAAATTTTGTGGAAATATTGGCGTAGAGATGTCTGAAGTCCCCCTATTGTCTTTGGCTGTTAAAGTTTTTCATCTTTCAGGTCATTGTAGAATTTAGTTTTCGAGTTTTTTGGGTTGGGGACTGGACTTGTGGTAGTTGTGGATTGTTAGTGCGTTCTAGCTTTAGATGAGAGCTCTCTGTGCGGGTCCTGAAGTGAGCAATAGCCAGCAGCAGAGAAACAGTTGACAGACTCGTTAATAACTTACTAATTGGGCAATAGATCCAATTAATTTGATTTAAAATATCTGAAAGGCTAAAGGCTAATGCTGTTGCTGGCGCCCAGAGCAGCTTAGATAATGGCTGTGGTCACTCTGCGGACGCTAAAGACAAATATCACTTGCAGAAAACTTGTCGTATTACCATTGTAATGCCTCTATTTAAAAAATGGCAGGTGTAATGTGGCATAGACTTGTTGATTTTTGCAAATTAGCAATGTGCTTTGATTTAACAGCACGTTTTGTCTGTGGAGCTTGTCAGTCATCCAGGACATATTCAAGAAAAGGTTTTGTCAAGGCATCTGGACGTAGGTTTCCAGATGGAAACCTACGTCCAGATGCCTTGTTAAAACCTTTTCTTTTTCACAGCACTTTTTACGTCTTTTAAGACTTTGTGTGCCATGTAAATCATTCTGGACCTGGTCTATGGAGACATAGAGGGCTAAAACTAAACCAGTCCTTGTTTTGGACTTCTGAGACTAAGTGAGCCTGCCCGCAGTCTTTCTGCTTCCGACTACTGCTCATGACAGAATCTGCACAGAGTTCTCATCTAAAGCCAACACACCAACTATCCACAATCACCCCACTCTACTTTAAAAATGCCCAATTTGTTGTCTTTCGAAATCGGTTTAGTCCTGGTCTAGTCCTGAGGGTTTACCTGTTCCTCCTGGGTGATGTTGTCTCTACTCTATGTCAGAGCGCACTGGGACATTGCCGTGCACCCTGATGTTGTAGAGGCAGGTGTATTCAGTGTTACCCCAGTTAGTGTTGACCTGTAGCTTGATGTGTCTATAGCTGTCTCTGGTCTGTTCCTGATCCGGCAGAGCGAACGTCTGAAACGATGGTCCATTCTGATCGTAGACGAATGTCCCCAAAAGCTTCTCTTCACCATCCACAGTTTTCAGGCCCTAAAAGAGAAGTCAAATTAGATGTAGTTTACTGTTTGTCCTGATGTGTATAGTATGTCTTGGGTGCAAAAATAACTCACATAAACGGAGAACTCCCTTGGTGCACTGGAAATGGAGCCAGTAGGGGACTGTTTTTTTCCAATGTGGCCGAGGGTTACATGACTAACAGTGATAAGGTCAGACAGTTGGACGTGTAAATGTCCTCGATCACCAGGAAAAGGCCAGCACCTTCCAGGAACCAGAGGTGATGCAGGCTGAAGGAAATAAAGATGCAAAGGTCAATGTGAGAAATCCACTGACAAGAAATGTAAAATTAAAAGATTCTACTGCTTAGATGATGGGTCACTCGGGAAAACATACTAAACACAAAGACAGTTGTCTGCAAAGAGCAAAAGAAATTGTGTTTCCAGTTTTGTAAATGGGAAATTTAACCAGACTGCTTTTATTTGTTGCATCAATGACAAAAAATGTTTGAGTAGATAGATTACAGCCTTGAAAAAAACTGATCTCGAGCTCAGAAAAGGTTGGAGACCCCTGGTTTTGGTTCTATTCTTTTATCTCTTTTTAGAAATATTTTTAACTTATTATTTTTTAACTTAAGTGCTATTTTATTCCTTTCTGTTTGTTTATTCTCAGCATACTGTCATTTGTTTTTAATCCTGACCAATACTAATTCCCAAAAGCAGGCATATTTCTTTCATTAAATACAAATAAAACAAATTTTTTCTGGATATTTGAAATTACTGAGGACTTTTTGGCCACCCAAACAAAATATCCAATGGCCCACTTTTGGATCTGGACTCAAAATGATATATGCTATATAATCTGTAGACATGATATTAATCCACTACCAGTCACATCAGCTGCACCCTCTTCTAAATGCAGCTTATTCTGTTCTAGATGTGGCTCTGAGACACTTCCTACCTGAAGCACAGACATGTGTTTAGGGCAGCACCATGACCGGAACATTTGAGCCCATCCATGAGGTCGGTATGTGTCTGAGGACCGCCCTTTAATGACTGTAGCACCTGTGATTAAATACAAGTGACAGGTTACCAATCTTATTACAGTAATCCCTCTTCGAAATGTTTCAATGTTGGTGAAATAAAAAACATACCTTGATTGAAAACTGCAAAATTGGGCATCCTGTCTGCAAAAGTAGACAGTAGCCCCACGTAGGAGCTATGGTCCTCGATCTCCTCTTCCAGCTGGGTCACATGTGCATGGTATGTGTAACCTAAATAGAGCCAACACACTGTCAGATAAATGTGAGGAACAGTAGATTTAACAAATGTCAAGTACTACCCACCAGAAGCAACGGATAACGTGAAAATGGCAAACAGTAGCATTTTCACCCAGACATGTGAGCAATAAGATGAAGCCTTGTCTGCCTCAGTCGTAGTGGACACATGTATTGTCCTACGGTCCTCATGAGAGTTAGCATAAATGGGCTTTGGAGGGTGGAACCTACGCTTCTTAAACACCCTACGACAAAAAGGATAGGGACAGTGAGTTTAAATAAAAAAAGTGTGTATTTGAAACGTGCCTAAACACAAACTACATCTTACCTGTAAGGAGTTTCCTTATATGAAATAACAGGAACCCCGTTGGCGTGGTAGTAGCCAGACTCCTGCAGACGAACGCTTCGGCGCCGCTCTAGTGTGGACACAATTATGAATGAAAACATCTCATTTGAATGACTATAACGACTATTTAATGTTACAAAAATAACACTTAACAAATCTCCAAGGAATAAGAAAATAACACATTGTGACTGACATTGCATTTCAGTTTTTTAGTAGAATATTGTTAATTAAGTTGAGTCTACAGCCAAAGTCTAAGTCCTTCTGCAGCTGGTACTTACCGTTCGGTGGACGGTTCTCCTCAGTCACTACTGACAGAACAAACATGGCTGTGTTGAATGTGGTTTCTCTCTTGCGTATGTTTAAGTGTCTCTTCTGTTCAACTGTTCGAACAAACTGACTCTCAAAAAACAGAATATTCTAAAAGTAGAATTTGATGCAGGATCTAGAACTGTATGTTGCCCATCAACTGTTGCTATGGAACTGGCTTCTTAATGAGTTGGCTTTTTCATTATAATGTATTTTAAAGAAATCTAAAATCTGAAAAGAAAATACAATTAAAAGGTTTATATAGTAAATATTCCCCATTGATCAGTTTTTGCCATAAATGTATCGCTGGATATGTATGTTTTAAGAGCTTTCATTGCAGGAAAAGTACAAGTAGATGTTATTTGGTGCACAACAGTCATTTTTGTCCTCTTTTAAGCAGACTTTACCTTAAACCTCTTTTGATAAAAGTAATAGGCCTAGTCAGCTGTTATATTCATGCTACTTGGACATGAAGCTTCATCTGCTTCTTTTAACTGATGCCATCATTTCAGTCTTTCTTGGGAATTTATCAAACAAAACAACACGGTTTTATATGACCAATAATTTCTTCTAAAAAAGAGACTTACAGAGAGATACAGGCTCTAATGGTCTCAACTTTAGAGGATGATTTAAAAACATGGCCGCAGGGACACACAGTTTAACCTTTAACTGACAGGCAAGAGGAAGGTCAAATATAACAGCCATATGATCAGAAAACAAAGTCACACAAACAACCAAAACTACCCTGCAATTTGCACATACTTTATTGGATCTCACTCAAATTTGAACTGCTTGATCAGTTTCTTAAACAGCCCTGTCAGAGTTTTTTAGAAAAAAGAGCAACAGCATTGGGTAACAACAGGCAAGGGCTGATCATTGCCGCTTGTGGCTATATTTTTAATTATTATTATTACATGTGGAGACACAGGACAGAAGCACACAGATACTTCAAATGATTGTTGGGCACCTTTCTCAGTAAAATATGTTATATAAATAGAGCATAAAATCAATATAACATTAAAGCTCCATCAAACCTTTTTTTGTTCCTGCCCAAAGAGTGCAATCGGAGCACTGTGTGAAGAAAAGAAGTACATTCTTGCTGAAGGTTTAGGGCATTTATAAACTAAATTGATTTTGTTATAATTTTTATACACTTAAATCATTATCAGACCTCTCTCCACTGGGTTTGTTCCTGGACAACTGCATGTCCTTGCAGGGCTACCGTAGCTGTACACATGCATTAAAAAGGATGTGTGTGGGGTGTGGAATTGCAATCTGCACTTTACATCTGTCCTTCTTGTTAAGGGAGCTTACTTAAGTAAAAACATCATCTAGTAAACGGAACAGTGACAAAAAAACTGACAATATTAAGTTCAATTTATATATTGATAAATTTGTATTAAAAATCTAAACTTTGTACAAATAAATTGAATTTTTTTCCTGCAGTGGATCTGTGTTCCGTTTGTACTGATGAGCCCTCACACTGTGAACATCAGTGAGACCCTGATGAACAACACACTACATGGTCCGTGGATAGGAGCACCAAGATTGAAGAACATTTGGATTATGATGGATGATTTCTTACTATTGGTAAGTTAAAATAGTAATATCTTCCTGTTTTCTCTCTGTTGAGTTGTCACATCGTAATCATGTATTTACATGTTATTTACACTTTCTACAGTCAGTTGGAAGTATAGCATACCAGTGTGTCCACCAGAGAACCCTGTCAGCTTCTTCTGCTGGAACAGCAAAGCTCACCTGCTGTATAGCTGCTGTGGTCATACCAATATTTGGGATCCCACCTATCCTGCTCGGAGCAGTGGCTGCATCCACAGGTAAGTCTTACTGACTGGACTTTCTCTCTTGCTTTCTGACCTAAAATGGCACTTCAAAAAAAAAAAAAAAAAAAAAAAAAAAAAAAAAAAAAAAAAAAAAAAAAAAAAAAAAAGCAAAAAGAATTGGAAAAACACCTTCTTATTTCAGAAAAAAATTTTAACAGGAGGATTAAATGTATATAATTAATTATATATATATATATATATATATATATATATATATATATATATATATATATATGAAGTGCCATATAATTTGTGTGAATGTAAAAAGTGATCAATGAGTGTTTTTATAAAGTCAAGTCTACAGTCTCCAACCAACACCTTCAATATTCCTGGTATGTTCCTTGTAAAATGTCAAATCCTGAAATGTCATATATGTGCGAAATGCTATCATTTGGTAAAAATTATTCCACCTTACATACACAATCTTCACATTTAGCTTACAGCTTTTTTTTTTTTTCTTTTTTAAATTGAAGACCTTAATTTGGCCAACTGCCATTTAAGACCATGTGAACACAGTTTTAGTTTGACCCCCTTTCCATTAAATCAAAGCACATGACTAATTTACAAGTACAAGTTATCAAGTCCAGGGCACATTACACAAACACTATTTAAGTTTGTTTCAATTTCCTGCCTCTTCACCATACCAAATGAGACATGAGACAGATGTAAAAATCAACCTTTTTCTGGTGATTTGTAGTCACCTTAGTGTTGGAGTCAACATAGCTAAACCTGTTCCCTTATCCTTGTACCCTTGTTCCACAGGGGTCGTGACAAGAGACAAAAAACCTTATCATCTCCTATTTTTCCCTCAGACTGGAACCAGACTTCATACGGTTCTCCATCTCCTTATGAACGAGGTGAAGCTGCTCGAGTGCTACCCATCATGCTGCAGTACCTCACTCCTTCTTACATCTCCATCATTGGTATCGGATGTGTTTCCGCTGCCGTGATGTCATCTGCAGACTCGGCCCTAATCTCTGCTGCTTCCCTCTTCTCTACCAACATTTACAAGAACATCCTAAGGCCTCAAGTAAGAGAAATGTACACATTAAACTCTGTGAAAAACAACATTCTCAAAGTGTAATTTTTTCCTTTGTTTTCATGTTCTCCTCAGGCCTCAGACAGAGAGATCCAGTGGGTGATCCGTGCTTCAGTGGCTGTAGCTGGTGTGATTGGGACATCACTAACCACATTGAAAAACAGTGCACTTATGTTTTTGTTTCTCAGTATAGACGTAGCCTACATTGTAGTCTTCCCACAATTCTTCTGTGTCCTCTTCATTAGAGTTTCAAATGGTTACGGAGCGATCATGGGGTTTTTGGTGGGGTTTCCTTTGAGGCTGATGTGTGGAGAGCCGTCTCTTGGGTTACCTGCAGTCCTCCATTTCCCAGGATGCACTCTGGAGGATGGAGTTTACGTCCAGTACTCTCCGATTAAAACTATCTCCATGCTAGTGACTGTCGCTGCTGTTTTCCTGTTCTCTTACCTGGCCTCGCTGCTCTTCAACAGAGGACTGCTTCCTGAGAGATGGGACGTGTTTCATGTCAAAGTTCGGGCGTTACCACGGGAACTGTCAACAATTGCAGATGTTGATTTGAATGTCTTAAAAAGCGACTCGCAGACTGAAACCTTGGAGCCAATGCTTAGCAGTACACAACTGAACAACCAGTAACTGTTTTTATGGTATAAATATAGCAGTACTGTCAGAACCTTGTCTTTTGACAAGGGGAAAGAAATCCTGTATCTGCTAAAAGTCATTGTTTATGTATGTTCACAGCAAGGCTTACTTTTATGTACATTTGTTCATCAACTTTTACATTTGATTACCTTCATTTAATGTTTTGGGACATTAGATGATTTTATGCTGGATGTTTTTTTCCATAGAACGCTATCCATTCATAGGAAAAACTTAAATTTATATTTTTAGCCCATACATCTACCACATGACTTGTAGCCATACTCTAAAATTAGACCAAATACTTTGTTTTAAGGCTGTAAAACCCCTCACCACACACTTTATACACTTTTCTCAGACAGGCATTAACTTTTTCTCACATTTCTCTCTAGTTTAAACACTCTCAAAGTTCAAACCTTAGTATCTTCCTCTGCCTTTTGGGTGCGACCGCAGGTGCCTTTGTCGGTGCAGAACGTTTCGTCGACATTGTGGGTTTTGTCGGGGAGAAAACTTGCAAACATACAGCACTTCAGAGTCACACCGCTAGCGATCGAACATTTATGTAAATTTGGCAAGACGAACGCATTCTGTACTGTACAGGAGACACGGCACGGAGGAGATTGAATGACATTGGTCTACAGTCCTTTAGCCAATCAGGACGCAGAACACAATGCGCAAGTTCTCCCTTAGCCAATCAGGACGCAGAACACAATGCGCGAGTTCTCCCTTTGCCAATCAGGACGCAGAACACTTTTTTTGTAATATTAGTTTGTAATGTTAAAGTTGTCCTCAGACCCTGGGTTGTATAGATGTGACACATTTACCCATCATAGCTCCATGTTCATAGAAAGTCTTATTACAGTATCTGTGTGCCGGTAAAATGTATCCTATCATTTGCAAAAAGTATTCCTATACATTGCCTATGTGTTCTTGTAACAGTTTTAATGTATTGTTAATATTGTATCTAACACATATAGGTGAGTATGATACCCCTACCAACCATATAGCTTTACCCCTTACACAACGATGCTATAACCTGGCCCAGTACACAACAAGAGCCAGTGACATTGTTGTAACCTGTCTCTTCCTTACACAACACCACTACTTTGAGAGGAGAATAAAACTATTAAGGTTCAAAATGAATGTGTAATCACTTTCAGACTGACCAAGGTTTAAGGGAAAAAAAAGGTAAATTGCGACGTCTTTGTGCCAAAATTTTACACTATGTCAAATATTATCATAAAATATTTGTGGAAAAATATCGTTTCTTTTTGTGTTTCAAAGGTGTGGCTGCATTAGACAGACACAAACAAATACAAATGATATATATTATTATATATATATATTATATATATAATATTATATATATATATGTATAATAATATATATATTTTTTATATATTAATAAATTATATATTTTTTGTTTATTGTTTACACACACATTTTTAAAGTTCCTGACAATTTAAATATGTCAGTTCTCAACATTGTCGGTATCAAAGTCAACAAATAACATAGAATGTGTTTCAAAACTGAACAAAAAATAAACTAAAAAAAAAAAAAAGTCACTTGAAGACCTAAGAGAGATTCTTAATGCAACATTTAACAAATGCATGGGGTGTCCGAAACTTTTTTCCACCACTGTATTATTTTGGAGAATCTGGTTGAAGCAGTGGAGCAACAGACAAACACCAGGTCAGATGCTACACTGAACAACAATTATCTTATGAATTCAGCTTTTGAACACCAGAAAGCAGCCAGTGGTCGTCTGAGATCAGTGAGCTGCAGGACGGAACGCTACAAGAACTGTCAACTGCAATGAGACTATATAATCAATCAGTCTATGGAAGATGAAGTCTGAAACAAGTAATCTAAATTGACCTAACAACTGAATTTTCTCTTGGGTATTAATATGTTGTAAATGAATTTAAATCCTATTTTCCTGTAACATTGCATCTGCGTTAAATGTATGAACACAGAAGTTAGGCACTAAAAACAAATGAGCAAAAAAAGTATCGCTGTAACTCTCGCATTCAACAAATCAGATATTTTCTACCATGGAGCTTCACCTTCCTTCTCTGCAGCAGCAGTATTCCTCTTTTTTTAATGCTCGAGGTCCACACATTAAAATTTCAAGTTCCATTGGCGAGAAACTAGCTGCATTTATATTTTTCTCCTCCATTGCCATGCAAAATCTTGATTAAAATTGACTAGATTGACGCTCTCAGGCACGAGCTCAGCCCAGGCTTAGACTGAGATGATTAACCTGATTCAAGGTGACAACACCGCTGACAGAAAAAAACACAGTCCGTAAACTGCACTCACACATTCACAGGTAGCATGCTACTAGTGCTAAAGCTGTTTGTCCGGTCATTTCACAAACCTGTTCACAGAGACGACACGGGCTTAACACGGCAAAACATCCTGTGTCTTACCATAAAAGTGTTCCCCTTCTGTGGAAACCCTTGGGCCGATTTAATGTAGAAAATGAAAGAGTGTACTGTTTTGTTTTTTTGTTGTTGTTGTTTTTTACCATCTCAGCAAATAAATCTGATGGAGACATGTATGGTCTGCAAATGCTAACAAACTGTGATGCAATGTTCAAATCATTGTTTTTTTATGTCTAAACACAAAGAAATGAAAAAAAGACAACTGAAATGACTTCAGTAGAGCGCACCACTTCTTAGAAATATGCAATGAAGGGGAGGATCCTTTTTTTTGTTTTCTCACAAAACCTTCCCATCCACCTCCTCTCCCTAGTCTCAAATCTTTCACAAAGTGAGTCAGTCTTCAGCTTCCATCATGGCGGTCAACATCCCTGGAGTGATAGCGATGGTGGTCTTCTACCTGATGGTGCTCGGCACTGGTATCTGGGCCTCGTTCAAGTCCAGGAGGGAACAGAAGAAAAGTGCAGCGTCTGAAATAGAGATGACCATCCTGGGAAACCGGCAAATCAACTTAGTGGTGGGAATCTTCACTATGACAGGTCTGGTACATATTTGAAAAAACTAAAATTAGGCTGTATTTTTAGTGAAAAGTATCCCATAGTATCCATGCATAATGTATCAATGTACAAATTTGTAAGCTCCACCTATAATTTTAAATTTCACCCTCTTGATAAGCCTGCTTGCCCAAATCGGGGAAAAAACCAACTCATATCTCTTTAGCTTTTATCACATTGTCTTTTTGCTTGAAGTGTTTCCGCTAAAATACTGTACAACTTGGACTTGATTTGAATATAGTCTGTACATTGACACGCAGATAGAGAAATTCCAATTATTGCCTTTGTCCGATTATAACCGGAGTTTCAATCTGCATGTAAACGCCTCAATCTGACTGGGATGTCGGTAAGCGAATTTCTATGAATGGGAGTAACACACCTGGAAAGTGAAGGTTGGACACAGCTCTGAGCATTCACCAGAATCAGACAGCAGCACAAAGTAACACAAGTGAGAAAAACATGAAGAACATATGGCTTACAGCCATATTCAGCCATTTTTAAACCAGCAAAGCCACATATTTTGGGTTCTTCTGACGCTGCCACTGGCCCCTGTCAGCTCTTCTGATCTGTCGAAAAATGTTTAAAGAGAAAAAGCTAGAATCCCATACTTCATGTGTTCATAAACAAATACCTTAACAAATAGCTTTTAAAATGAAACATCTAGGGTGCAGTATATTTTACACATATCTGGGTAAAAAAAAAAAATAAAAAAAAATATAAATAATATGTCACTGAAGGTGCCGTATCCTGCCAATTAGGTCCATGCCTCAAGTGTTCTGGCGTGTTCCTCCACAAATAAAGCCCTGCTGACAGGTGAGTGTGGCCCCTGGACCTGTGAGGGGGTCCTGCTGCATGAATATACTTTATAGCTGCATCTGTGTCTTTGCATGTGTTGGGTGAGCATTTGTTGATCATGCTTTTCCCATTGATAAAGAGGTTTTCTAAATTTGCTGTTGCTGTGTTTGTTTGCATGCTTTTCTTAATTTTCTTAGCCACCGTACAAATGACTCACATGCAGCTAGTATTAAAACTGTAAACTGTTAAAGCAACTCTGTGTAACTTTTACCAAAGTATATATTTTAGTAATCACTTAATGGTTGTTAGACATGAGGTCTTAGTGATGCCTATTTCACTGACACAGTACCCTCAGCTGCACAGAAACCTCTAATGTTAGTGCACAGACATCTAACTTTTAGTTTCTTACAATCAGACCAGTGTTTTTTAGGGTTTTACCTTGACATGTTTTGACTGCTAAACTTCTTGCAGTCTGCCATAAAAGAGTCATTTGATGTAACTGTGATGTGTCCCCTTTACACAGGTTTTGTCGTCCTACCTGAAGCGGTAGTCCGACAATACACTGGACCCTAGTGTAAGACAATTGGTTTTGGTATATAATAAGTATTGGAACACATAGATAAACTGCAGAGACTCTGGATGACTTAAGCAGGAGAAGTTTATTACCATCACATACAGGCCCGGAGACAGTTGAACAGTCAACACAGGGTAGTATTGAACATTCAAGTCTGCTTTCATAGGACTGAGCTTATAAAACCTCATAGAAGGTCAATATGCAAACAATACAATAACAAAAGAGATGTTATTCAGTTGTTTGCGCTGATTAGGCTCGAGGTTGGAGACATGTTATCCTGCAGGTGTCTGAGTCTATCTGTTGACAGAGACCAAGGCTCAGGGCATCACAACCTTACAATAGATCAAAAATTCTCTAACACCTTGCAGAGTCATATTTGTACAAAATACACTAAAATGATCCTACAGGAATATGCTGTTTCCGAAGACATGTTTTTTTAATTCCAAACTTGCAGGTTTAGACAGCTTCCTTTCAAAAACAACATACAACAACAACATACTTGAATATGACAACAGTGGTCTGAGATCTGCGCCCTCTACTGGCTAAAAGTTACGCAGGGTGGTTTTAACATTGTTTCCAACAGATGACAAAGCAAATAAGTTGAAACACAGTGACAACACAGAAGCAAATAGCTGTCAGACAAGGAGGTCTGACTGTAAACAGCTCAGGGCAGTTTCAGTCGCTGTAATCAGACTACTCTTCCTCAGGCTCAACCGACACAACAAGAAGTTATGTATACTGCCGTGTTATATTAGTAATTTATTATATATTATATTTTTTTCGCCAACACCCCCCACAACGGAAAACAAAAAAAAAAATAAAAATTTATTTTATTAGTTTTTTCAAATTAAATCACATTATATTTCTTGTAAAGAGTACAAATGACCATAGATATATATTTACTTACTTTATACTTAAATTTGTGAGTAGCTTTTAAGTTTTTACATTTATGGAAAGATAAATTCCACTACACCACACCACAACAATTATTTGCAAACATAATAGTTATTAAGTTTGTGGAAAGTGTTCTGTTACTTTTGCATTTGGCAACACTGTTTTTGAGGAATTTTAGGGGGGTTGTTCAATTAATACTTGCATTTATTTATTTATTTATTTATTTATTTATTTATGTTATACATTTATTGATCAGTTTAGGTTTACATGGATGAACAAGACTGACAGATCTTAACAACAGCTTGTATTATTGTTAAGATCTGATCTTCAGCTTCATCCACTTAAGATCAATAAAATGCAACCTAAGGAAAAGAAAGGAGCTGTTATTGTTAGCATCTACTAATGCTAACAGAACATTAGGCTTTTTTGGGTCTATAACACCTGTAGTGCACAGAAAGACAAGAAAAATACACACTAGAATGCCAGGGAGTCCATTTTACCCACTTGGAATTAAGTTTCAATGTAAGTGGCATTTTTGATTTTTGACACTTTGAATGATTGTATGTGAAAGTTATGATTAATACCCAGCTAGGGAATCATCTTAACCCCAAGCAGCCCTTGAGTGTGCTTGAGACCAAAAATCTTGGTTTATAATCTCAGTTTATCCTTTAATTTTATCCTGCAGCGACATGGGTTGGAGGAGGCTATATCGTCGGCACCACTGAAATGGTGTACACCCCTTCCATGGGACTGGCGGCAGCGGTAACAATGATAACGGCATACAGTACATCGTTTTTGCTTTGTAAGTTGCTAAGTCGTCATAAGAATTTATGTGAATGTTGGCCAAATTCATTGATGGTTTCTGAATAAAGGTATCCCTCCCTTTTCTTTAGGTGCCTTTGTGTTCGTCAAGCCGCTGAGAGACAAAAAGTGTGTCACCATGATGGACCCTTTTCATAGGAAGTATGGAAAAGTCCTCACTGTGACTTTTAGCCTCGCTGCAATTCTAACCGACATACTCTGGATGGGAGTCACACTCACTGGCCTCGGTAATAGACATTAACCTTAAAACAACAATTTTGTGTCCATGGTTTATTCATATACTTTAAACAACATACATACTATAAACCACCTGAGGCCTTAATGCTGTAGCGTACAAGTAATACCACTGTAATCCAGACGATATTACGCCTCAGTTCATCTAGAACAGCACGGTACAGGATGCACTGGGAGGTTTCCATTGACAAAAGTGGTATACAGTGTCCCTAAAAATGCTACTAAGTTAACCCAGACTATTACTGCACAACACAAACATTTACTCTCTCATTTATAAAGGTTTGTTATGTGCATTTTGCCAGGGGCCACCGTCAGTGTGGTTCTGGACTTGCCTTACTCTGTTAGCATCTGGATCTCTGCAGCTGTAGCCATCACCTACACCCTGCTGGGAGGTCTCTACTCTGTGGCCTACACAGACGTCATACAGCTAATGCTCATTTTCATCAGTCTGGTGAGGACACTGCACTTCTTGGTTTTCAGAAAGCAAGAGCTGTTTAACCCGAAAATTGCATCATTTAGTATACATTTACACCTTACAGCAGCAAAAGTTAAAATGTTCAATCCAACTGATGCTCACTTGAAATGATTCATCCTTTACCACTTATTCAGTTGGAGGTTGCAGAGGGGATCCTGTCTAAGCAGTTTTGGGCCTGAGGCGGGGTATACCCTGAACAGACACTGACAAAAAAGCCATTAACGCTCACATTATATAACTAAGGGCAATTTAGGTAGTGTTCACGTAATTTAGTTCGCACCAAAGCAGAAAAGCCCCGATCCACCTAGTGTTCACAATTTTATTCTGCCAACCAAACAACAACAAAATAAGGGCTTTCTCAAGAAACACACTAAATAATGCTGTCAGCAGAGGGTGTGTGTATAAAGTCTCAACCTGAATGCACTCATTTCATTGGTTGATAATATTGTTTTGTTTTTTTCCGCTCTCGGGAAAGGTAAATGTTATGTGGTGTTTTTGTCGCCAAGTTATGATGCTCTTCCTGTTTGGATGTATGTAGAGGTCTGCTGTCCTCTTGAGTTCACATTGACCCAAGGCCTCCTCAAATGAATAAAAGCAAATTTTTTATGTCTTATGGTAGGTGCAAAGGTTGGGTCCTTGTGGTTTTCCATCCTAAAGCTCACACATCTCTTGCATCCACTGGCTGCTCTCTGTTGTTCAAAAGAAAAATGCAGAAAATTGCTCAGTATCGCATCCATTCTGTTGTTTGTCTGTTGCTCCACTGCTTCAACCAGAGTCTCCAAACTGACACCTGATTTGATAAAGAGGGTATCAGGGTTTGTGGCTGAATGTGAACTGTAACCACACTTATTGTTAGAACTATCTTGGGATGTAGTATAGTCTAAGTCCCACAGCCAACAGCTACCATTTTAACAGTAACATGCTTTGATTGTTCCATCGGTTGTTTACTGATCCCTGCTCCCTTACTTCTCCACTTGAGGCATCTCCCTCTGCTCTTGTAAAAGTGTGAATCCATTTAAATCCACAGATTAAAACCATAGATTAAGTCCATGTCATGTCAGGTCATTAACCTGCAATCATTTCAACCCCTCACTCTTGCATTTTCAAGTGCTTTGCATCCAGTGTGAATGGAGGTACGGCACATGTCTGCGGTGTATTTGGCTTAACAGTTTCTTTTGGAGTCACCCATCTTAAGCGTTTAAAATCTCTTCCTGCAGTGGATCTGTGTTCCCTTTGTGCTGATGAACCCTCACTCTGTGAACATTGGCGAGACTCTGATGAACAACACATTGCATGCACCGTGGCTTGGAAGACCAACTTTGGATAAAATATGGGTTATCATTGATGATTTCTTACTGGTCGTAAGTCAGAGAGTTCCAGCTGAACCGTTTCTGTTGAATTTGAAATTGTAATTATGTAACTTTTTGTATTATTTTCTATGCAGTCACTTGGAAGTTTAGCATACCAGTGCTTGCATCAGAGAACCCTGTCAGCTTCCTCCAGTGGAACAGCCAAGATCACCTCCTGTGTAGCAGCTTTCCTCTTAATAGTCTTCGGGATACCATCTATTCTTCTTGGGGCAGCAGCTTCATCCACAGGTAAGAGTTTACTTTTTAGCCTTAGTTAAAGTTTGATGAGGAAATGCAGGACATACAGCTTTGGTTTTTGGTGTGAAATGGTCTGGGCTCCCTTCCCTTCACAGTAGTTTCTACTTGATTGATCCTGATGGAACAACTGTAACAGCTCATCTAAAATGGGCTGGACTGATTGGTTGTATTTCTATCCAGTTGCATCCAAAATCAGTTATAGTGCATCAGCTGGTACTGCCATCAAACCTGACCATTTGCCTTTAGCCATGTTAGCCATGTTAAAACAGAACATACACCATGCTTCTTGTACTTTCAGTGTGCCCTTCCATAAATGTATTTAATAGCACAGCAATATCTTTGTCTGGTCTCACACAATGCACTAAATGTTTTGAGAATAAAACCTCATTTCCACAGGAGCAGTACAGTACCAGTTGGGTCACTACGATTTCCAATACCAAAAGGGCTACGAAGATTCCCTGAAAAACGTACCCTACCACACTATTTTGGGGATGCACTGGCCCCTGAAGTGTGTGATCCACTTTCAAAAAAGGGGACTTAGGTCGCAGGAGACGTTTTTGTTCCACGTTCATCTCAAGCTGGACATCTTGAAGCTGGTAATTTGCAAGAGGAGAATGTTTAAAATGTCCAACAATGTGTCTCCCAGCTGCAACAGCATTCACTCACACTGCGTTGTGAGAGAAGTCCCTCGTTTACAAGAAGCTGCATTGTATGAGCAACACAACCTAAACTGCGCACTCCCATGATGCCCATGGATCTGTACATGTTGCCGGCGTTGTCTCGAAGAATAATGTGGACTTTGCTAAGCAGAATTTGCCACTTGTCAAGCATTTCCTTTAAGGTAGATGCAGTTGCAAGTTTTTTGCATTTAGCATGGCACATTGTGGTATAAAAGGCACGCTCAACCGTGCAGTTAAACTTAAAAGCAACACCAGGGACTTGTTGAAGCTCCAGATGTCTGTTGTAAAACTCACTGCTTTGACATCTTTCATCTCTTTGGAGATGTGTTTGCACACTTTTTGGTAAAGTTCTGGTAGAGCAGTCTTGGATAAATATTTTCTGTTTCACCATATCATAAGGGTGCCCCAGGTAGTTTATTAGGAGTCTGAAGCCCTTGTATCCAGTGACAGATATCGATTGCCCATCCAAAACAATGAAATTTAGTATCCTTTCAGTGATTTTTGCTGCTTTCACACTTTGACATTTCTGAATTCTTTCCTTTGTCTCCTCCAAAGTTTGTAGCTTTGTTCCAGCTTGCTTTTGTTTGTTCTGCTCATGAAGTCAGCGTGCTTTTTTTGCTTTTTTGTATGAAATCTCTGTAAGTGTTTTATTAAATGTGTAGTATTATAATTTGACATTTTATCACCACCCCGCGGAACACTAACTTTGCAAAACAGCAAAAGAACTTATTGGCGTATCTCTATCTGTCTGTCAAAATATCTCCAAATCGCTAGTCCTAACCTGTATTTTATGAACACCAGCAAACATTGAACATTGTCTTAAGGGCCTTGAATGTTAGAAGAAGAATTTAAAATTATATTTTTAATTAGATTAATTTAACTTTGTTGCTGACTAACTGTCTACCTGAATCAGAAGTTGTTAGTGGGGATTGTTGGGTCGTAAAATAATGAGCCTGTTGTTCTTTTTGTCAGTCTGTTTATTCATTTTCTCTGTTAAGACAGTAAAGATGAGCTAATGAGGTGACAATACATTCAGTTGTGACCCAACAGAGCCTGTGTGAAAACAAACCAAATAGACCTAAATAAATACATTCAAATAAAATAATCAACTCCAGACCCTGGTTCAGATTTCAGGAGTGAAAATGTAGCTTTGATTGCCATGTTTATTGTTTATTTTGATGCTGCGTCAGTGCTGCTATCATATCTATGTTGGCACAGGAGACTTCCTAATAGCGTTTCCATAATAAGCCATGGTCCAGACTCATATTCCCTCCTTCCTCTTTGGTTGTCTTTGCCTCAGACTGGAACCAGACTTCGTACGGTTCTCCATCTCCTTATGAACGAGGTGAAGCAGCTCAAGTCTTACCCATCATGCTGCAGTACCTCACTCCGTCTTACATCTCCATCATCGGTATCGGATGTGTGGCCGCTGCCGTGATGTCATCTGCAGACTCTGTGTTAATGTCTGCCTCTTCGGTCTTCTCTGCCAACGTTTACAAGAATGCCTTACGGCCTCAGGTGAGAGAAACGTTTTTTTGTTGTTGTTTTTTTTTTCAAGGAAGGGTTTGATTCTGCGACAATGAGCCAAACTGTACCTTTGTGTTGGATCCAGGCCCAGATCAATGCAGAAAGTTGCATCGTGAAGGGATTTCCACATTAAAAACCTATGTCAGAATAAAAATAAAAATGCCAGACCTGAAGGGTACATACGAATTGTTGATGATTATTGTTGTTTACCCTCTGTGTTGTGTCTGACCCTACATTGCAAAGGGGCTGTAGTGAACCCCCTAACACAGACTTACAGAGTCATTTCATATGAAGAGGTCAAAACATTTGCTGGACTGTCTGGAAGGCACTTGAATCTAAGCTGTTGTTGCTGTTGCTGTTGCTTGCCATTTTGCAGAACTGTTAATGTTTTCTAACCTCCATTTGCTGTTTCCTGTCGGTCAGATTCAATATAAATGTAATACAACGTTTGCCATTTTGTCATATCAATAAGGCCTTTAATGGTATACGTCACTGTGACTTCACAAAACTAGCTGGAGGCAGAACAGAGGAAAACGAAACCAGCCTCCACATTGTTGCAGGTTACGACTTGAAATGTACGACTACATCTAAAGTAATTTTACTCTCTTGCTGAGATGAAATAAAATAAATCACAGATATTTCATACAAATTGTGTCACTTGGTTTTATCGCCCTCCATTTTTAAATGATTTAAAATAGCCGTCAAAACTCAACAGTTAAGGGCTCTATATGGCTGCACTAAACCTAAAAACAACCAGAATAATGCTTGAAGCTACAACAGAAATGTAACATTAGGATTAACTGTTTGTTGCCTTTTCCTCTTCCTCCACAGGCTTCAGACAGAGAGATCCAGTGGGTGATCCGTGCCTCTGTGGTGGTAGTGGGGGTGACTGGTACATCACTGACCATAATGAGAAAAAGTGCAGTGCTATTTATTTTCCTCACTACGGATATCGCCTACATTGTGATTTTCCCTCAGTTCGTCTGCGTCCTCTTCTTCAACATTTCAAATGGTTACGGAGCCATCATGGGGTTTTTGGTGGGGTTTCCTTTGAGGCTGATGTGTGGAGTGCCGTCTCTTGGGTTACCTGCAGTCCTCCATTTCCCAGGATGCACTCTGGAGGATGGAGTTTACGTCCAGTACTCTCCGATTAAAACTATCTCCATGCTGGTGACTGTCGCTGCTGTTTTGCTGTTCTCTTACCTGGCCTCGCTGCTCTTCAACAGAGGACTGCTTCCTGAGAGATGGGACGTGTTTCATGTCAAAGTTCCACAGAAGCCAGAAACTGCTCCGAGTGAAAGGGATTTAGCAAAAATGGAAACTCTAGAACCAATGATTATCAGTGCATTGTAGACAATATCAGTGAAAACTTGCCAGATGCAGAAACTTTGGGAAGTTTAGTGTTGCCAGGCCATTTTTACTATGTTTTGAGCACTACAGCTGTAAGGGGAAAGGAATAGAGAGTGTTATTAGGGGAGTGAAGTACTGTAACTACTTTTTCCAGAGAATTCAACCAATCTCTGTGAATTCTGAGCTCTATGTCAGCTCTCTTCTATCATGGACCATAAACACAACTACATTCAAATGCTGTGAATCACAGATGTTTGTTTTCTGTCAACACATACATCCTGTGACCCTATCAAAATAAAATAACTGACATTCCACAGCTGCAGAAAGTACTTTTTTGTGGTAGTGGAAGAAAAGGACAGAGCATTGGAGCTTCATTCAAAAAACACAGCAGGGCATTTGAGTTGAGTCAGGCTTGAGTGGATTTGATTGCCATTGGTACGAAGCTCATAGCAGTTAGTTTTCTGTTGTTGCCTATGCTCTTGTTTTGGTAATCTTTTGAGATCAAGGCAACTGCAGCTGCACCTCCAGTCTGTTACATATTCCATATCTATGGGGAATTTATAAAGCTTGTATGGACAAGCCAATGACTATGCCTATAAAGTGAATGCGTTGGTGTGTAACTGGTGATAGTTAGATCAAATAGTGCCTCTGAGCAGCCTTGAAGTATGGAGAGATGTTCTTTTCAGTCAGGGAACCAAGGTTACAACATGCATTCTTTATTGTCTTGAGACTATCTCTTCATTTAGGTCCACCAACAGTCTAAAGTCTTATGATGATTAGCTGACTAAAACTAGACTAAAACTAATACCTGTGACAATCTGTATGTGCAAGTGTTATTTTATGTATAGTGTATATTCTTTAATTCTTTGAGATCATGGCCAGGGGACTACAGATGAAAAATAGCCTCTTGGCTGACTCTGGCTTTTCAAACTCATGTTTAATCATGTGTTTTTATGAAATTGCATTGTCCCCTTTAAATAAACTAATCTAATCTAAAAACCCTTGGCCAGCCAATTTTGGCCATCCCTGGCCCTGGTCTAAAGCAATAAGAAGGCATAAAAAAGTAGGGCGTTAATGAATCCAAGACAAATGATTGTATCTGTTTTTATTAAAGCAATCCATAAATTAATAACATGATTTACATTCATGAACAATAAATATAACAATCATCAAATGCTAAGATCTATCAACCAAATCAAACATGCTCTAAACCAACAAAACCTCAGTTTCCTCTCTTTTACACTTTTAAAAATAACATGTGGCCAGATTCCCACGAATCTGAGCATCTCCCATGACAAAAAAAACAGGTTTTACAGATAAGAAGCTATGGTCAAACTAGGAATAGGAGGAGTGTTAAATTATTGATGGTGAAATATTTTATATATTTAAATATATTTTGTCTTTTTTTTTTAAAAAGAAGGCAACTATGACTGAAATGCACCTCAGTTTGGATGGACGTAACTCATGACCAAATATCTCAAGGTTGAAGATGTGATGCTTGTGTGGAATGGAAACCACAATCAGGTTAATAGAATATGATTACAATTCTTCAGTAAGGCACTTGCTGTTGCTCTAGGAGTCTTTTCAGATTTAAATCTTGTAGCAGATTAAAAACAAAAGTGTCTGTACATGGAAAAAGTCTGGATAAAGTGGTAAAGACATTGAAGTAGAAAGTTTTTCCTCCACTAAATGCATTTAAGTGAATGTAACTAGTTCCCATCCACCTCTGGAAAAAGATCCCTCAATCTTTCTATGTATCCTTACACATTTTCTTCTGCTTTTTACTAGAAGAGAGGCAATCCGTCTGAAAACAACATGCTCTGCCCTTTCTCGACTGCAAAACACATAAGACCAAAGAGCTTGGTTTAACCCTAACCTTAGCCTTAACCTAACAGCTCTAAGCCTAATTCACAAACTGCGGAATCACGTTTTCTGACTCAAAATGGATTTCTGATGTCAGTCGACGCGTCAATGCGGTTACCTTAACATGCTTTGTCCTTTTACCATTTCAAATCACAAAAGAACTTTAATTCAAAACATTTGCTTTCTTCATCCTATCTCTAACCCTATCACTGGAAAGAAATATCTAACCCTGCCCTCGATCAATAAAACTTCAAAATAAAAGTTTTTTCACAAGTCATGGAATCATTTAATCCAACATATCAATGCAGTATCGCTGACTTCAACTCAGCTTCGAATAAATAAATAAATAATGATAAAAAAAGCAACACATCTTTTAAAACCAAGACATTGTCCAGCAATAAGTGGCGGCAAATAGATGAATCTATGACTGTGACCATGTAGTATTACCAACAGCCTGGTCAGATCTCATCAAAGACTGGTCAGGTGAAACTCATTCTCTTTTCAGCGTCTCAACCATCACCTGCAGCTTACTCAACCTGCTCCGTAGATGTCGGTGAAGCTCACTGGACCAAACTGCAACCACCAGAAAGAAGTGACTTATCTTATCTCAAAAGCCCTCAGGCTCATTCTCCAGCTCCTGTTCCCCCACCCAGCCCGCTCTGGTTTTACTGGTTGTGCGTCTCCTCACTGAAGTTGCACAGGAGGCTTTTGGCCCCGTTCTGCCACGAGTACAGAGTCTCCAGTGGGGTTTTTCCATCCTGCAAGAGAAACAAAAGTTAGTTAGTTAATATGAATGAGTTTTAGCTTAATAGTTGCAGGCTACTCATTGTTAATTCAGCATTTTTTTTTTGCCACAACTACAGCACATTATTTTTCTGAAAATGTTTTTCTTATTACTCAGCACTTGTGTAAATTTGTAGTGAAAAAGACCATGCAAGACTTGATCAGAAATATATACCAGAGAGCAGTCTAGTCTCACACCAAACCAAAGACCAGTTTTGAGATTGATACTCCTACTACTACATTTTTAATATTACACATAATGTTCCAAAAAATATTTACTGTCTGGAAATGTTTTCACTTTTATTTGGTTTTCAGTATCAAGTCTGCACCACATGAATTTCCAAAAAAAAAGGGTTAGGGTGTTGGACTTCACATGACTATACTTTATAAAAATAATCTTTTATCTTTATGGATAGTAAGATGTAATAAGCGACTTTGAACATGTCAAATTTCTAAGTGCAACTTATTCAAAAATGCATTTTAAACAATTGACATGTTAAAATAAATTTGAATACTTAAAAAAAATACTGGACTGAACTAAAATTAATAGTTTAGTGCCATCATTTCTTATTTTTATTTATTCATTTATTTATTTTCTTCCTGATCCTTAAACAACTTTTATTTCATTAAAGGGCATTTCTGTATTTTCTGAGTTAAAAACCTATAAAGAACCTATTTTTGGGTCCAGACACACTTTTAAGGATCCAGTACTTTTAAAATAATCTTGTAGATGCTTGTAAAGATACAGACTTTCACTGAATTGTACTTACACTGTTCTTGGTGTTAAGACTGGCGCCGTACATCATCAACAGTTTGATCATCTTGAATCGGTTAATTCTCACCGCGTCGTGCATCGGAGTGTCTCCATCCTGCGAGACCAAATCAATTTAGACTTCCAACCCAAACACTAAATCAGATTATTCTTTAAAATACGTTTATGTGTGCATTTTGTGTGCAGGAGGTGAAATGCTTACTCTGTCTTTAGCGTTCACGTCTGCTCCACAGTGAATGAGATGCTCGGCGCACTCACAGTGTCCCGTCCTCACAGCGACGTGCAGAGGGGTGCTGAGCAACTGACAACAGCAAGAGAGATTAGAAATAGGAAACTATTTATTTAAAAAAAAAAAAAAAAAAAAAAAAATGACCAGAGGGTGTTCTGTTTGAAACTAGCCACTAGAGAGAGAGCTAAAGTAAGTATTTTAACCCTTGTTTCAAATAGATGTTTCATCTTATTGCCAAGTTATTCAAAGATTTATAGTGCAGAAGTGGTGGTCTGGTCTATTTGTATAAGCATTAAAGCAGCAGATTGCACACTTACTTGGTCAATTTTTGTTACCAACACTGGATGTGTTGTACTATTTAACTGTTCTTTTTTTTAAATTAAGTTAAATTAATGGATAAAACACCTAACTTAATTAATTAAGTTAGGTGTTTTATCCAATATTCTAGAGGAAAAGGGGTAATGATTCTATTCACAATTTTATTCAATCTATTCTTTATATTTTATTCTTTAAATTTTATTTTGGATACTTCTCAGTCCTTAACTGTACCAGGTTTTGCTGCTTTAATGGTTGTGGTACTAATATCAGCAGGCAAAACTCATCTTAATCTCAATGCCTATGTCTTTGACTAATCAGGTGTTCACATGTCCTGTCTGATGCAACGGAAACTCTGGTCGCCCAGTTCATTTGGTTCATTGGAATGCTACCACGCAAATCTCAGTAAAGAAGAACACAAGTGTAAACACGTCCTAAGGAAGACCTCTGAGTTCCTGCCATAAAACTTTAAACATAAAGACTAAATCAAATTTGCATGTATAGAATTTGGGGATACTGCAGTGAGAGCTGGTCCTGTGTCCTGGGGTCTAGTGCTGGGACTTACCTTGTCTCTGGAGGTGAACTTGGCTCCCTGGTCGAGCAGGAGCTGCAGGGCGGGCAGGCTGCCTCCTCTGCAGGCCCAGTGAACCGCGGTGGCGTCCAGCTGAAACACACGCGGGTGGAAATGTCACACTGCTGCCGTCAATGAGGCTGTGTCAGAGACTAGAGCAGAGTAGAGTCTTACCTTGTCCTTTTTCTCGATGAAAGCTCCGGCCTCCAAGAGCTCCTTCATGACCTCTACGTGACCTTTGAAGGAGGCTTTGTGCAGAGCGGTTCTCTGAAACTGCAAAATGGTCAACAATATTCAGCATTTTTGGAGAACATTTTGTGATTCTCAAAGTGTGGTACTAGCACAACTTGAGGTAACCCTCAGAGTTCCGTTATCCTCCTCCAGAGAGAGCCCATTCTGATCATAATCCATTTTATTTTGTCCAAATAAAAACTACACTCCTTGAGGCAACTGAAGTCCAGCTAAAATAGGTTTCAATCTGTGAAAGTCTAATTGAAACCAACTAAAATCAATGAAAACCTTTCCAAGACCAACTTAAACACCATAAAGCTTGTTTAAATCAAACTTAAACTGCTCTAAACCCGTTCAAGTCCAACAAGAAGCTCTAAACTGTATTTAAATTGAACTTAACTCACTTTAGACCTCTTTTATTTCAATATTCATTACTATATATGGCGGTACTTGGAGAAACAAATATATTATGAGATGGTATTTGGTGAGTAAAGGTTGAGAATCACTGCTTTAGATCATTGCAGATAAATAATAGTTTAGGTGTATCCTGTATTAACTCATAATGGTAACATGCTGTAATAGGATCCTTATGTAATTTTTGAACAGGTCATATTTTCACTTTTTACTTTGACTTTATTGTGTCACACTCACATTGTCAGTCACATTGGGGTTTCCTCCTTGACTCAGGTACTTTTCCACTACTGGCAGTTTGTTGTCCATGGCTGCTGTCAGGAACATGCCTTCATCCACAAACTCCGGCTGCAAGGCAAATACTGACACGTTAGAGATGAATCTGGAAACTATCTCATGCACATGATCACAAGCTTCAACAAGCCATTCTCTGCGTCACGTCGAATAACGTCTGCATCCGAGTAATACTGCAAAAATACATCATCCAATCATTTTTGTGTGTCATCTCACCACGATCTCTGGCGCTGGCTGCTCCCTCTTCTTGATGGGGGTCTTCCTCTCCCTCCTCTTCTTCCTCAGCTGCAGGATGTTGAACAGATCGTCCACAGTCTCCAGCCTCAGTCGGCCTGTTTTATCAGTCTGAGAAAACACAATTGACAGTCACTGAGTATGTTTTTATTATTGTTTTTTTAATTATTGACAGACTCCTTATATTTTATGAAATATTAATCAATCTAAAGTACCACCAGGAGGCCATTAAACAAGATACAACTGCTCAAGCTTAAAGATATCAAATTAGTCATCCTATCATGGACATATATGAGTGGAAAAGTCTGTCGGTGGTGCGTCCTTACGTTGAGTGCGGCCACGCTGACCTCGTCCTGCTCACTGCCGCTGTCGCTCTCCTCGGACAGAGCCCCTCCCTCCAGAGGTCTGTGGGACTTCAGGTCATCCTGCTTCTCCTGATTGACGGCCGCCTCGTACACGCCCCCCGGGAAGTCCCCCGCCTCCTTGCCCTCTGACCTCTTCCCGGTCACCTGAGCCAGCAAAGAGGGACAGGTCTTAGACTGCAATAAATTACCTTTGAACTGAACTAAATCTCCACTCGAAAATGATCAAAGTAAGACATTACACAACTTTTGATGTGAACACTGATTTTCTTGCATTTAATAATGAACTTTGTTTAGTTAAATTCCACTGCTTCACTTCAAATCATACAGACTTCAATATCAACTTTTAAAGCTCTGAAAATATTAGATTGATTGATTATTTATTTTCTGTTGTTTTTTTTCTGCTTGGACTTAATATTTGCAATTTTTATGCGTGAATTTTTGCAATTTGTTGTCACACAATTTTTTTTTTTTAAAAAGCTGCAGATAAATTTACTGCTAAAGTAAAACTGTAAAATATTAGTGCTTATTTACAATTATTTTTTTTCTTCCTAGTGTTGTATGTTGCTCATACTTTGGTTAGTAATAAAACATTGCTTTATGACTTAAGTCTCTAATGCATTTTCTCATTATCTACGCAAATAATCACATAAATAAAGAAATATATAAAGCTAACGTTTTGGTTATAGCTATAGTCATTTCACAAAAGTGGAATAAAACTCTTTTTTTTTTAGACTATTTTATATGTATCATTTATTTTTATGACCGCCAGATGGCAGTATTGCACAATAATATACTTTAAATTCCCAAAGTGTCATCCTAGTGCACTGCCAAACTCTTACAATTTCCTAAAGCATGTTTTAACAGCTGATTGATGATGGAGCAGTGCTCACTAATCCATCCAATGATGCAAAGTGCCACAACATTCTGTATTTATGCAGCGCTATGGTTTTATCCCTCATCAGTTCTAATTCATTACTTTTTTTTCACTGTATGACTTGTGCAGCACTTTGGTCAAACGAGCCGATTTCAAATGTGCTTGAGAAATGAAGTCTAACTTAAGTCAACACTAATGATATGAAAATCTCTGAATACATTTTACAAAACTATGTTAAATTTGCCGTTTATGTCTTTGTTCCATCTTTGCAACACATTTTGTAGCGAGCCAGTTACTGATGCATTCGATTCGATAAAGACACAAGAGACTGGAGATTGATTCCACAATAAAGTCTGATAAGTAGCGCCGTGCTGAAAATGTAAACACTTGGACTTCTCCGACACATTAACACACTCGCTCCGACAGCTGCTCAGTGACCAATTAATGAATCACTCACGAACTCATTTAAACCACTGACAGTCTGTGAATTGTAATCACCATCCGGAGAGCTTGTATTTAACAGCTCGTCCCAACTCCGAGCACTAAACCTTTGACTTGAAACGCCGTAATGTTAAATGGTCCTGCTTTAACATGATGTGCAACTAAGCACTCTGCATATGCACTGAAGTACGCTGATTTACAAGGTCTTTTAATGGATGAGAGAGGATAGTAAGGGTTCCCATGTGTCCTGGATATATTATTGCTACTTAATGTCATTCATCGTTTGCTTACTCTTTAGCCTACTTCTGCCTTATGTTAAGTTGCGATGAAAACAAGTGGATCAACATTAACATTGTCCTGGAAAAGTCATGGGAATAAGGAGAATGATTAAGAACAATTTGGGAAAATTTGTGCCTTAAAATAACCATCACAATTACATAATCTTTTTTCCTTTGTAGTACTATTTTGTTAGCACCTCTTTTCTTGCAATATAGTGTTTTGCTCCTTTACACAGGTACAATATGTCTGTGCTTTATGTTTGCGTGCAGTTACCTTTATTTCATTTCCCATAATGCCCTAGAAATAGATATAGTCCTGAAATATTATCAGCACAAAATTAAGGGAACCCTTAAGTCAATCTTTGTAGTTACTTAAAGAAACAACTAAACCTGCAATTGAAATGCATAGCCCTTCCCATGTGCATGTATGTTTCACAGCATTGAATTGAATCTAGTGTCTACCATCCACCTTGGATAAGTCTGGAATAACATTGAAAGATTTAAAAATGAAAAAATTAAGGATTCTGTTTTGTCTCCTTTTGCACTGTTGCCTTTTGTATTCTCTTTGGTTGTAGTTCTTTGTAATGTTCCATTTTAGCATCAATTGGTGCCTTTTCAGTTTCTTTTTAGTTTTTATGATTAGTTATAACTAGTACATCACAAAGGTTAATGTTCTGGGACAATCCTTGAAAAATGGCAACCCTGGCTGCTCTATGAACAATTTAATCAATGATAAATGTACTTTAGCGACACCTTTGATAAAAATACATAAGTGATGACACCCAACCCAGAGGTATCTATTAATGAATGGGGTACTTGTCTAAAGAAAGCCCCTGACAACTCCTTCCTACATGATTCAAATGCATGTAGTGTGCCTATACGCCATTGTGTGTAGATAGTGTCTCACCAGTTCTTCCACGCTGTGCAGTCCCATCGTTCTCCTGATTCAGATGCAGTCGGGTGTCTATGAAGAGCTGGGTTAAAGTCCACTTGGGATCCGCAGTGTCTGTCTCTCTCTGTGTGTCTGCCCGGCCAGCAGCCCCCGGCCTCTTTATATCTCTGTCGAACCTCTGCACAAAAATATGGCCCGTGTCACTCAGATCAAATTACTGTCCTCGTGTGCTCCATATGAGCACATCAGCAGCTCGCACACACAGCGTCGTCCCGCCCAGCTGAGGTTCATGTGTCATCGTGCAGAGATGTCAGTAAAAGGTATGAGGTGCCACTCTTATGTCACGATGTGTGAAGCCGAACAGTCACATTGGCCGGCTGTCACGCCCGCAACGCCTGGGCATGACATGTCAAAGAAATATGCTGTTTATCTGCTGCTGAGGTTTCAAACGCACCGCCTGGGCTGTGCAACATGGATGTGGGAATGGGAGTTTTACACAATGTGTTTATGGTGTTAAATAAACATATAAACATCATGTCTTGCTGTTTTGGAGTATATGTGTATAGTATGAATCAAATGAGTTCACCAGACTTTGATAGATATGAATAAAATCAAGATCCAAACTTTTATGGGGTCAAGTGGGAGTGGATGACACCTAAACGTTACTTCCTGAGGCACATTTGTACAGAGTGGTATGGGTCAGGTTGGATTAGGACAGTCTGAAGCCACACAGTTGTACCTATATATGAGATATACATTATATTTAAAGACCATTTTCAAGAATAGAGTGAAGACAGAGGATGTAAAGATCCAACACAAGAAGATTGTTATGAAGTTTATGGCGAGATCTTTTAAATTCAAATTCAGACCCTTCTTATGCCATGTCCAACATACCTTATGGAAATATAAAGAAAAAGCCACAAAAACGGCACCCAAGTTGCTCAATTATGACTTTGATCTCACAATTTTGACTTTAATCTCAGAACTCTGCAAAAAAACATTTCTTACAGTGGCCCTAATCCTCCCTAGACCTCTACTCCAACTAAATATTAGACCATTCCAGGGGAAACTAGGTGAAAGAGTCTTCTGTTTGTATTTCTGATTGATATCTAAAGTAGAAAGGCCTTTGACCTTATCCACTGTGTGCACCGTTAAAGCAAGGTCATTTAACAGTTGCCTTTATTAGCCTTTTTTTGCCAACAAACCCAAGGTAGCTCAAAAGTGCCTCGTTTCATGTTGGGAACAATGGTTTCCTGAGATGAAGGCTGCAACTAAATGGGCCATATTAGTGCACACAAATATGTAGCATAGAATACATAGTCCTTAGAGTTATTAGTGTCATAGTTATCTGCAAAAAAAAAAAAAATCTGGAAGTGGCCTACATTTGGGATCAGCAAAAAACATTAAAATAAAAATATCAGTGAATAAATGAGTGAAGTGTAATCAGACCAGTGTAGTTTTTGAGGTGAGTGTGAACGCAGCCCAACGGTTCATAGATTGGACCATATTTTGCCCGATATGTGACTTAGGGCTTGACATTTGGCTCATTGATAATTTAAATGGACCACAGAATATTTTTAAAGCGGTTTTAATTGCAATCCGATTCAATCCATTCGCCGCAGAGACAAAAATAAAGCTGAGGTCTTGTGATTTCCTCCTATGGTGAGGTGTGCAGATGGTTTTCGTTCCAGGCACTGAGTGAGTCATCTTCCCAGACACACAGCGTCTCGGGCAGGGCCTAGAGGCAGTTGGCATGTCTCCTGCAGTAACGGAGTGATGTCACCGCCAGGAGACAGAGGCAGAAATAGTCCGCCTTGCAAACATCATCCCTGCAGCGGGGCGGGGTCAGAGGTCAGCGGGATACCAGACTGACTGTTGGAGCGTGGCCCTCATGTCAGGTGGGTTATGTCCCGCTGTTAAATGTGTTCCCACTGCGTGTTGGACATCTCGCAGACAGGACAGACTGGTCACAGGTCATCTCAGATCACCGTCCACCAACGGAATCTTCAGGTGAGACGAGCTAAATCCGAAATGTCAAGCTCAAGGTCTGGGAGCAAAGAATGACTCCACAATTTTTTATTTTTCATTTTGATACACCGGTTGTGCTTCCATTAATTCATGATTTACAGTAAAGTATTGCAACAGAAGTAATTTACGGACAGGTTTTTCAAATAAACGTCAGCTAATTTCTGTATTGTCAACATGAAGAAGTATCCCTCGAGTTTTGTAAATAAAACCCCTGAAAAGCTCTGTTTCATTTTCTTTACGCTCCTGCAAAATCCATTTCAGAATCTTGGGTTTCTTATGTCATACAACGTTTCTCATGTCTCATCAGTTTTGGAAACACATAAAAATATCTGGGATGTCTTCCACAGAGAGCGTCTGGAGGGGACGGGACGAATCATCTTCCAGTAACCTGTCGTTTCGCCATACTGAACAACAGCATGTGGTTTACACTGGTCAACAACATTTATTGACTCCCTAAAAAGGACAGTGCGGCATCAAAGAAAAAAAATCATAATAATGAGACATTTTGGTGAGTTAATGATGATTATAAGGGCAAATGGTTAACAACTAAAGACTTTTAATGACAAAAAAGACAGTTTGAGGACAGGAGGGAGACATATGTAAACTGTTTGTCAAATGTAATATAAATCCAGTATTTTGCATGATGTCTGTCACTACATGCACCAAATAAACCACAATAAATGGTCACAATAAATTATTTCACAGCAAGACATGACCAAGATTTATTGGATCCATATTTGACATAGACTAGGAGTTAAACCATGTAAAGAAAATTCCCTCTGAAGTGAACCAATTTAAGGTTGGTATTAAGTTGGATAACAAGCTGCACAATTTTAAATTCTTTTGTTGGCTCTATGGGCACCATGCAAATACATATCTAACTGTTTGATCTTGATAAATGAAGTCACGTCAACATTTATAGCCATTGAAATGATTCAGATTTATGAATAATGTCTTCTCTTGTCATATTTAACCAACTGAATCACACTATTTTTAAAAGTGACCAAAAAAGGATGCATTTATGTGAAAAACTGAACAACAGAACAGTCTCAAAGAAGTATAGTTCAACAGCTCTTATGTGAACTATCCATGACCATTTAAGGGCATTAGTACATAGTACATGATGCACATTAGTTTTTATTTATTTGGAATTATTAATAGATATGTTGAGAATAAGTAAAAAAATATATATGTTTGTAAATATCAGTGGATGCATATAAGAAGAAATGTATTAAATCCAACCTATTTTTTTTTTTAACAAATATGATTTCAGCATCCAAAATTTCTCAGTTGACTAATCTAATAATCCCAACTTTCACAAAGCTGTTGATGTCAAGTCCTTTTGAATTGGGCACTGCATTTTCTGCACTTTTCTATAATTGTGATACTTCTGTAACCTGACATGCAGTGTTCGAAGTGAGAGGGTGAAGAGTTCAATAATGGTCCTAAATTTCACAACTCACTGTGACTTACAGGACGTACTGTGATGCTGATGATGACTGGTGGTCTGTCTGATCGTCACTCACCAATCAGAGGACAGAACGGAAGCAACATGAGAGACTCATAAAGGCAATTGGTCTGAAGTAAACATACATTTCTAATCTGTCTCTGAACATTTTCATTGAGCTATTTTTATGCTCTAATTTTATTGAGTTATTTAATTGCCTTCTTGGAGTCATCTGTACATAACGTCTACTCAGAACAAGTGAGGTAATAAGGCTTAATATTCCAGCCCTGATATGGTCATTATAAGTGATATACAGTCCATGCCTTTTGTAAAATGATCCCAGCGATCAGTGTGAGAGGTGAAGTAGCCCACAGAGGAACTCTTGACTTGGCCAGTCATGTGTCCAGTGCAGCTGGTCACAGTCAGTTATTTCAGAGCAAGATATGACCAAGAGGCAGCATTCGATAGAAAGATACAGGCTTTAATTTAATTTAGCAAAACTACGATAAACTACACAATGAAAAAGAAGAAAATTCACAAGGAGACAATATTTGACATAAACTGAGGAATTAAAAGTTTTTCCCCCTAAACTATTTGGCCAGTGTTTCATTTATATAGATCTACTCCTCTAAACACTAGCGTACATGTGTAGATGATCTATTTAAAAACACAATGAAACCACTTAACAATTGCACATTTTGATGCATTTTAACAGGTGTCATATAGTTCAATCTTTAACTGACTACAGTTTAAATTAAGGATGTGTTTTTGACCAACTTGTGCAGGACTGTACTCCTTGATAGTACCTACACAGTAAACCTTATGTTTGACTTGATAAAGTCTGATCACAAAATAAATGTTAAAACATACTAAAAAGGTGCATGTGTCAGCTGCTCAGAGCTCACACCTGACACTTAGCCTGTAGGGCACAGAGGTGGGTGTGAGGTGAACAGAGAAACACATTCAACCACAGTCGTGCAGAGGGTCGGGAGGAGCAGGGGTTAGTGACTGAGAGCTGCCTCATAAGAGATTTCTCCACCAAAATCTGACATCTTTAATTCAACACTTTTTTAGTCTATTAACAAGTCTCCTTAATGGTACATGTGAGCCCCTCCCAGAGCCACACAGTCCCCTCCTCTCTCTGCTCATCATCTCTGCTCCTGTCTCTCCTGATGTCTTTCTGCTCAGAGCTCTTTACAGATCAGTGCTGTTAACTCTTTGTAAAAGTTAAAAAAAAAAGCTGTTCTTCTGAAACGTGGCTGTTATCGTTTGTGGGTCAAAGTTGTACTCCTGTTGGGGTAGTAAATAACAAAGAAAGCCAATGTCTATTTGTGCCATTTTGTCCACACTCTACAGTCCAAAGTGAAAATAATATTTGGTCTGTCTTTGCTTGACTTTGGCTCTCAGATGAACATTCACTCCGGTGTTGGTGTCCGTGTTCTGACCCTTGAGTTCCTCTCAAAGTGAATTCATAGCCGGCAGCTATTTGGAGCGCTGACCTTGTGACTGAAATAGACGAGAAAAGGGGCAAAATATTTTGGATTGAGACCTTCAGAGCGTGCGCCTCACTCTGAGTGTGGTCAAAACTGATACTGGTTCACTGTCTAGCTCAAGGCCAACAGCCGTCTCACTGCAGCTTTCACAGAGAAATACACCTCGGGTGGTGTCCTTGAGAATTACGCAAAAGACATGTACAGAGCAGCTGCAGATATTACAAATGTGTGACAACTTCATATTCTCACACCAAACTCCAATGCCATTTTCGACCGGTTTTGAGAAGAGTGAATTTTGCAGAAAATGTTCAGGGTTGTGTTTTTTATTACAGTACATAACATATGATTTATTCAGTATTGTGTGGAGTCTGCACATGCTCTCTGTGATGCTGGGGCTTCTTTCTGGACACTTCAGCATTTCTCCATAGTTAAAGATGTGTATGTATAGATGAGTGTGAATGGTTGCCATTTGGTGTGGTTACTCTGTTAGTGTGCTTCAATTTTATAGCAGAACTTGAGGGTCTTCTTCCAGTTGAACTCTGAGAAGGTTTAATTCAAATCTGAAATCACAGAAAAGCACGCCAAGATCTAAACTAGTTGCATTTTTTTCTGTTTTTGAAAAGAATTGAATGTGGCACTAGCAAATATTAAGAATGTTGAATACTTGTCTATATTTTGTTTCTATCTTGATTTCATCTTGGGCTGTTGTTGGCACAGAAAAAAAATATATAAATGTAATTTGTGGAAACATTGCAATAGATTTGTGCTCAGTGTCTTAACTTTGGGCAAAGCAAACCTGGCAGATACCTCTCAAAACAAAAATGTTACTCCTAAAGAGAATGGGACACAAATGCCTACTTTTATTGGTACATAGTCCAACTGGGATTACAGTGAATTTCTCCTGGTTGGACTATTTTACGGAACTGCCACAGTATATAACCCAAGTAAACAATTAACAACATAAAAAAAGTCTTTCATGGTGTAACGTTTATGAGAAAAAAGCTTGTTCTCCATTGCTCAAGATCAACTCAGAAAGTCAGACTATTAACATTTTTATGAATAATATAAAATTATGTGTCAATAATTTGATTCCCACTTATCGAACCACGAGCGTAGATTGAATAAGCTCGTTCGATTGTTAAAATAAGCCTTCAGTTTTATTTAGAAGCATGTTTACTGTGCTGGCTTCATAGTACATCAGTGTTGTTGTTCAGATTATGTTCCCTGAATATTCTGGCTTTAGTTTATATTAACCACCCATTAAATCAACCACATATTTACTGGTTTATTTCTGCGCTGGGATCAAGTTGGTGATTGCCTTGTTGACAGCTCCACGGCTACATCAGGAGCCGTAATATCATGCTGTTGCAATGATCTACTGGCACCAGAGCAAATAAAAAAGTCCCCTGTGCCTATTTTAGCTTCCACGCCTTCCCTCCACGCGGTGCATATCCCGCCCTTGCATTTGTCAGCAGTCGAAAGCCGAAGCTGTGAGGGTGGCGCTGGTTTACTGTGTGTGTGCGCCGAGCTCCCGTGCGGCGCATGTTGGGACCGTTTTGGTGTTCAACCCCGAGGGATACATCATAGGATTGTGCCAATATAAATAGACCCCGTGCAGAATTCCTTCTCTGGAAATATACCTCTATTATTAGCCGCGTAAATCCACCTCTCACCCAGTATTCTCGTTCTCGGGGGGTAGGCAGGTGGGGGGAGATCGATTACAGCCGCTCAGCACTGTTTACGAGTGTGTCATCGTATGAAGATAATCCTTCAGTCAGAGAGACAAACCGTCCGGTCGTAATTCACGGCGCAGTTTGCTCCCTGACAGGCGTCTGCGGGGCACCCAGAGGCGTCCCCGCATCTATCTGTCTGACAGAGCTGTAAGTCTGACAGGGAGGAAGTGTAAAGGTAATGGATCACCGTCGGGGTTTGTTGAACTGGCATGAAGACGGATGACAGATGAGATAGGATCAGAGGTGATGTGAAAAGTGGAAATGAAACGGTTTTCTAAAAGATAGGCTTCTCATAGCTTGATGGACAGCTGTGTTTCCCACTGATAAATTTACAGATGCGATATTTGTCGGCGCCATCTCACTGCGTACTTAGTGAGGAGCTAGAAGGTGGTGGAGATGTTATTAGGTGTGGATCATGGAGCTGTTTATTAGTAAAGAACGCAAAACACTTTTTGATGTCCAAGTTTATTTTCTTTTACGTGGCCCATAGAGCAGGTGCACTACAACACTCACGTATGCGACTGAAATGTGGCACAGTGGTGACATCATATAAACATATTTATAACATCTATTTAGAAGCAGAAAATACATGACAAACTGAGATAATCATAAAAGGTAAACAGATAAAAAGGTGTTCATCACTTTTGTCCTGATGAATAATAAAGGCTTTTTTATCGGTTCACCTTTGTTGAGAGCCTCAGTGTTCTACTTCTGAGATAAAGAGACGTCTCCAGACTGAGGAACACCAAAAGGATCCAGAGTCTCACTTTTTGGTCACATCCAAGCAGCACTTCTGCTATCTTTTTGTATAATATACTGTATTTTTTAGAGTGGCGGTTCACCTGGTAGAGCACTCAAACACTTCACTGCCCGGATGTTTCCTTCAGGTCATTTCACTTTTCTCATCCTTGGGTCATGCCTTGCAACTGTCTCTGTCCAATAAAGGTCAAGGCAAAAATAGTCTTTTTTTCCCCCTTCTTTTTAAGTCTTGTAAATGTAAAAAAACCAAAAAAAAAACCAAAAAAAACCCAAAACTTTTCAGCTGTTGCCTTTTATACATCCATCCATCCATTTGGAAGGTTTATCTTCTGCTGCAGCTGGTAAGATTTGAGAGTTCACAAACTCACAGAAATCCATCTTGTTGCTCTGAAAGTGACTTACACCAAACCATGGCTGGATTCCCTGAATGTTTTGACGATATTACATTCTGTTGATGGTTAGATTAAGTATTAAGTATAAGAAGTATTAAAAAAAAAAATTCAGAGACTGATCTGCAATTTTTAGACAGTTTTGTAGATTGGTGAACCTCTACCCATCTTTATTTTGAAAAACTCTCATTTAAAATACTCCTAATTATACCATATCATGTTACTGACTTGCTGACAATGACCCTAATTATTTGCAAAACACACAAAGGTTTATGTCCTATTGCATTGGTGCATGGGCTGCCTCTGTAAATAAGAATCTTTTCAGGGCCTGAAGATTGTGAAAAGTAGGCAGCTTTTATTAAATTTTGGGTTCAAGGTTTTATCTTCATTCAAGTCTTTGTCATGTCAGTTTGTTTTCAACATCATCACAGGTGCACATCACTTCTTATATGCCCCATTTTCAAGCATTGTTTTTGTCTTATTATTTTGTCTTTTTGTCTCTTGTTGTGTCATTGTTCCCAAACTTCATATCTTTGCCTTTTGTGCAAAGTCCAAAAAATACTAGGCAACTTACCAAATGTCTTATAGGGCCACATAAAACCTGGCCTTTAGTTTGACATGTCTGTGACTATTGTGAATATATATGGCTTTGTGAAATTTACATGTCATTGCATTCTTTATACAGTGTCACTTTTTTCTGAATTTTATTTGTACAACAAGTTATAAACAGGTAAGCTAACAGCATTGTATAACATGCAGATTTTTCTTGTTGCTTTAAAAATCTGGGTCTCTCGTTTGCTCTGGTCATCATCTTATTTTTTCATTTATTTGTTTACTTCTTCCATTACCCTGTGTGTCATGGTATGTGATTTTTTTTTTCACTTTTTTGAGGGCCTGATAAAAAGAGATCCCTAAACTGAAAAGCACCAAAAAGACATATCTTTTCAATTTTTGGTTACATCCAAGTAGCACTACTACCATTATAAACCATACCTTATTAGTTGTTGAGGTCAGTTTGCATGTTGTGGCCCAAGAGCACCAGCTGTAGCCCCTCGACCTGACCGCTGTCCAAAACACACATTACACACACACATAAACACTTCCTGTGTGAGCACCAATGGAGCTTTACAGCTCGCTATTATTAACTCCAGATCTGAGCCCGATGGGACTAATGAGGCTCTTTAAGACAGCGGAGATGTATTTAAATTAACAACAGGTGCTTGTACTGCGTTCACTTGCGCACACACAACACACCCACATATAGGTCACGTGCAGGAACGCATACATCAGCGCAAGAGAATGCACGCTCAAGTCGCTTATTAAAGACATTCGCCGATGAAGGGCATGCGGGTGTCTGTGCCATGTGATCATCCTCATAAAGTCGGGGTCGCAGGTCAAGTGCAGCGAGCCAGCATCTGCTTTAATGCTACACAACTTGCCGAGGCACACATACAGCAGCCTAAACCTATATATACCGTTTATTTCTGTCTGACACCGCGGATCATAAACCTATAATCTCTGGTAATCTCCCTCATGACTTTAGCAGAGGTCCTCTTCAGCAGAGCGCAGTGGGACAAGACACACAAATGAAACATAAACAACAACCTGGGATTTTTAAAATGAAAGATTGAAATGTTTGGTTGAATATTATAGAGGAGATTTATACAGCCCTGCACAAAAAGTAGAAAGGAAAAAAGCAGACTTTCAAATTTATGGTAAAACACTGGCAGCTTTGGTTGTGTGTTAGTTTTACTGTAAATAAAATATGGGAACTATTGAGGAAATTGTGGTTGTTTTTTACACATTATACAAGTCATAGTAAATCACTTGTTTTTCAGTATATATAGTTTTTTTTATACATTGTGTTTATTTGCAGTTTAAAGCTTGAATTTCTCTTCTTGCATGTGAACATACTGAGTAAAGACAAGAACAACGAGCACAAAAAGTAAAGCACCTGATCTCTAACTAGTCCAGATGACATTTACATGAACCTATAAATCTGGTCACCAACAGGAGATCAGACCTTTGCCCTTGTTCATAAAACCTGAGGTCATTGTCATGTTTGTTTGCAAAGTAAAAACAACAGAACAGATTTACAACAATTGACAATTTGTTATTGCATGACACTTGTTATTTTGGAGAATTACCCTATGCCGCTCCAGCTTGCAGCCCTTGGTGAATCAAGGACACCTGGGTATGAAGCCATAGAGGTATTGCATGGTTATTGCTTACAGACACAGGCTTCCCTCAGTGTCATGTTTGCATCTCATGGACTTCTACCTGAGCTGACAGAACTGGACTGCACTTGACCTTCACTTTTGTTTGGACTAGCCACTGAAGACAACTGGCATTCAGAAGACTGACATATGGTAATGCACATGCCTTGTAACTAGTCCAGCTGACATCAACATGAACCTATAACTCTGGACACTCACTCAGGTGATCAGACCTTTGCCATTGTTCATAAAATCCGAAGATAAGGTCAATGTCATGTTTATTTCCGAATTAAAAACCTCACATGAGAAGTTTTATGATCTGCCAGATTTGAACCTAACCAACCATAATGAATGACACAATAGCCACTTTAAAAATAAATGTTAACTCTTAAATCATATGAAGGTTTGCTTGGAGGACAACAAAAACGCATTCTGTGAGCTAAGAATTATTGGTTAAGCAATGGCACAATCTAATGCCAATACAATATAGTTTAACTACAGCAGTTCTTAGTGATGGTTTATAGATGATGTCTTAAAGTCACATTTTTACAGATTAATCTCATCTGCATATGTATTTTTCTAAATCTAACATCAACAACAACAAGAATCACAGTCTCAATCAGTGGTTTCACAAAGTGGGTTACCAACTGTTCCCCTTACCCTGGGTTTAGCTGTGGAGCTGTGTGTGTTAATGTAAAACAGGCCAAGTCTGCTCTTAATGACCAATCATATTGACAGGTTGGAAAAATGTTCAAATAAAGACAGCAGCACAGAAAATAATAAACTGTTAGTAAAAACTGACCACCAGACTTCTGTGTGAATATTCAATGAAACACATTAGCATAATATCATTATATAATTTAAGCAAATTAACGCCCTTCTGAGCAAAATCTAATTTAGTATAAATGAGTATACACCTACTAGTTTCTCACTTTTCAGTGGGCTGGTTCTACGCTCTATATGGATCTTAACCTGCTCTAAAGCAGGTTAGCTACTCAGCAGTTCAATAGTTTAATAGACATCCAACCAGCTTCATGATACTAAAAACTCAGGGTTAACCCCAATCCAGCTTTACACTACAGGGCTCAGGTGAGATAATAGACAGTTTTAATATAAACTGGGGAGAAAAAGAAGAAAAAGAAATTGGAGAAACAGATATCACCTGTAGTCTGGCAAAGATTTACTCTACCAATAGTAATAGTAATAGTAATAGTAATAGTAAGTATAATAGGACAACTTTTGAAACATAGAACTTCCAGTCAGTAACTGCCTCAAAGACTGGTGGTGCGTTTTAAATTATCTCCTCTTACACCATCAGCAGCCACACATTTACTTGTCTAAACGTAACCTTATTTTGGTATGGCCAAATGTGCAGCCCTCTGGAGTGGAGTTGAGACAGCAGCAGCTGAACAGCAGCTGAGTCAGACAAAACCAGGCTGGGATTATTTTCAGGGCGTGATGGTCATGGAGTTCCCTGGTGCTGGCACTGTGACCGCAGGCATGCCTCTGTTACCAGGGTGGGTCAGTGGCACAAAGGGAGGGGCAAAACTGGTATGGGGCAATTAAGATATAAATCGAGCAAAACTACAAAACTGTGACAAGTACAGTACAGTCCTATTTGCAACCCATCTTTAAAACAATTGTGTCAGAACAAGTATAGTAAATTGATACAAGTTCCATCTACTTTTTGTCTTTCTTGATAACATATTAACATATAAAATTTATTTATTTCTTTATTTGCAACCTGCTCCACATGTCATTGTTGCTAATTGGAATGTCAAAATGTAATCAATATCTCAAAAATACAGATAGTACCATATAATTCTAAGGGGATTCATTGTTCATTTATCATATTTACATTCCAGTTATACGACTCTTTAACACCTTGTTTGGTAAGGATAAACCTGGTATAATAATAATTATTACTTTTTTTTTAGATTGTAGAAAATACAGAAAAGAATAAATGGCAACAGTAAGTAGTTGTTTAAACTTCCACATGAATTGGGGATTACCCTATTTTTTCTGCATTTAAAGGTGAAACTTTTTGTCGGTAGAGGAACCAGATCGCTCTACGGTCTGTTAGATAGACAGAAAAAATGGGCCTCTCGCCCTCCACGGGTGGTCTCATCCATCCAAGCTCAGGTCCTCTACCAGAGGCCTGGAAGCTTGAGGGTTCTGCGCAGTGTCTTAGCCGTTCCTAGGACCTCTTCCTCTTCTGGACTGAGATGTCGGATGTTTTTACTGGGATCTGCTGCAGCCACTCCTCTAGTTTGAGGGTTAATGCCCCGAGTGCCCCGATGACCACGGGTACCACTGATGCCTTCACTTCCCAGACCCTACTCAAGGTCATTTTTGAGGCCTCATGTTTAACTAGTTTCTCAAGTTCCTTTTTCCTGATGTTGCCATCCCTAGGTATTGCAATTACCACCACAATGGCTTTCCTCTCTTGTTAGTAGGTCTGTATCTGGAAGTCCCACAGGATCTCTCTATCACCTTCGGAGGTGTTTCCCACTTTGACCTCAGGGTTTCCAGTTCACACTCTGCACAGATGTTCCTGTACACTATACCACCCACTTGGTTAAAGTGTTCCATGTATGCTTTTCGCACTCATATTGACATAACATGTAACATTATGTTGCCATTACACAGCAATTAGCTACAAGCTAACCGTCCTTACACTATTAAATTGGGCAAATGGTTGTTGGACAGCTAAAAACAAAACTTACAACCTTTAAAACTTACAATCAAGCAACAATATGGTCACCTTGATCAGATCATTTTTTTCAGCCTTCACTTCGGATCTCAGTGTGAGTTTAGTGTTCGCTCCTCAGATTCGTGCATAATGGAAGTGGCAGTGACTGAACATCTTTGGACATCTATAGAGGACTGTGCATTTGTTAGAACCAGACTGCACAACACATTGTAATAAAGTAGGCTTATCCATGAGCATTAACCCAGCTTTGGGAGTAGGACACATATAGAGTCTATTCTTGACCATGTCATGCTCATTATGCTTCCTGTCTTTAACCTTGACCCCGAGCCTTGGCTCACATGCCAGTGAAGCGGTTGCTGGTTTGCCTCTTCTTCTCCTCTGTGTGCCTCTTCTCTATCCACAGTGGTTCTAAGTCTGGTTCTGTATCTTACTCAGACTCTGAACTGCCCCTTCTCTCATCCATCATTTCTTCGTCACTGTCCACAAGCTCATCCTCTGATAACTCTGCCCTGTTCTCTTTCCCTCTCCTATAGAAGTAACTGGGTTGGCGGTAGAGCAGGTCGCCCAATAACTGGAATAACTGGAAGGTTGGCAGTTCGATTCCCACTCCCTCCTGTTTATACTGTCATGTATCCTTGCCTCCTGTGTTGGTGTATGAATGCACCCATTCATGCACAGACACTGGGACACTCTGAGAGGCTGTTGGTGCCGTTGGTATGGCAGCCATGCCCCAGGGCAGCTGTGGCTACAGAGGCAGCTTACCACCACAGTGTGAATGTGTGAGTGCTTCATGCAAAGGGGGTAGTATATGAAAGCACTATATAAATGCATGCTATTTACCATATGTTAAAACCTGCCAAATTCCCCCCAAGTTTCAAAATATAAATAAATGTTTTTCCTTTTAAACATAAGCAAAAGTTCTTGACATAATCTCTGTGTCATCTCATACTATGTAAGTCAATGGGAGTGCATTAGGTTGAATGCACCAGGTACTTTCCATATTTAAATACAGTTGGCATATGACAACACATGTATTTTAGCATTCAAAAAACTTTATATTTAAAAAAAATTGACTTCCCCCAGATAGTGATTTGATTTTTTTTTCTTGATGGAATTTTGCCAAAATGTTGAATTTTAGCAATCTTTGGGAGCCCTCGGAAAATGAGTTCACACCATAGGCATCTGTCAAGAAACAGACTGGCAAACAGAATATCCTGGTCTTGTGAAATTATTATTATTATTATTGTGAAAGTATTATGTCCCTCAAAGTAAAAGCCCTCTTTTCAGACACCATAAAGAGCTCATCCAAATTTTAGTGAGCTGCATTCTATTGCAACCAAGATTTCATTTTTTCACCCCCTAATTGCCGTGACCTGGATTTGAACCACGGTTGCTGCAGCCACAAAGCAGAGTACTAACTGTTATAAGATCACGGTGGCTCCACGATGGTTGTAGCGAAAGCTACAGGTTTACACTACAAGTGGCCATACGGCCCGTTGAGCTGTGTAATGTGGCCCGCCAAGCATTTACAAATAATTTATTTATATTTAAAGACAGCATATATTTCTTTTTTTTCCTTTAATTCAACATACGTTTGCTTAAGCTACCATTGTCTACACAATAGATTAATAGAATAGATTATAGATAGATTATATTTCTTCACATTTGCCATTATAGTGACGTTACCAATGAATAGATGTAGTACAAAGTTTTTAATATAGAGTGGACAGAGATATTTTTTTCACTGGAGTCCATTCAGTACCATGTGTGTTATTTTGCCAAGAAACTGTTGCAGTTTTCAAAGAATGAAAATGTAAAGAATGTAAGCTACCACTTCTCCAACAAACATAGCTTTCAGATGTAATTTATAATAGTTTATAGTTTACTGGTCCGGCCCCTCTGTCAGATTTTAAAACCCAGTGTGGTCCTTGAGCCAAAAAGTTTGCCCACCCCTGCTCTAAGGCTAACTCAGATGAAAATTCAAAAAGCAAAAGTGCACCAGAGGAACCTTCCTTGGTAGTCACCACAAGAAGAGTCTGCTGTAAAACAGATAGACTCTGTCCTAGGTGTTTGGGGCTAACAGTGCTTGCTGACAGTACTGGAGAATGAGGGCGTCGATCCCTCTACCTCTCGCATGCTAAGCAAGCGCTCTACCATTTGAGCTAATTCCCCTTTGCACAACTGTAGATTACATTTGCCAAACCTGGGATCTCCATCCAGAAGGATTTGTAAGTTGCAAAAACTTGAGCCCTATTTTGGCAGACTATCTCCAATGAGTACCGTATTTTCCGGACTATAGAGCGCACCTAAATACAAGCCGCACCCACTAAAATTTAAAAGAAATATATATTTTGTCACATATAAGCTGCACCGGACTATAAGCCGCCGATATCCAGGCTGAGAAATAAGATATTTACATAGAAAGTTTTGTACCATAAGTGTTTATTCATATACCTGAACTGATTGTTTCCGAACAGTGCCTGTAACACGGCAGTAAAAGTGCTGATCAAACAAAACAGAAAAGTCATTGATGGTTTTATTCATCTTCCTCATGTGCACTAAAACCAAGTTGCTTTATTTTTCTTCCTCCTGCGTACTGAAACCACTGAACACCAAACCACTGTCACTTTTTCTTCCTGCGCACTGTTAAAGCGCAACTGCGCAACTATTAAAGTCGCTTCATTCTCCCGTCACTGAAACCACAAGTCACTATTCATCTTCCTCCTGAGCATTGAAACTACTGAACACCAAACCACTGTCACTTCATTTGTTTTCCATTATGAGGGGGTGAGGGTGTAAAAATATTACCGTATTTTGCTGTTGTGCGTCTTGGGTTGCATGTGCTAAGAATAAAAACTGGCGCTTTCTTGTTTGCACTGACTACCGCTGCCTGTCTCGTTGTTGCACTTCCTGCAAGAGCGCCCCCCTGAGGGCTAAAGAAAAATTCATAGAAAAGCTGCATCTCTGTATAAGCCGCATGGTTCAAAGCGTGGGAAAAAAGTAGCGGCTTATAGTCCGGAAAATACAGTAGACATTGCGGCCACTAATCCAGTGCTATAGAATTACACCACAATTGGCCGATTTCCTCAACAAGTAAAAGGTGCATTTACTTTGCAATGTGACTGCTAACAGGGCCTGCATATTATGACATAGACACATCCAAAGGGCTAATTAGGATGCTTGTAGAAGTAGCACTTCAAAAGACAAAACGAGCTAGCCAGGAGTCGAACCTAGAATCTTCTGATCCGTAGTCAGACGCGTTGTCCATTGCGCCACTAGCCCACTGAAAATGGAAGTTTGATTATATTTCTTGCCCCAATTGCTCAACTTTCCCTAGGAACAGGTATTTATGTGAGATGACTACAACTAGAACTAGAAGAAAAAAAATCAGGTACAGGCTGTTTAAAATACAAGCCTCAAGACTCGCAAGACCATCCAACTAATAATGTAACGCGAACTATACGAGCTGAGGTCAACCGTTTCCATCCCTTCCCATTGGTGAGATCCCAGAAAGCAACACCATTGGCCATTTTTTTCTCTTTTAATGTCCCAGAATGTCGGTGGGAAGGTTCGAATCAAGGCACTGCTGGGATTTGAACCCAGGATCTCCTGTTTACTAGACAGGCACTTTGACCAGCTAAGCCACAGCGCCTCCCTCAGGTATTTGCAAGCCACTGTTTCTGGGTGGGCTCCAACCACCATCCTCTGGCTTAACAGTGGAGAGAGACACAGTATGGGGCCTGATGTTTTGACCTGCCTCCACCGAGTCTTTAAATTCATTTGCAAGAAAAAGTGCAGCAATTTGGAAAATAGTTAATGTGAAGACTCTAAGCCTAACTCAGATGAAAATTCAAAAAGCAAAAGTGCACCAGAGGAACCTTCCTTGGTAGTCACCACAAGAAGAGTCTGCTGTAAAAAAGATAGACTCTGTCCTAGGTGTTTGGCGCTAACAGTGCTTGCTGACAGTACTGGAGAATGAGGGCGTCGATCCCTCTACCTCTCGCATGCTAAGCGAGCGCTCTACCATTTGAGCTAATTCCCCTGTGCAAAACTGTAGATTACATTTGCCAAACCTGGATCTCCATCCAGAAGGAGTTGTAAGTTGCAAAAACTTGACAAGCCTTATTTTGGCAGACTATCTCCGATGAGTACACATTGCGGCCAATAATCCAATGCTACAGAATTACACCACAATTGGCCGATTTCCTCAACAAGTAAAAGGTGCATTTACTTTGCAATGTGACTGCTAACAGGGCCTGCATATTATCATTGGGATATGAATGAAGCAGGTTGGCTGCTGCTTTGTAGATTAGTTTCATAGACACATCTAAAGGGCTAATTAGGATGCTTGTAGAAGTAGCACTTCAAAAGACACAACGAGCTAGCCAGGAGTCGAACCTAGAATCTTCTGATCCGTAGTCAGACGCGTTGTCCATTGCGCCACTAGCCCACTGAAAGTGACAATTTGTGTATATTTCTTGCCACAATTTCTCAACCTTCCCTAGGAACAGGTATTTCTGTGAGATGACTACAACTAGAACTAGAAGATAAAAATCAGGTACAGGCTGTTTAAAATCCAACTAATAATGTAACGTGAACTATACGAGCTGAGGTCAACCGTTTCCATCCCTTCCCATTGGTGAGATCCCAGAAAGCAACACCAAGCACCAAGGGAGAAATGCAAAAACCAAACCAGTGTTTAGAAGGCGCTACGTGAGAGAAGACCCCTGGAATCTCGCGAGTTTTTGAAGAAGTAACTTTACTGAGTAGGTAATACACAGCTATCCTTGTAATCACCTTTTATTCATGCCTGACTTTTTTAATCACACCGCAGCTGACCACAAGGAGCGAATGACCCGAATTTGAACCACGTTTGCTGCAGCCACAAAGTAGATTACTAACCGCTATAAGATCACGGTGGCTCCATTGTTTGGCGGTTGTAACGAAAGCTACAGGTTTACACCACAAGTGGCCATTTTTTTCTCTTTTAATATCCCAGAATGTCGGTTGGAAGGTCTGAATCAAAAACAAGAAGTGATAAACATGCTGCTGCTTTGTTCACAGTTGAAATCCTCTTGCTCATTCAGGCCGCTCTTGCTGTTGCCCATCTGAATTCTAAGGCTCAGCTGCTTTAGACCACATTACTTCATAAGCACATGACTTTTTATCAGAAGTTTGAGGGTTCAGATGCCTTGGTGGTTGATGGTCATTGTATTATGTGAAACCTTTAAGTTCATTGCAAAAATGCCTAAGAAGGCACTGCTGGGATTTGAACTCAGGATCTCCTGTTTACTAGACAGGCACTTTGACCAGCTAAGCCACAGCGCCTCCTTTGGGTTTTTGCAAGCCACTGTTTCTGGGTGGGCTCAAACCACCATCCTCTGGCTTAACGGTGGAGAGACAGACACAGTATGGGGCCTGATGTTTTGACCTGCCTCCACCGAGTCTTTAAATTCATTTGCAAGAAAAAGTGCAGCAATTTGGAAAATAGTTAAAGTGAAGCCTCTAAGCCTAACTCAGATGAAAATTCAAAAAGCAAAAGTGCACCAGAGGAACCTTCCTTGGTAGTCACCACAAGAAGAGTCTGCTGTAAAAAGGATAGACTCTGTCCTAGGTGTTTGGCGCTAATAGTGCTTGCTGACAGTACTGGAGAATGAGGGCGTCGATCCCTCTACCTCTCGCATGCTAAGCGAGCGCTCTACCATTTGAGCTAATTCCCCTGTTCAAAACTGCAGATTACATTTGCCAAACCTGGGATCTCCATCCAGAAGGAGTTGTAAGTTGCAAAAACTTGACGAGCCTTATTTTGGCAGACTATCTCCAATGAGTACACATTGCGGCCAATAATCCAATGCTACAGAATTACACCACAATTGGCCGATTTCCTCAACAAGTAAAAGGTGCATTTACTTTGCTATGTGACTGCTAACAGGGCCTGCATATTATGACATAGACACATCCAAAGAGCTAATTAGGATGCTTGTAGAAGTAGCACTTCAAAAGACACAACGAGCTAGCCAGGAGTCGAACCTAGAATCTTCTGATCCGTAGTCAGACGCGTTGTCCATTGCGCCACTAGCCCACTGAAAGTGACAATTTGTATATATTTCTTGCCACAATTTCTCAACCTTCCCTAGGAACAGGTATTTCTGTGAGATGACTACAACTAGAACTAGAAGATAAAAATCAGGTACAGGCTGTTTAAAATCCAACTAATAATGTAACGCGAACTATACGAGCTGAGGTCAACCGTTTCCATCCCTTCCCATTGGTGAGATCCCAGAAAGCAACACCAAGCACCAAGGGAGAAATGCAAAAACAAACCAAGATAGATGGTTATAAATATGATGGCAAAAACCATTGGATACCAAAGACAAGAAGTAGTCCATCAGGGGGGGGAAAGAGAGGGGGGAAACCCTGTCAGTGTTAAGACGGAGCTATGTGAGAGAAGACCCCTGGAATCTCGCGAGTTTTTGAAGAAGTAACTTTACTGAGTAGGTAATACACAGCTATCCTTGTGTACACCTTTTATTCATGCCTGACTTTTTTAATCAGACCGCAGCAGACCACAAGGAGCGAATGACCCGAATTTGAACCACGTTTGCTGCAGCCACAAAGTAGATTACTAACCGCTATAAGATCACGGTGGCTCCATTGTTTGGCGGTTGTAACGAAAGCTACAGGTTTACACCACAAGTGGACATTTTTTTCTCTTTTAATATCCCAGAATGTCGGTTGGAAGGTCTGAATCAAAAACAAGAAGTGATAAACATGCTGCTGCTTTGTTCACAGTTGAAATCCTCTTGCTCATTCAGGCCGCTCTTGCTGTTGCCCATCTGAATTCTAAGGCTCAGCTGCTTTAGACCACATTACTTCATAAGCACATGACTTTTTATCAGAAGTTTGAGGGTTCAGATGCCTTGGTGGTTGATGGTCATTGTATTATGTGAAACCTTTAAGTTCATTGCAAAAATTCCTAAGAAGGCACTGCTGGGATTTGAACCCAGGATCTCCTGTTTACTAGACAGGCACTTTGACCAGCTAAGCCACAGCGCCTCCCTTGGGTTTTTGCAAGCCACTGTTTCTGGGTGGGCTCCAACCACCATCCTCTGGCTTAACGGTGGAGAGACAGACACAGTATGGGGCCTGATGTTTTGACCTGCCTCCACCGAGTCTTTAAATTCATTTGCAAGAAAAAGTGCAGCAATTTGGAAAATAGTTAAAGTGAAGCCTCTAAGCCTAACTCAGATGAAAATTCAAAAAGCAAAAGTGCACCAGAGGAACCTTCCTTGGTAGTCACCACAAGAAGAGTCTGCTGTAAAAAGGATAGACTCTGTCCTAGGTGTTTGGCGCTAACAGTGCTTGCTGACAGTACTGGAGAATGAGGGCGTCGATCCCTCTACCTCTCGCATGCTAAGCGAGCGCTCTACCATTTGAGCTAATTCCCCTGTTCAAAACTGTAGATTACATTTGCCAAACCTGGGATCTCCATCCAGAAGGAGTTGTAAGTTGCAAAAACTTGACGAGCCTTATTTTGGCAGACTATCTCCAATGAGTACACATTGCGGCCAATAATCCAATGCTACAGAATTACACCACAATTGGCCGATTTCCTCAACAAGTAAAAGGTGCATTTACTTTGCAATGTGACTGCTAACAGGGCCTGCATATTATGACATTGACACATCCAAAGGGCTAATTAGGATGCTTGTAGAAGTAGCACTTCAAAAGACACAACGAGCTAGCCAGGAGTCGAACCTAGAATCTTCTGATTCGTAGTCAGACGCGTTGTCCATTGCGCCACTAGCCCACTGAAAGTGATAATTTGTTTATATTTCTTGCCCCAATTTCTCAACCTTCCCTAGGAACAGGTATTTCTGTGAGATGACTACAACTAGAACTAGAAGATAAAAATCAGGTACAGGCTGTTTAAAATCCAACTAATAATGTAACGCGAACTATACGAGCTGAGGTCAACCGTTTCCATCCCTTCCCATTGGTGAGATCCCAGAAAGCAACACCAAGCACCAAGGGAGAAATGCAAAAACCAAACCAAAGATAGATGGTTATAAATATGATGGCAAAAACCATTGGATACCAAAGACAAGAAGTAGTCCATTAGGGGCCAAGCCTTAAAGAGATCATGGAGAAATGGACAGCACTTTTTCAAGTGGATGAGATATGATGTCATCAGCCTGAGGCAGTACAGATATAAAATGGTGAATTTTTATTATATTAATAGCAATTTTCAATATGTTTTTTCTGTAGATTAATATGAATGAAGAGGGTTGGCTGCTGCCTTGTAGAGCAGTTTCATAGACACAGCCACAGGGCTAATTTGGATGGTTGTGTGGAATGGCTTCTTAGCCAGCACTTCAAAATGCACAGCAAGGAAGCAGGGAGTCAATCCCAGTATCTGCGATCCGTAGTCAGTTGGTTGTTAAAATTTGAATAAATATTTGAAATGTGTCTCCTGCCACATCAGTATTGGTTATGTTCGTGCCTTAGGTCGTATTCTCTTATTCTGCAATCTGGTAATCAGAAGTGCTCATCATTAACCTTTAAACCCTTAAACTAGTTAGTAACTATATTTACTATACCAAATTTGTTTTCATTACTTTATTGTACCCCATTCATCTTTCATACAGCTCATTCCCCTTTCTTCAGACCATATATGTTTGTTATTGTTAAGCCATTTTCAACCAAAGCACCAATCGCCACGGTAATGTGTACTGAATTTAGGAAATGAAGCAGAAACTCATAATGTCATGTAGTGATATGATGCAATTAAACAGGCCTTACAGAACAACACTTTAATGAAAAGCACTGGCCAGATTGTCATTATCTAAACCAGTAGGTCACTGGCTTGAAGCACATTCAATTTTTAGGCTGGACGTGGTGCAAAAGGTGCAAGCTAGGAATGATTGACAGGTATGATCTGCTAATCCAGAAGTAAAAGCACAGAACAATTAATTTTACTGTCTATATTGTGAACACAAAGACGGTGTATAAATTAGATGACACATCCCCAGACACCTAGAATAAGGTAATCATGCACAATGTTACTTAAATTCACACAGATCATGTATGTGAATGCCTACATCACACAGGTACTGTATAAACTGCAGCCCATTGTTAGTAATGAGGACTTGAGGCACATGCATAAAAATAAAATAAAATTAAATTAAATTTAAAAAAGAGAGAGAGAGAGCAGTAGAAATCATTCAGCCCTCTGTAAAAACATACACCCTCTGTCACTTTTACTATGGTGTACCCCACCACAAAATAGGCTCCAGCCACCCATGACCAAGCAGTAGAAAATGAATCAATGAGTGAAAATATTTATTTATTTCTTCACAATCACCAGTGTAAAGGCTAACACTTACAGACACTGAAGGAGATTCATTTGCACTCACATTCACTATACACATCTTTAAATTGACTAATTAACCTATACAAACGTGTTTGGATGTTTGGAAGGTGCTGGACCTCCTAGAGAGAACCCACATCATCACAGGAAATTTATGCCGTCACCTGGACATTTTGATTGCAAATCTCTACAGAATGACATGTGACTGCTGAAGAATATATTAGTTAACACACATGTAGTACAGAGGAAAGGAGGCCAAAAGAACTTGTCCGCCAGAGGTTCTCATTGGCTTATGGGTAGTGAAAACAGCCTGACCACTGCAGCTGTTGAGCTCATATTTGCCTCTGCAGGATATTTATGACAGCTTGATCCCCTTTTAGGTCTGGATTCAAATGGGCCAGCTGTGTCTGACCAAACAGACCATCCCAACTAGCCACATCTGAATCAATACATGAAATTACATAGTATAAATGTATGGGGTTATAACTGGAGAAAACTATTTGTGAATCTGTACTGAGATCTCTTCATCATGGCACCTTTCAGTTACTGGGATATATTAAGCAGCAGGTGAAAATTTTTCCGGGGGGGGGGGGGGGGGGGGGAAAAAAAAAAAAGAGAGAAAAAAAGGAGGGGGGGGGGGGGGGGGGGGGGGGGGGGGGGGGGGGGGGGGGGGGGGGGGGGGGGGGGGGGGGCCCCCCCGCCCCCCCCCCCCCGGGCGAGCCCCCCCACGCCCCGGGGGGGGGGGCCCCCCCCCCCCCGCCCCCCCGCACCCCCCCCCCCAGGGGGGGGGGGGGGGGGGGGAGCGGGGCGGGGGGGGGGGGGGGGGGGGGGGGGGGGGGGGGGGGGGGGGGGGGGGGGGGGGGCGCAGGGGGGCCAGGGCCCGGGCAAGGGGGGGGGGGGGGGGGGGGGGGGGGCAGGCAGGGCGGGGCGGGGGGGGCCCCCCCCCCAACAAAAGAGGGGGGGTTGGCGCGGGGGGCCGACCAGGGATCTAGTGGAGTCCATACCCTTGATGGGCCAGGGCTGTTTTGGCACCAAACGGGGGAGCAACACAACATCAGGCCAGTGGTCATAATGTTATGCCTGATATTTGTTAAAGCTTCATTTTTCATTGGTCTTTTTGTGTTTTTTTGTTTTTTGTGTTTTTTGGGGGGGTTTGTTAGGATTTCTTTCATTATTTTTAATGGACACCACAACCAAAATTATCACTAGATCTACAAGGAATTATGTCAACTGTAAAAGCAGGTTTGCCGAGGCTCTGAAACACATCATGTGTGCAGCCTTTTACTTTTGACTGATTCTCGTTTCGACAACAATATTCCATACTCAGCTGTGGACTTAAATGGATTGACACTTATAAGAGCAGACAGAGATGCCTCAAGTGGGAGAAGTAAGAGAGGAGGACTTGCTTTGTGTGTGAACAACTGATGCTGCTATTCAGGGCATGTTACAGTTAAAGAGATACAAGGGAGTTCTCATGTGTATTGTGGTTACACATTATATTTGAACCGTTAAATTCAATTGCACTGAATCACTCTTGGCGCTCCTCTGGAAAACCTGCGGATGTCATTACATGAAGCCTTCCTTGAGTTTCAACTAGCCTTTCACCAAGAAATCCTCCGGGTGAAAACTTTAAGTGGATTGTGCTCATACATGCAGTCTGGAGGACAGTCTGAGAGGGGCTTATGAGATAATCTGATTTCAAAGGATGACTTGCAAAAACCATCTAAGTGCCTCGACATATCTATTTGTTTGAAATAGCTAGAAATCAAAGCACTCCACTGATTTTAAAAGTCTAGCACGTGCAAACTGCTGTAAATTGTTCTGTAAAAGGTACCGTCTCATCTATGCAAAGATGTGAATCAGTGCTCTGATGTGTTTGGTATAAATAATGCATCGCAAATAATGAGTCATTCAAAGTGAGATGGTGTCTATGGTGAGTCAGTAAAGATAGAAGGCAGAAAATTCACACAGAAAAATCAGCTAAAAGATGAGCAGGAGGAGCAGATCAAATTAGAGGTTTGGGGTTAAAAGAAGAGGACAAAATGGCAGCACAAAAGCAGAGGTTTGAAAGGCAAAAGAGTTGTACAGAAGCGAGGAGGAGGGGGTGGTGGTCAGTAATTGGGGGTTTAGGAATCATTCGCATTCCACTGCAGTGAGGATATACAATGATGTCTGCCAGCAGCGAGAGCAGGACACAGACGCACTCCACAGCAATGATGAAGACATTTAGCCATTTGCTTAGCCTTCATTTATTTACAGCTGCCAAATCCTTTACATCAGTCATGTCCAAAGTTTGGCTCTGAGTTAAGTTACACTGTGAGGTCATATTTTTAGATTAGGATCCAAGATAATTTACCAAGCACTGTCAAACATGAATTTAAGTTGTTTTGTTTTTTTTTCATGTCATGATGGCAGTAGGGATGAGTTACATTGCTATATTGTTTACCTAAGCAAATGTTATTTTTGGATCAGCTATTCTTACCAAACTTTATGTTAAAGTCTACAATAGATATGCCCAGAAATGTTTTGCCAGTGGTTTATCATTCATTCAAAAAAATAATAGGTGTATATGGTTTTATCTGAAGGGGTTTTACCACGCCCTCGGACAAATCCGATGTGTCTCCTCATACATATTTATCATTAGCTTTTTGAATTTTAATGTATTACTAAATAAAAATAAGCTACAAAAGACTAAATGTATTAGTTATCATTTATGCAAGGACTGGGAATAATACACAAAGCACTGGATTTAGCCTACAGCCCTCAAGGTGGAGACACATGGTCTGTGGTTGCAGCAAAGCATCACAACAGACACATACCGAACCCACATTATTACATCTCTGACAATAATGGGCCTCAAAAAGAAAATGCAACAGGTAGTTAAGGTCAGACTTGTGTTATGAAATGATCAATCAGACTGCAATATGGAACGATAGCAGCAACCGGTTTAAACTTTAACCCCTTTGTTGAAGAGAATAACTGCACAAATGATTCGACTGTTCATTTATGTCCATTTTGGCGCAAGTAAAGCAGCTGAGTCTTAGAGACATTCGCTTTTGGAGAATGCTCCGTAAGTCGGTCAGAGTCTGCTTTGACCCTCTGTACCAGTCAGACGGTTTTAAAGAAGGCATCTGCACGTAGGTTTAAAGGTGAAACTGTTTCATCCCTCATCCACTTGGTAAACAAAGACAAAGTCCCTTCTTCACCTTTAAAACAACATCAATCATCAACATCTTCCATGGTCACACATGTCCAAATGCAATTATAAGCAAAGCCAAAAAGCCAGATTGTAAATTAGTAAGTGCATAGGATGTACAAATGGACCATCATAGGTTACCCATGTTAGATAGACAGCTATGTTTCTTGATGCTGTGTCAATAAACCCACATTGAATGAAATGACCTCTATGTCATTTAAAGGAGATGGATTTGGTGGATTGTCCTGTTTGTGAGCTTCATTAAACTCATCGCTCGGAGGAAGATAAGATGGCTAATTGTAGTCCGTTTGTGGGATGTTGTTGTTTTTATCAAACTGCTTTCAGTCAGAAGTAACCTCTAAAACCGTTGACCTCTTGAGATTGCTCACAAAGGTTAAGGAACAAGTGTTAGGAACAGGAATTAGCTGCCATCTTTTTTAAACTATTCGGATTCATTCTAAGTCTAAGCAAGTGAACGTCACATAAGTTGCTAATACTTTGTTGATAACTATAGTATAAAATGTAACTCCCCAATTAACAAGTATATTTTATTCCACTGTCTGACCTGCATTTGCTGGGATACGATGATCCCAAATAATAATAATGAACACACAACTCACGGGTGTATAAAAGTATCTATATAAATTTAGCGCCTGTCTCTATGTGGCACTGTTACACAATAGAGGAAGGATGACGTGAGTGATTTAAATAAAGTGGTAAAAATACGAGCAGATGAAGCTGTTGCCATGTCGAAAACTATTTTAACATTACATGTGCCTCTTGCACCTTTTTATATTGTGTCTATTTTCTCACTTTCTGTTTGTGCAGCTGTCTTTGATACCACCCACTATCTCTGCACTGTCACTGTCTTTTAGTCTCATCTGATACACTATCAAACCCAGCGCGCTGCTTCATCTCGTTTCCTCTTTCCCCTAAATCTGCAATAAAATCTCCTGCACAGTCACACTTCTACTTTCTCTCTGCACCGTGTATCTGTATCTAAGGTTTCGGGCTTTATGTAATGCTCCTCCTTTTCAAGCCCCTGTAGTTCTGTCTGTCTGTCTTCTATTCCAGTTGTTAACCAAATGCAGTGTGACAAGCCAGGCGCTACACTAATCCTTACACTCGGTGCTAATTGGTGTAATGAGAGCGCTAAGAAAAAGGCCAGAATGTGTCAAGTTAGCCCAGCACAGAACGGAATGAAACTAAACCACCAACATTTAGTAACAAAACTAACACGACAAATAAAAAAGAGCTTCCGTTGTTGTACAAAAGCAGAGCTAATTAGTGATACACGCAATTGAACAACTTAATGGCTTGGTTCAGACTTTGTGCTTTTTGTTTTTTTATGCTTCTGTACAGTTTGCTTTCACATGGGATTGGATCTCATTTAAAGCGTATCCATAACTACACATGCAGTGGTTTCTCAACTTTAATCTTCTTCATGTAACGTGACTTGAATTGAATGAGTTAACTTTACTCGGAGGTCTAACATGTTTGATAACCTTAGCAGAGATTGGTTGTTTTTGCTTATCTGAGTGTTGGCAAAGCAAGTTTCTCAAATACACTAAATTCATTAAAAAAAACAGCAATCGCAACCCAAATCTGCAGCATCAGGTGTAACAGTTTTTGGCCTCTGTGGTTCATCTCAACAGCAAGACCCCAAACTCACTGTAGTCTTGAACTGCATTGTTTGATCCGGACTTTCCTGTTTGGTTTGAACCAGATCTTTAGGTGTAACTTTGTTCCGGCAAAAAGAGGTGGTCTCAGACTTTTTGGACCAATTGCAGGAAATCATGACCAATTAAACACATATAAAAGAGTGAACAGAGAAGGGAAACAGGCAAACGGATTTTGGTCGAATTTAAAAACACATAAAACATATACTTTACATTGTTTTCCGTTTTGTGTGGCTCTACTTATCTTGCTACACTACAACAGATACCGCCTGTGAAGCCGACCATTTCCTAGTGAGTGTTATTTGTATTTGTATATTTGTATTAAATCTACATTAATAACATCTTTATAGGCCCTACTCCTGTCTGATTGTTGTATTTCTCACATTCACCACAGTAAATACAGGAGGCACACACAGTCATTACAAAAGTAATAACAGCATCAGGGAAAGTCTGATTGTCTGCTTTTAAAAACTGAAAGTGAAACCAAAAGTTACGGAACCTAACAAATACTGTGTAACAAGTTGTGAGTTCTTAGTGTAGACCTTGGTGCTCTTGTTTTCTACTGGAAAAGGGAAGTCATCTTGGAAGAGATCCAGTAGAACAGACTCATCGCTGTCGTCTTGCTCCACAAAATGTATCAGATGTGTTCAGAACATTACTGTCACAGACCATCACAGATATATTACCAAGTCTCTTGATGCTGCTCAGCACTGCCACCTCATTCATCTCAAGGGTGGACAGATTTCTTATTGTCTGTCACTTGCTGTCTCCATATTTTTTCCTCTGAAGCCCTGTGAAAACATCTGGTATGTAGGTCTAAAACCTGATTCCTGGTGTACAAAGTTAGCCCATGGTCCAGATCGGTGGCTGTTGTAATGGTAAATGGAGCCAACAATGTCTAATAGCCTTTACATTACAATAGTGCCAAAAGATACACCTCTCATACATGTCAGTAGTTCTACATAGAGCAAGTCATTGATACTTTGATAAACAGAACTAAGCCACTGGAATTCTTTAGGAGTATATTCTTGACTATTTTTGTTTTGTTTTGTTTTGTTTTTGGTATTGGTACCAATGCTCTCTGATAAATATGCACAATGAACACTTTTAATACAAAACTGTTTTCAATGTGCAGTATTTCCACAATCAAATGCAATGACTATTATACAATTTGCAGTTTACTCTTTTTTACTGTTTATTTATATTCACCTATTCATATCCATATCCATATATTGTACTTGTGCATAGTCTATTTTAGTTTATCTTGTCTCTAGAATAGTTTTTAATTTAATTTTTGTTCTGGTCAGGTTTACTTTTCTCTTTGAGACTGTGGGATACTTTTGCTTTTACTTTACTTTGTCCGCTGTTGCAACAATGCAGTTTCCCCACAGTGGGACTAATGAACAAAAAAGTAGGATGCGTAATCTCCTGAAACTTTCACTATTCAAAAGTGGCCCCAACCTCCACTGAATGGCTCCTGTGACCTCTGACCTGAAGATGCATTTGAGCATGTTCACACCTGCCATTAATGTGGAACACTTGGCATCTGATTTCTGTTGATTTCTATTGCCCTTGTCAGATGAATGGCAAGGGATTGTATGGGTTTCTTAGTGCTAGAGTCTATTAACTTTAATGGAAAAAGTATAAAAAGCATTCTGTTACCTGGTATGGTACACTGTAAAGTTCACATTGCACAATATCATTGGAAAATAGGCATCATTTTGGAAACAGTTTTTCAGTGCATTCTTCTCTCTAAGCAGCAATGTCTACAGCACCTTCACAGCTCACCTGTGAAGGACGGAGCTCGGACATAGCAATATGCTCCTAAAATAGCAGCAGCGTTTTAGGTAGAAAACAATTAGTGCAGACAATCAATGACCTTCATTTGTGAGTTTAGTGTTTCCTTTGGTTTGCAGCAAGAGTCTCATTGTTTTGTTGGATCAGTTTTTCATTTACATGCTGTATATGTGATGGCTGCTCATCTTCATCACTCAGTGTTGTATTGTTACTCTTGCGTAATGTACTCTTCACGGAAACTTCCTTCCATTTTGTCATCCTGATTGGATCTCATTTAAAGTTTGTGCAAAACTACACATACTTCTTGTTGGCTATAACAGGGATTTCCTCAACCATTTTCTTCTTCTATTAACATCATATAGATTAAAGGAGTTGACTTTGCTGTGATTTGTAATGTTAGCTGTATTTGCATTTACATGTGAGTGTTGACAATAACCTCCTGTTGTGACTTCAGTGTTTTGTTTGGTTTGGAGCCGGTGTCTTATTGTTTGAATTTTGCTGGATTATTTTCCCTTGACATGCTATATATGTGATGGCGGCACATCTTCATCACTCACTGTTGTCTCATTACTCCAACGTAATATTGATAAAAAACACTTTCCATTTTGTTAAGTTCCAGAGAGGGAAATAATGCATGAATCACTGTCCACTTTAATGAGTCCTACCTGCTCCGGTGGCAGGAGAGGCTGCCAATAAGATGGACCCCGGCTGCTTGACAGTGCTGATTAATGTACCTCAACAGAAAAAGAACATTCTACTCAAAATGGTGCCATTATTTCACTTTATAATAAACCGTCTTGTGTTGTGTCCGGCCGCAGAACTGGAAAGTGGCCGTTGCTGTGGAAACGCACTCCACTTCCTGAAACAAGAGGTCATATCCCACAGGGTGATGCCACTGAGGACTGTGTTTCCCTTTAAATGGCCCCTCATCTGCGTCACTACTGCATTTGAAACATTCCTAACAAAGCAGCCACAGCAAATCACACAGAAAATATCAGGCTTTAATCCAAAGTCAGGTCCACATGGCCGTCAGACCAAAAGATAACTAAGAACTCAAGGACAATGAAGTACAACAAAACACAGCAGAAGGACAAACACAATAGAATACAGTAAAACAGGCTCATTTCTGTCTCATCAACTGCACAAGATGTATCTGATGCATTCAAGACATTATTATCAGGGACCAGTCATGGTAGCTACATTAGCCTCAGCACTGCTAACTTATCCAAGATAGATTTCCTTCACTCAGCAGTCTTTATGTCTTGTCCTTTGTAACCTTTTTGTGCAGGTATTTTAGTCTTGAATGATTTGAATAAATACAGAGAGAACCTGTTATTTGGACAATTCAGTCAATTACTACATAATTAGGACTCTTCAAATAAAATAAAAAAGTGAATTTGATTGATCAATATTTCATCTTCTCTAGTCTGATTGATCGCAGGCCCCTTTTTTGCAATCTAATCCTACATTGATGTTATGTACTTTCAAGTTAAGTTTCCATAAAATATAAAGGGGATTTTTAAGTGAATGTTTGTTAAATTAAAATGGTTTAGTAGGGTCGCTTCCTATCCATGGGTCTTTTACTTTCCACAGCAGCTGTATTCTCACAAGATTTGTGACTTTAGACACTCAAGACTCTTGTACTGCTTGTACAAGAGCACAGTGATGCGGTGCGAACACAAAGCAGTTCCAACTGGCAGTAATGGGTGTGTTTTAGGTTTGGCAGCAATGGGTGTGTAGGTTTAAAGCGAAGCAGTTAACAATGCAAACTACGTGATGTTGTTCTGATTGGATAAAATGGCCTGGTGATAGGTAATTACAGGTAGGTGGTTGATCCAGTTATTTTCATTCTTTATTTGCACTCTCTAAAGTAACAGTCACTTGAGTATCCTGGTTTTCAGCCTGATCCTGGTTAGGAGCATATCAGATATGATGTTTGCATGCCTCAGAGAAACCCAATTGTTAATAGCCTGTTACATGAGAAATTATAGCATACCAGATTTATACTGATTGAATCGAACACAAACCAGACTGTTTAAAGACACTGTTTAAAGGGAAAGTGACTTACAGACATGGCTTATTTACGACATTCCCAACAATAAAGGAACTGAAAATAGCCAAATTAACATATATTGACCTTTGAGCACATTGAGGTTTAGAGGTAAGAACTTTGTGAAGAATATGGAAGCGGGTGTAGTTAAGTCACAGTCTCATAGTTTATGAGACGAGCAAAGAAACCTGCACAATAATCAGCTGTGTTATGAGTTTTTTTGTGAAATATTACGTGGTTAATATCAGTCGGAAGTTTTGAAAGCACAATTATTGCTTTTTGTCAGTGTAAGAAAGTTTCCTCTTGTGCTCTATTTGGCTGTGCGTCACTTGACTGAGTTCGCACTTCTGCAATTCGCCTGCACCTGTCAGAATACCTTTATTTTCAAGTGAGTTTAACAAATTTCTACCAAAGTATAAAGAATTTGCTCATGGTGCACATAGACTAAACCAGAAACATGTAAAAAAGGAGAATGTGAAGTAGATATTGTAAGTTTACACCACAGCCACATGTTCCACTACTGCCTACAGTTAGTCAGTATCTGTTTTTTAATTGTCATTTTCTCTGGTCAGATAAAAGGGTTGCAGTCATGAGAAACAGAGTATATGATTTAGCTACGTTATTGTATAGGTATTATTGGTGGTAAATTTGCTAAACTGAGGAATGAAAGAAAAGAGATGTTATAACCACTGTACAGCCCATTTTTTCACTAAAAGTGAAGAAAGCTTCCCAAGTGTTCATAAAGAGTGAGCAGCTGAATAAACTGTGCCTCCGCTCTATCCGCGTTCTGTGCGTGCGTGTCCGCGTGCGTGCCGCGGGCCAATAGTCACACGGAGTTACACAAGCGCTTTCAGTTTGCGAGCCCTGCTGCTGCTGCTGCTCCCGCCCACCGCAGCGCTGCCGCTGTGCCGCTGGGAGGACTGGGCAGACCCGAGCCGACCAGTTCCGCCTTCAACCCTCGCCCCGGACGGAGCTCACTGAAGACAGCGGCTGGTGTCATGGTGGACGTCCGTGTCCGGCAGGCCGTCCGGAACTCGAGGTAAGGACTGTGTGTCGGTCCGGGCTGTGCTTTAACTGACGAGCCTTCCGTCGTCTTTGGTTCGAGCCAAACTTTGACGCTGCTGCCGGACCGCCCCCTCCCCTCGCGCTCTCCTCAACGCAAAGTGCACACACGCACGCGAGCTCTACATATGTTCACGCGGACGCCACAGAGCCCGCGTGCCTTACGCTTCCGCTCGTATCGATCCGAGGCCGTGACACGGAGCTCCGCAACTTTTCCGTCGGTACGTACCGCGCGTGTGTCTGTGTGTGCGCAGATACACGCAGCGCCGTGACGGGCTGAGCTACGGTGTGCGTGTGCGCACGCAAGCGTACACGAGGATACATATGTGCAATAAATGGCTTTAATGCGGTGTAATGGGTGTGCGTGGGGCTCTTCCGTTGATGTTGTTTTGACAGAGGTGACGTAGAGTGTGACGCCGTAACGATGAGATAAGCAGATCTGTGTGAATAAATAACACGCCGTGTGCGTGTCGGCGCGCGTGCACGCCCCATTCACTGCCACTGAGGGGATTTCAGAGCTGCGCACTTGAGATGTTTCTAGCAAAAAGAGCAAGATCCGCTCAATGAACGGCTCTGTGTGTGCTGTGTTTCTGCCCCGAGCCTTCTCACTGTTTACACACCTGACACGCGCACTTCGGCCGTGTGACGTCACCCCACCATGAGGCAGGCCACTCATGGGAAACAGTAGTAAATGGAGCTCTAAAAGGAGGGATGTTTAGGTTGGACTCTGATGTGTGGCGCAGGTGCTGCACATGTTGGGCTTTGGGTTTGGAAAACAAACCTCAAGTGTTTCACTTTGGTGGATCAAACTGTAACAGCTGCAGTGGGACTGACTGATCATTTTACGTAGTTTTTTTTATGTAGTCATACCAACTCATTTTTTAATGGAATTCTTCCATGCCTGTTCTGAATGTGGCATGCTAAATAAGTACAATATGCATGAACTCTAAACTATAAGGAGTAGCATATCTAGAGATAGTGGTGACCCCAAACAGGGCTGGCTCATTTTTAGAGCTAAACAACTACAGATGTATCTTTCATTTCTAGGAGGTGCAGCAGTGTTGTGCAATGTATTTGGATAAAGCACGCTTCTATTTTAAGGCCTTTTATAAATTATCATGTGAAGACTACTGTGGCACATATAAAAAGCATAGCCTATTCAATTTTTACAGATAGAAGTTTAAGGTCTCACATTTTAAGATCATTATCAGATTCTGGGATGTCTTTGATCCTTCATTTGATAGAGACTAGAGACATTAGACTATTCTTCATTGAAACTCAATGTTCATTCAGTTGAAGGTGCAGAAAATAAAAATGAGGGTCCATTGCAACCTCTTGCGTTCCTGTAGAACTGGGCCTGTATTGGATTCCCCCCAACACAGTGGTCATTGAAAAAGATTTGGCTTGCATTGCTTCTGACTATATCACTTGCTTTGCTGATTAATTTTGAGTGAATTCCTTAATGACTCATTCAAACGCACATTATCTCTCACTCAAATTGTTCTAAAGAAGAAACATTCCCATATTACCTGCTTCTCAAACCACTCTGTGACTGATATGATGTTAAAGACAGTCTGCCCTGCGGTGACAAAAGTGATGAATCATACCTGCGATGAGCGACTAATAGCTCCGGGACACATTGACCTATTCACTCACTTCATTTACTGTTAGCGCAGCTGTCACGGCAACCCATTAAAATAAATGGTTTCTAAAAGGCTGCGCAGTAAATATGAAACTTCAGAGAGCCACCACTACAGAACCCATTACTCAGCTCTGTATCTAAATCTGAAACAGGTATAAAACCAACATTCATTCAGATTCATCAAAGTGGAGATGGAATGGGGGCAAGTTGGAAAGTTTTGCTATTCATAGTAAAAGTAATCCAGACAGATGCATGTGGGTCGGAAAAAGCAACAATACCTGCTGCAAGCTGTTCACTACATTTGTGTCATAAAGGCTCCACAATGAAGTAATAATATCATGACATAATTTGTGTCGGTGTTTGGGGAGATTTGGACAATAGTTTCTTTTTAAGATTCACAGTAAAAAGGAGTGGATTAATATATTGTGTCAGAACTGATTACATTAAGTTGACAGCCCTTAAAGCTTCAGGGAATCTATGGTTTGAAATTGAGTTTTTGAAGCCCGAAGTATAACAAATTGGGATATTTGTCAGCCAAACTTAGCAGGCATACTATCAAATAATGCTAATGCGCATTAAAGTACAACATAAGTCAATTAAATATTAGCAGAACATATGGTAAACACATATGAGTCATGGTAAAGCATGTCTATCTTCAATACTTTCATTGCTTTAAAGAAATAACTTGAAGCTAGTGAATGTCAACAGTGCTCCTGACATGAGGTAATTCAACATATATATTATTATATTATATATTAATAGTTTATCAGATTTTAACCATCAACATTTGCTACATCTATGTCACAATAACAGCTTAAACTCTTATGATATTCTTTGTGGTAGATCAAAAATAATTCACCAAACAGAGCCAAAAAACAGATTATGATACGAAAGGGTAGTTGCACATTTCTTTTAACTTTGGTTATCTGTTTAATATAGAAATGTTCAACTGGTGGGTCAGAAGCTTAATGGATGTAAAAATGATCTGTTATTAAAGTGTTGCAGGACACTGTGGTTTGATTCACACAAGCCAGCGAATATTTGTGGTGGTCCCAAGCCTGGATAAATGGAAAATAGTTCCCCCAAAATCTGGAAAATCTTTTTAAATCTAAATTTAATTGGAATGAAATGACATTTTATGTTTTGATTTTGCTTTTTGGCTTTTCACTTAGAGCATTTTTCAAAAAGTTAATAAAGGTTGACATGACATTGCTTGTGATTCTGGGTTTTCTACCACTTTGCTAATATGTAAAGTGAAATAGCACAAGACTCACAATGTATAACAGTATAGACATTGCTTCTCATTTATTTCTCCAATACCATTCAGCACTATTGTCCACACTATTTTAAAAGCTTTTGTGAATTGTTGGATTATTGGATATGAAGGCTGTTTGTGTTGTTTCTGGATATTGCAAACACACAGAAGCTAATAATGTTTGTGCTCTGTCTCTTTGTAGTAACTTCTGCCTGGAGTTCAAAGGTCATGACAAATGAAGAGAATGGAGTGAAGTGGATGTCAGAGAGGATTTGGGATCTCTCACAAAAGGAAGTGAAATCTGACATTGTTGGAATTTTGGGACGTTTCCAAAGAATGACCTGTGTGAAGCCTTATTTGAGAGTCAAATATGGATTAATGTTTGGGGACAAGACACTGAAGTGAATTTACCAGGAAATAGTCAAAGATGGAGCAGGATTTCACACAGTAACTTCCATATTCTTATTTGCTGCATATGGAGGTGTATTTGCACTAAACTGGACTACAGTCAGGCACTCTTAGCAGTTCCTGCATCTTCCTGTCAATCTTCTCATCAATGGACTAATCTTTCACTCTTAAAGGCTGTAGCATCATTACAAAACTCCAAAAATGGCCGCTGCAGCGAGGAAACACTTGGTCCGAGACTTTAACCACTTCATCACTTGTTACCTGTGCCGTGGGTACCTGATCAAACCCACTACAGTCACTGAGTGCCTGCACACCTGTGAGTACACTACAGTTACTCAAACCACCAATATGGCATCACGAAAATCTGAGGCATTTGTATGTTGTGTGTTGCAGTCTGTAAGAGCTGTATCGTGCAGCACTTTGAGGAGAGCAATGAATGTCCAAAATGTGGCATACAGGTTCATGAGACCAATCCTCTGGAGATGCTCAGGTGAGTCGCACAGTTTATTGTTATATAACTACTATTACTAGTCTTCGTTCTCTTAAAGAGCTCAGAACAACCAGCAAACAGTCACAACCAGAATTGTATTTCCTGTGCAAGACTGTACATATGTTTGATAAACACAGTTAGGATGTAGTTGAAGTATGAGGTATGCTTAATTGTATAATACAAATACGCTCATCTATCAGTTTCATTGGCAGTTTTTCAGTGGGGATTATCAGTATTTTGTGTTCTCAGGAAGTACTGTTTTAAGACTGTTTTGGTTGCTTTACTTATTATCTTACTTCACTAATTTTTTAAAATATTTATATTGTCATAAGTTGTGGGGGACTAGTTTGTGGACTGTGTGCCAGCTGCTTTAGGCGTAAGGGGGGTTACTCACCAGACAATTGCTGGTTAATTGCTGAGCTAATATTTGGAGACATACCAACAAACAACCATTCACTCACACACAGGGATGCACCGATACCACATTTTTGGAAACCGAGTACAAGTACGAGTACTTGCATTTGAGTACTCACCGATACCGAGTACTTATTAATATCCTTATTACACTTCATAAAATATTTTTTTCATCTGATGTTGTTTGAACATTCCTACATAAAGCCATAACTGCCACACATTTTACTCAAAAACAAAGAGAACTAGAGTTTAGAATGACATTTTTAATTAAATTAACTGCATATTTTTTAACACAGCTTTGCCATACAATTTTTATGAATTGTAAAATATAATAAATATAACGACAAAATATGACAAAACATTGAACTGTTCAAACATAAAACAGTGGCAGTGCAACTCAAGTAGTATTTTGTCTTTATGAAGTCATTATTGTCTTCTTTAAAAAACTAAGCCTCCTTTGAAAACATGAGGGGCAGTTTTTTAAACACAGCCTCGCCTCACAATTTACAAACATATAACAATATGTAACTGTATCATGGCAGTGCAAATGAGGTATTTGATTAACATCAAGTATAACTAAGATGATCAACATCTTAGTGTGAACCCCGAAACTGTTTTGCATGTAGGACGACTCTTGGCAGAGTAAAATCCTTGTCACTCTTAAGTTAAGCTAATTAGCGACACCAGGCTAACGCTGCTCATCCAAATATTAGTGGTGAAAATAAAAGCGGAGGAGTTTTGCATTAGGCTGTGGATATGTTTCTTCACAAAATCATGTAGCTTGGGCAGCTCCATGTCTGTCATGTAGTGGGGGCTAGGGACGTTATATCTTGGCTCCAGGACACAAAGAAGACGCTAAAATCCTATATTTTCATCCTCTGAGAGTGGCTGGTCACTCAGAATGATGTACTCGATAATAGCCTGTGTTATTTTCACTGCACGCAGGTTGTCTTTGGACAACAAGAGTTTGCTGCAGCGTTAGTTGTTGTTTTGCGGAATTAGAAAAGTCTTTGAACTCTCTGTCGTGTTGATATTTTAGATGTTTTATCACATTGTTCGTGTACAACTTTGCTGAGCACAATTTGCAGTCTGCTTTACTTTTATCGTCTTTGTTCACTTTGAAATACCTCCACACGGCTGACATGGCTCATCCATCTCACTCCAAGCTGCTCAGGTTAGAGGCGGTGTCACGCTAACATAAAGTGGTATCGGTGCATGGTATCGGGGTACTTTTTATGAGTACTTTACAGGGAGGTGGTATCGGAGCTGATACCCGATACTGGTATCGGTATCGGTGCATCCCTACTCACACATTACCTGCATGTCTATGGACTGGCTATGAGAAAGGAGTGATAACCACTCTGCTGCTTCCCTAATGTATTATTTTGGTAACACTAACTAAGAATTAGGACAGATTATGACTACATTTATAATGCTATATAATCCAAAATTGAATGTGCAACTAGGCTAAGAAATAAGCCTTTATTTTTTTGTGGAATTTATCACACTATGTTTTCTCTCTGAATTGGTTTTAGCCAGTCATCTAGTGTTGCTGTAATTTTCTTTCTAATTTGGACTGTGATTGACCGAGAGCTACAAATCCAAAAATATCCCACTGGTGTAAACAAAGGAGGAAATGGTAAAATGTAGGCAGAGGGCACTTGTCTTACAAACACATCCAGTCCCACACTGTTTTAGGAAAACATAAGACTGAGTATTGATTAAAATTCTATTGAAAATCCATCTTATATCTGTAATATCTCATGTGTTAGAGTGCTCATGTCGTTATAGGCATTCATAACACATTATATTTGTACTGTCATCTGTCACATTCACAGCAGGTTTTTTATCTTCACAGGTGCTTGCAGTGTGTTTGTGTTTCTGCAGGTGTGTTGATGTCTGAAGTGTTTTAACAGGTGTACTTTTCATAGTGTGTTAATGTGTTGTAACATTTGGTTGTGCATTGTATCAAACTATTAAGATGTTTTCTTAGTCTGCAGGTGCAGGTGTTATTGCGTTTGTCTTCTGAAGTTCCATGAGCTTTCTCAGCCACTGTGCCTTTTCTCTTCCCCCACCCCATCCCCCTCTGTCTAACCTTTCTAACGTCTCGCTGTCCATTATCCAGGCTGGACAATACGCTGGAGGAGATCATTTTCAAGCTGGTGCCTGGCCTTAGAGAGAGTAAGTAGGCCAGATGGTCTCATCAATCTGTACACAGTTTGCGGTCCCTCTTTAATTAAGTGACTGTTCACGGGAGGCAAACGCAATTAATTAAGTTATTACAAAGCTAATCTATTTTAATGAATACAGATGCATGCAAAAATATGTACACATTTGTGTAATTGCGTTTAGTTTGCAGCCAGTTAGCATTACTGAGAGTGATCATTTCAGTTTTCCTCACAAATTGTTTATCTGTCAGTGTCACATTATTTTGTAGAGGAGTATTCTTGAGTGTTTAAAATAAGATGAAGATACACAACTGTCAGTGCAGAAACCCAGTCACAACAGAGCCAAGTTTACATGTCTAGCTAAATCTGCGATGGCACTAAAATTTTACGAGGCTGTAAGTCCACCTCCGCTGACGGAGTGCTCTGGCAGCTGCACGAAGGATACATTATATTTTTGTGGAGCTTATGCCTCTGTACCAACAGGTGTACAACCAGTGCCGTGTCATTTGAGCTGTATGAGGCTTTGGGTGTTATTATGAGAGAAATGTACCACAGTGAAATAAAAATCCTGAAATCATGTTGAGGAGATGAAGCTGAAAGGCAGACTCGTGAAAACTGGAGATGTGTTTTATTGGAAAGAAACATTTCGTGCGACAGTGGATCACAAGAGTTGGTGCATTACAATATAGACCCTTTTATGTTATGCAAACATGAGCTGTGTGCTAGTTTCGGCAGTCTAAGGGAATTTAAATACATTTTTAATAGATGTATTTATTAGGGTATTAGCCTCTAAATGAGCAAATTCTACTTAAACAAGACAATTCTGGCAAATGCAAACTGACTGAAGGCTACAAGCTAAAAATCACAGAATGCTTTTTTATGCTGGATGCTAAATAACACCAAGTGAAGCACCCAGAGTTATACATGGATGGTTTTAGACTTGTGCTTCCTGTAAAGTGAAATCTGCTTAAGGTGAGATTAGCATACACATTACTAAAGCTGCAAAACCTACATCAAGGTATAATGCACATCACCATTTAAAGGCATATAAATTATGCATATTAGGTAATGACTTTATTGCAACTCGTAACATATTTTCGGTAAAGCCTTTTCCAAAACTTGCCACTCTCATCTAAGAGAACTTTGTAAGGAGAAGAAACCATTTTGAATTGAGATGAGATCACATTTGGAAATATTATGCTCACTATCCCTGCTCAGGAGAAATAAATCCAATGTGCTTAAGCCCATGTGCAGCTTTGCATTAACAGTGTCTATCTTCTGTTTCTCTGTGTGAACTAGAAGAGGAACAACAGGAGCTCGAATTCTGGAGAAAGAACCAGCCACGTGAAAATGGCCAAGGTAACAGCATAAAACTACAATTTCTTTTATGGTTTGTCATTCCACTTATTGTCAGTGAATCACCCATGAGCAAGGAATTGTGCCATTATGGTTACTCAGGTGTATTCAAGATGGTATGACTGAATGTAGCGGATTAGTTGCACCAGGCTAATATATTACAAAGAAGTCACTAAATATTATTCAATGTGCACAAGTTGATGTGGGATTCAGAGAGTTACCAATAACGAATGGAGTGGAAGTTGTGTTTCTGCTAACAAATTTAGCTGTGCTCTGTCGTTACACAGAATTGACAAACTGTAACATGAATCTTGTTCGCAATGATTCACGATTTTCTTGTTATCTTGTGGGTATTTTTTATAAAGCAGCAGACCAAATAAAATGACGCTGAAGACACCAACACAGTGGAAGAACAGTTCAAGCCACACTTCCTAATCAATGCAAAGCTATGTGGATTATTTTTTTTCCCATTTTCTTTCTGCAGAAAACGTAACGTGTCAGAAGCTGTCGGATGGTGGAGGTGAGGCTGGAGGTGGAGCTGGGGGTGATGAAGGTGCAGGTGGAGGAGATGACGACTACCACAGAAGTGACCCACAGATAGCCATATGTCTGGACTGTCTACACAACACGGGGCAGTCGGGGGAGAGCACTGTCACGGTGTGTTTCTGTCAATATTGTCTTGCTCTGTTATTGTTAGACCTGAGATTTATTTGTTTTATATAATTCAGACATTACATTCAAACATATTGACCAATTTGTGTTAGCGTCTTGAGTTACTGGTGTATAGCAAAGCATTATTGCTGAGATTTTTAGATCCCCTACTGCTGGTAGCGTATGCAATTTAAAAAGATCATCCTCCTCTCAGGTTTGAAAGCTGCTTTTTACAATATGGTATCTCTGTTAGTTGTACCTTTGCAGCCACTTAATAGATCCAGCAGTGGTTAAGTTTATAGGCACAACATATTTCAAGATTTCAAGCATATTATGAATAAACCAAGTGTCTGTGCCTATAGTTGTAGCAGCTTCATAATGTATCTGCATTTTTTTTACAAATTACAATTTAAATCTTTTTTTTTTTTCTGCACATCATCAACTTACTCTGCTAATTCATTATGACGCTCCTGTCTATAGCTTCAGTAATGTGACTAAGGGCATGTTCACACTTGTAGTCCTCTTTATTTAGTTTGCACTAAAACTAAATGAAAAGATCAACTTTGCTTGATGTTCTGCAAAAAGCCGGTCCACCTTGTAATTCACAATAAAACTGCAGAAACAAAACAACAACAAACAACAAAATGCATGGCCTTTGTCAAGAATTATGTGATGCTTCTGCTGGCAATAATTCACCCTTTATCAGGTTGCGGTCATTAGAAAATGGTAATGTCTTATGTGGAGTACGCACTTCAGGTTATAATGTCTTAATATTGCTGTGCTTTGAGTACATAACCGGTCTTTAACCAGTTTGTTTTGTTTTTGTGTTGTTGTTTTTACTGGAAACAGTAAAGCTTAGCTCATGGATCTCTTAAGCTGACAGTAACAGAGTATGTCTCTCATCCAATTAGGATCTGATGAAGAGGTTCATCCGCTGCTCCAGCAGAGTCACTGTAGGAACCATTAAGAAGTTTCTCAGTCTGAAGCTCAAGCTGCCGAGCTCTTATGAGGTGAGTCAAACAGTCGCTTCTGTGAGGAAAGTGTTGCTAATTTGAAAGCAACCATGTCTACTTTGTGAACTGTTCATTGGCTTTGGTACATTTAATGAATAGAATCCCCTAACCTTGTCATGTAAGTCTGAAAATGTATGATAACTGAAACAGAAGAGGAAAAGGTAGCACTTGATATTTCAATAGTGAGATAAGTATAGAATTCCTAGCCATGCATTAGTAGCTAAATGTTGATAGACAAAAAAGACCTAACCATATTACTTTTCATATTTAATCAAATACCTAATAATTGATAAGTTTTTGTACTACCAATTCAACCCTACTGTCAGCAAACAAGTCATTAAAGTTCAGGACTGTGTGATGCTGGACAGAACATGAAATGGAGGACTAACAGTTAAACATAGATTGTTTTTGTAACAATAGGTTTTCAATTTTATTCAACATAATTCATTCCCAAGTTGAAATTGTGTCTCTTTAAATAAATTAAAAAGCAAATTAATTGATTCAGACCTGATCTGCCATAGACTGATTGATTGTACAGTTTTTCAGTCCGGAAGAAGGAGTTTTCACTGATCTGTGACATTCACTGGCTGCTCTCTGTTGTTCAAAAGCCCAATGAAGGGGAGGTCCATGTTGTTCTGTAAAGTATCCATTCTGTTGTGTGTTTGTAGAGTCTCCAAACTACTACCTATGTCTTATCAGCTATCCAGTGATCACACAGGCTTAGCATATAGGCTTATAGCACAGGCTTATTTCATATTATTTATAACTAATTATGACTGTTTATCACTTCATCATTATTAAATAGTGCCATATGCAGAACATTCACCCCTACACACAGTTTCAGTCGACACGTCATAACCACACTGTATTTTCCCTCTCCTTTCATTTCCTGTTTTGCCTTTTATTTCCCTTGCCGTCATTCTGTTTTTCATAAAAGTCTTAATAACATCTTAGTGTAAACTTAAAAACTGACTTTGATGTGCTGCTGTGTTTGTGTTGTTTCTGCAGTTGGACGTGCTGTGTAACGGAGAGATCATGGGAAGAGACCACACTCTGGAGTTCATCTACATGACGCGCTGGAGGCTGCACGGAGACAACGTGAGTGCCACTTCCTGTTTGTGTGCCATTTGCATGAGCAGCCACAGTGGAGCAGGAAGTGATTCATGTGCAGAGTCAAGGAGGGCTACACATTTAACCATTCACTTGTTCTGGGCTGTTTGTAATGTGTTAGGTATAAGGACTGTAGGTAATTTAAGGAAAGGTATTTTAGTCTAGTTGTAGTAGTACAGATCAGTTTAAATGTGATCCTGTTTAATTTGGGCTTTCAAATCATCAAACTGCATGTGAAATTTTTTGCTTAAATTTCAAGCACTTTTTGGATTTTCCCTAGAGCTAGCATCCCACTCTGGAAACCACAGAAAAAGCCAAATATTATGCAACATAATGTGTCCTACATATGTTCTGTAAAGAAAGGCTTTTTCAGCTGTATTTATTGTACTTAATCTTATCATTACCATGGAAAATGGTAGACTGTAATATTAAGATATACATTAAAATATAGGTTTTGAATAATGAGAATAATAGGTTTTCACTAGAAGAAAAAGTGTCATATTTTTATTGAATAAAAATGTGCGTAGCTACTTTTTTAACTACTAATAGCATTATGTGCACAAATAATAATAAGGCTGTTTACTTTTTTAAACCGTGAGTATAAAATTTTTTTAATGCATATTGTATAATGAGGACATGGAACTCGGCGTACTCTTCTCAAGCAAACATTTTTACTATATAACAGGAAGTCACATACAGCCCCCGCACAGCACTAACAGAGCAAGGCATTATGGTAACAGTAGTCCTAATAGGTACTACTACACAAATGAGAAAAAAAATGAATAGTTCGATTGAAATATCTAATAATGAGAAACACCTTAACATTATCTAAACTTTATTATCAAGGATTTATTTTCCGTGGCAGACCGATGCCATCCTTTAGTGTTAGGCTGCTATGCTTTGCACTTCTTGAACTTTAACCTTATAATGAAATATCTTCCTGCTTTGTAAATGATCTATTGAATTCTGCAACATCAAAGGCTCATCTGGTTTATGTAGGTAATCTCACAGTTGATTGGTCCAATATTCTTCCACTATTTAGTATTTTGGTAAAAATGTTCCATATATACCATTTGTATCTCCTGTGTACCTAATGTGTGGGTAGATCCTCTTCAGTATCTTGTCATTGGTACACTCTGATCCCAGTGCATGTTTACATGAGCGATTAGCCAATGACAGGTCCCTTCCACTTGAGGACATGTAGAGAAGAGTGTAGACAGCTGGCACCGCAGGACACATCACACCGCAGGTCAACAGCGCAGGAGGATGATGGGAAACGCCACAGACATAAGTAAATACAGGACTCTGTGTTCCTTTGGCGGATTGTCGGTACTTTACTCAGCCGCAGCAGGAGTCACACGTCTGGTTTTTGAAGGACGCTAAGCCAGTTTATCTGCCCAATGAGTGTTTTCCTGAATCCTAACTGCCAAAAGCTTTGAGAGTGAATGGAAAATAGAAATGCAAAGTCCTGGTGTCATTTTTGGTTGGAGATTGGGGTATAAAACCAAAGAGCAAGTAACTGCATGTTTTCCACTAATCAGATATCATTAATCCTCTTTGAATTGTCATCTTACATAATAATTAGACACAAATTGTCAAACTCCAACTGGATTTTTGTCTCTGTTTTGGAGATATCCTGCTCTAGTACAGGACAATCACTTAAACAGAGGGTATACAATTTACAATTCCTTGCAAGCAAGGGAAAATGCTAATAGCATATTGTAATGGGAATCATCTGTGAAGTAGTGTTGGCAGTGTGAGGAAGTTTTCAGGCAGTGCAGCTTTAAATGCTGTTAATGTTGGGCTTATATGATTTGTGAAAGCAAAATGTTTTCTTTGAGTCAAGAGGCAAATATCAGAATCATTTTCTGTGCCAGTGCCAACTGATAATACCAACCAAAAAGGCGAACTGGCTTAATAACTTTATCGAACATCGTCACCGGAATGTTTTTTTGATTGGCAGGAATGGTGAAAGATTTCATTCAGAAATGTGTACATTTTAAAAAAAAAAACAGTTGACAAAAGCAAATTAGTCTTTTCTTGTTCTTTTTATTGACCTAAAATGTTCACCAATTTATTTTTAATAAAAAAATGTATGCGTTATTTTACAATAACCACAAAGACACAAACATTGTTTTTCAGGCCCATGTACCAAGTGCATTAGCTTTCAGATCAAAGTCTCCTCTTTGGTTGTACAAATCTTCTGAACTAGCTCTAAATGTGACAATAGGACCGGATAATACATCAATATAATTCATCTCAGCAATATGTAGCAACGACTTCTGTCTTTCCTGAGGATTGCAGTTTTTAAATGCATGTTGAGTCTGTTCATCAGATTTCTGTATTTCAGCCATAAATGCTACTGAAGCTACCTCAGAGTCACAATTTAAAGAAAAAACAGTAACTCTTGCAAAATTGTGACCATCTCGATCGTCCTGTTTCACAGTGCCATTTGTGTATATGATATATGTTTATTTACAATTTACTGCTTTTAGTTTGCTCCTTTAGTGCTCCCTTGTTCAAATGAATGGAAAAGACCACTACTCCACCATGCTGTTTGCAATGACGTCACTTGTTGAAGGGTCTATATCGTTCAAACATGGAAGCTGATTGATGGTGGCTTTGGTAGCATTAGTCTGTACTAGTTGTGCTCTGTGTTTCCTTAACCACTTAAGTGTCCAAACTCCATTCTCTTTTTCATATGAACACACCTCTTGTTGATCCACGCTAAGGCTGTACGTTATTGAACTTGTTTCAAAGATCATTATTATCCTTACTTTTCAAGGTTCAAACCTGTATTAGGCCATTAAACTTGACTACTGTCTCTGTCTATAGCTGGTTTAAGTAAATTATAAAAAAAGAGAAAATGTTGCCCTGAATTATTAAGAAAAGAGTCCTGCAAAATGATTTCTTAAAAAGAGTGAGAACCCTCCTGCCCTACTCATGTCTGGATAAACTTAAAATGGTTACCTCTCGGTCTCCTCTTGCATCCTGACAGGGTTGTTTGCTATATGCAGTATAAGCCTCAGGTACTTGCTGATGGTAGAGACCTGCGGTGGGTAGGACTCACTAAGGTCTTTGAGGAACAAGCCCGGAATGGGTTCTTGGTCGGACACATACTCTCCCTTGACTTGTCTGGCGAGGGTGTCAAACAGCCAAGGAAAGGGCAACAACCCCAATACCTCCATAAGTGACTTTTCCTTCTCGGCCAAAAGTGGTCCTTAGTCCTTGGGTGAAGTCCTCCAGTTGTTGGGGGTCAGCGAGGACTGGACTGCCAAGTGAAGAGTTGACGGAGAGCATGTTAGGAAAAGAGGGCTAGGGTTGTACTCAGGGAAAGGACAGAAGTCTCGGGCAATAGCAGCCAGATGAGCTGCATCTTCGGATGGGCATTGCGTGTTCCACATTTCGAGAGTAACAGATGCTTGTACACCAGAAAGTTTCAAAAAGTAGACTAGCTCCCTGCCCTACATTTTCTGTGGCTTTATATTCCATATGTGTTTATCATTAAAAAGTAAATGTCATTCACCTTGCCATCATCAAATCAAAACATTGCATTTTACTGTTTTCTTGCCAAAACAAATGATTGTTGAAATGCAACTAAAGGCGAAAGGCTTGAAATTACACGGAAGACCTCTAACTTGTTTCTCATGTAACGTCAAAACAACTTTAAACTGTTTTTATGGCGCTCTGTACAGAAATATGCAAGTGGTTAGTTTTTATGGGTTTTAAAGCCTTTTTTTACAGTAACATTTTCTAAATGGCATATGTTGTACATTACAGTACAATTGGACATGGTTTATTCATTAATAAGCAGAGAAATGAGGAGTTGAAGAGTTGGAGTCAGAGAAAGGACAGAAGTCTTGGGCAATTGTAGCCAGATAGCCTGTGTCTGGGTAATACACGTTCCTCATCCCGCGTTTAATGGGAGAGTTGGTTTTGCACCAGAAAGTTTCAAAAACATAGACTAGACTCAGATCCCTGCTAACCTGGGATAGTCTGTTAATCAGAAAAAGTGATTTTACTTACTGGTATCAGACTGTTATCTTGCCATAGTAAATTACTTGTTTAAATAGGACCAAATTGGAAAAAAACAAAGGTTAAGTAAGCCTGAAGTAAGGCTGCACATTTATCACTTTAATGTTTTTAAAATATAACATATTGCAACTTGACTGTGCAAATGTGGCCAGTGGTATTTGTATGTCCTTACACTGAATAGATTTTAATAAAGATTTAAATAATAATTTCTGTATTCAACAAACATATTGCATATTACATGTTTTCCATCTATTCTACAGTCGACTAAAATCTATTTGGTCGAATAGCACCGCGTCCAACACTAGCTGTGCTCTCTGTCAATGAACTACAGCCTCTGCTCTGAATGTATTCAGTATCAATCACTGGCTGTACCTGTTTACCTGACTGTTTACTGTGGCTTACATTGAAAAACAAGCTATGGAAAGTACAACACATTTATTAATACATTGAGGAACCACAGCGGGACAGTCCCAGGGAGAGACTAAAGTCCTGAAATGAGTCAAAATAAAGAACATTTTAAGTGAGAGCTTAATTTAATTAGGGTACTCTTTTTCCTCCCACTTACCCAACATTAAGACATTGGCTCAAAAAGTGATTTGCCATCTAATAGTGTAGTCAAATAGATTTATTTATTACACTTCTTTATTTATATATTGTAATGTTTAGGTTAACTTTCTTGCTCAGACCCTTTCTTTCTGCTTGTATTTATTAATATATTTGTTGAGGCATGACACAACAGAATGCCATGAGCTGGAGGCAATGTCACAAGCTGGGCTCCATAACAGACACTTGCTCCAATCTGTTTGTTCATAGACACTGTGTCCCTGTAGGGCTCCCATAGGTGTGTCCATGCTGTAGAAATAGGGGGATAAAGCCCAGGTATATCTTTAAAAGACTGCTACAGTAGCTAACCCATGCTGCAGACCAGTGGATGAATATTTTTGTTTGATTTTGCGGATGTTTGTTCCAAGTTAATGGTCTTAAATAGAAACTATTTTCTGGCTGTTCCCAGTTTCAAAGGTGTGGAACACATATTTTTACAGGGTGAAAAAAACAAAAATATTAATCTGCTAGTAGTATAACAGAAATATTTGACAGAAAACAAAATGTGCTTCTTAATCATACAACAGTGAAAGAGTCCTGTGGCTGTAACTCACACTGTCTGCATTAAAAGTGATGCATAATTCCATTTTTGTTGCTCAGTTACACACATGAAAATGCCATTTTTCTACCAACCCAAAGAGATTATAAATCCTATATGATCTCATTACTAATATTAATAAATGTGAAGCACTGATCAATGTGTTTTTTTTATCCTCTTCATCAGCAGGCAGGGAATCTTAATGCTTGAAAGTTTGGTTACTGTGTGTTACTATTTATAGAATGCTCCTATTCATTCATTTTTACTACTCATGTTATGAGTCGAGCGGGGCTGCAACCTTTGGGTATGAGGTGGATACAGCTAATTGTAGATCCAAAACTACTCATTGTGCCACTGCATTTATTTGTTTTTTGTTTTTTTTGTTTGTTTTTTTTTGTTTTGGGGGGGGGCAAGAGTGGTGCTTTTCAGCTGCACTAAAGGCCACAGAGCTGTGTAGCACACGAAAAATGTGGACACAGATAATTTTGCGATTAGTGTGATTTTCTATTTATTTATGGGAGTTTCCATTTCACAGCTCTTATAAAACACCTAGAAGACTGTGATCATTAATAAAAATCAAAATAATATGCTGATTAAAGTATTTTTCCGTGTGGCCTGACAGCAAATGTTCCACAGAATTGAGGACCCCTGCTCTATAGACCATTAATCTCCATGTTTTTCTTAATTCTCTCTCTTACAGACATATCCCATGGTCCTTGAGTACAGGCCGCGCATCGACTTTGGCTGAAACACGGCTGCAAGAAGAAGACTACACATGCACATGCAAAACCCCATTAGAAGCACTTCCATTTGCACATGAAAACACACAGACACAATGTGCAGAGAAAGAGAGAGATTTAAATGTATTTTTGTACAGCTAATGATGAAGTGCAGACGTTGTTATGGTAGAGAGGTTTTATGCGACATAGAATAATATATGCTATAATATATGATATTTTAAATGTATGTCCCTGTGCCTAAACCTGTTCAGAAATGAAGTATGACCATATCGTCACTTGCCTAACTCTGTAGATTAAATTGTGATTTATATTGTTTATATTTGTGTGTGTGCCTTGATGTTAATACTCACATACATACACACTTTTCAGTTGAGTCCATTATTCATTCATTTCATAGTCACACACAGAAGAAGAAGAAAAAGTGATTTATATTAGAGAAAGTCACCAATAGTCAACAATATCGTAAAGTTGTATTTTAAACACTTTTTACCATGAAATACAAAATCTCAAAATCACTTAGCTTAGCTTGAAAGTTATTAATTAAAGTTATTAATTGGTAATCCCTGGCAAAAAAAGAAAGAGACACAGTGCATCTAATCACAGGATACTACCCTATGTAACTTTGAGTGTCAGGGCACGATACCATCTCATGAGAACACATATCTCACAAAACTACTTAGAAATAAGAATCTTTTTCTGCCACATCAGTCCCATGTGTGTTGCCAGTAAAGTCATTCTTGTTTGTACAAATCAAAGTAATGTGTTGCCTTAAGGTTTTCCGATCTGATCCACAGAACCATCTGGTAGGGCTTCCACAGAAAGGCTTTGCAAAGCACAGTTAATTTAGAAGAAAACCTGGAGGTGATTGGATGAATCACCAGCCAGTTACCTCCTGTAAGAAGTCATTTTATTAATAGTCAGAGTAATGTAGTTATTCCTTTATTAATAACTACTATAACCAGTTGCTTCACTGTCAAATCTAAAGCACACCCATAACTGCCAATGCTGCCACACTTTTGGTGTAAACCTGGCAGGCGGAAGAAATCACATAGCCATCATTTGGACTACATAGATTTCTGAGAGTTTGTCAAGTCACAAATCTTGCAATATTCCACCTTATTATTATAATAAATCACACAACATAAAGCACTTGTATTACTGTGCATTATACAGCAATAGTACCAATGTACACAGCAATATTCTATCTTTAATCTCTAATTCAGTCAAAAAAAATGCTGAAAAAAAACAAAACAAAACTGACCTGGAAACACGACAGATCGAGATACATGGTCTGATAGGGGACAATGAAATGAGACCTGAAATTGGACTCCCTTTTATCTATTAATAAGGGCCTCTGCATGACAGAAGGTAAAATACCTTGTTGCTATTCAGATCTCAGCACCACATGGCCATTGGCATGTTGTGGGTATTGAGCTGATTTCCTTTAAGAGAAGATCTTTGTGACGTCCATTCCATATCTGAATATGGTAACAGTAACATCTACACGCAAAGACAACACATATACCTTTTTTGACAGTTTGACACAATCACGGTGTCACATGGTCACATATGGTGGGAACACGCACCACACATCTTTCCAACTGTTGGTTCTGACCTTCTACATGTTTTTCAGGTCAGAATAATATAGGCCAGAGGTCCCTACAGTTCTGTACATCTCTATACCATTCTGGGAGTTAGTTACAGGACTGTGGCTGGATGGTGTTAATGCTCATACAGTCATGAGAAAAACTGATCATAACATTGATCTTAGCATTGATTTATGGAATCTTGAGATTAGGTTGTCATTAGTTTAAACATTGGTTAAATAGATATTATTTTTATTTTAGGAAGTCAATCACACTAAAGCAGGCTACATACTTTCAACTAAATAATGAAACATAAAACTGTGTGATAATGCCTACCTGTTACTTAAACATGACAGGATAACATGGATTGACTAACTGCAGTAAAAAAAAATGTAATGTAATTTAACTAATCCACAGTGGACCAAATATTTTGTGTTACTTATGCAGCACATTTCAGAATCACAAACTTGGTCTATGAGCCTACAGCAAGATATATCAGATTAGAGCTTTGAGAAAACTGAGATTACTCACAAATTGTCTGTACACTGTTCAAAGTTTCCAAAAAAAACTTGATAATATAGGGGAACCGAGAGCCTTACTCTCATTAAAACCATAATATCATTCTTTGAAGAGATTGACTCTAGACCCACAGGTCTACTTTTTCACATGTATTTTGAGCTGAGGTACACAGCTCAAAGTTTCAAAATAAACCAACCCAAATTTTCAGCATAGGATTTCCTTCTCCTTAGAATTCAGAACCATGTGCTCTAGACTACCATGAGCTCTAGACTACCATGTGCATCATGCTTTGAGAAGACTGAGATTACTTACAAATTGTCTATTGGGTATATCTGAGAATACTTGCAAGGGATTTTTGTTAATGTTCACAGCTCAAGGTTCTCTAATTCACAGGTGGAATTCCAGAAATGAAATTCTCTTCCATAGTATTACAGTAACACATGCACTATACTTATTATGGCCAGCGAAACACTGGAAACACTGAGTTAAGAGGAACAAGTACTATTGTAGTAGGCTCCAAAGATGAAGACTGCGCCCAATGTGGGGCTCGAACCCACGACCCTGAGATTAAGAGTCTCATGCTCTACCGACTGAGCTAACCGGGCTGTGTTTTCTATTTCTAGAGCATAATTTTTCGACGACAACAACCTTTCTGGAACAAAAGCCTACGTTTTCAAGCAAAGTGAAAGAAAAAAGTGCATGAAGGGTCACTGTGTCCTACCTTGATTTCCAGCATGGAAACTCTGATTGATAATATAGGGGAACTGAGAGCCTTACTCTCAGAAAAACCATAATATCATTCTTTGAAAAGATTGACTCTAGACCCACAGGTCTACTTTTTCATATGTATTTCGAGCTGAGGTACACAGCTCAAAGTTTCAAAATAAATCAACCTAAATTTTCAGCATAGGATTTCCTTCTGCTTAAAATTCAGAACCTTGAGCTCTAGACTACCATGTGCTCTAGACTACCATGTGCTCTAGACTACCATGTGCTCTAGACTACCATGTGCTCTAGACTACCATGTGCTCTAGACTACCATGTGCTCTAGACTACCATGTGCTCTAGACTACCATGTGCAAGGTTGTTGTCATCAAAAAATGATGCTCTAGAAACAGGAAAAACAGCCTGGTTAGCTCAGTCGGTAGAGCATGAGACTCTTAATCTCAGGGTCGTGGGTTCGAGCCCCACATTGGGCACACTCTTCATCTTTGGCACCTTCGCCAATCTTAGAGAAAGTCTACCTCTTCCTGTCAGTTTAGCAGTCCCTAAGAATAATACACTGTAATGCTGTCCACAGTATTACAGTAACACATGCACTATACTTATTATGGCCAGCGAAACACTGGAAACACTGAGTTAAGAGGAACAAGTACTATTGTAGTAGGCTCCAAAGATGAAGACTGCGCCCAATGTGGGGCTCGAACCCACGACCCTGAGATTAAGAGTCTCATGCTCTACCGACTGAGCTAACCGGGCTGTGTTTCCTGTTTCTAGAGCATAATTTTTCGACGACAACAACCTTTCTGGAACAAAAGCCTACATTTTCAAGCAAAGTGAAATATAGAAAAAAGTGCATGAAGGGTCACTGTGACCTACTTTGACTTCCAGCATGGAAACTCTGATTGATAATATAGGGGAACCGAGAGCCTTACTCTCAGAAAAACCATAATATCATTCTTTGAAAAGATTGACTCTAGACCCACAGGTCTACTTTTTCATATGTATTTTGAGCTGAGGTACACAGCTCAAAGTTTCAAAATAAACCAACCCAAATTTTCAGCATAGGATTTCCTTCTGCTTAAAATTCAGAAACATGAGCTCTAGACTACCATGTGCATCATGCTTTGAGAAGACTGAGATTACTTACAAATTGTCTATTGGGTATATCTGAGAAGACTTGCAAGGGATTTTTGTTAATGTTCACAGCTCAAGGTTCTCTAATTCACAGGTGGAATTCCAGAAATGAAATTCTCTTCCATAGTATTACAGTAACACATGCAGTGTACTCCTTATGATCAGTGCATCATTTTTTGGAAACACTGAGTTGAGAGGAACAAGTACTATTATTGTAGGCTCCAAAGATAAGGTAGACGCCCAATGTGGGGCTCGAACCCACGACCCTGAGATTAAGAGTCTCATGCTCTACCGACTGAGCTAACCGGGCTGTTTTTTTTGTTTCTTGAGCATCATTTTTCGATGTCAACAAACTTCGTGGTTCTAAAGTTCTACAATGTGTTCATGGAAATTGCAATTTAGAAAACATGCATAAGTACAGCATTCCACCTTGATTTCCAGAATAGAAATTCTGATTGGTAATATGCTAGAAACAAGAGCCTTGCTGCCAGAAAAACATTAACAGCATCTTCATAAACTAATCTTCAATTCCAGCATGGAAATTCCTTTTCATAAGAATTGAGGACCATGTGCCCTGCACTCACAACAACCAGAGTATCATACTTTGAAAACACTGAGTAGAGAGTAACAAGCTTTCCAAAGATGAAGATAGCATTGAAAATCCCAAGGATCATATGTAGCAATTTGCAGCAGTGCTCCCACATCAAGCACAGTATTATGCTTGAAGATGTCTGAGATTGCTCTCAAATTGGGTATTTCTGGAGAAACTTCATAAGAACTGTTCTTTCATGTACACAGCTGAAGGAGACACAGCAAATCAAGTGGAATTCCAGCATGGAAATTTCCTCTCATGGTACTTGGGAACCACATGGACTGCACTTTGTATGACCAGTGTATTATTCTTAGGGACTGCTAAACTGACAGGAAGAGGAAGACTTTCTCTAAGATTGGTGAAGGTGCCAAAGATGAAGAGTGCGCCCAATGTGGGGCTCGAACCCACGACCCTGAGATTAAGAGTCTCATGCTCTACCGACTGAGCTAACCGGGCTGTGTTTCCTGTTTCTAGAGCATAATTTTTCGACGACAACAACCTTTCTGGAACAAAAGCCTACATTTTCAAGCAAACTGAAATAAAAAAAAGTGCATGAAGGGTCACTGTGTCCCACCTTGATTTCCAGCATGGAAACTCTGATTGATAATATAGGGGAACCGAGAGCCTTACTCTCAGAAAAACCATAATATCATTCTTTGAAAATATTGACTCTAGACCAGGGGTGGGCAAACTTTTTGGCTCAAGGGTCACACTGTGTTTTGAACTCTGACAGACAGGCCGGACCAGTAAACTATAAACTAATATAAATTACATGAGTAAACCTGTAAATTGACATTTCTTGCACAGACTGATTAGTATAATGTTTGATGGAAAAGTGGTGGCTGATATTATGTTCTTTGAAAACTGCAACAGTTTCTTGGCAAATAAATGACATATGGTACTGACTGTACTTCAATAAAATAGCTCTGTCCACTCCATATTAAAAACTTGATGTGTGAATGGATATTTTCTGTTTGTAGATATGATGGTACCTTTAGCAAAAGTACAAGGCACTGAAGGAAAATGGCCAAATATATGCTGTCTTAAATTATAAATAATTTGTAAATGCTTGGCGGGCCGCATTACACAGCTCAACGGGCCGCATGTGGCCCCCGGGCCTTAGTTTGCCCACCACTGCTCTAGACCCACAGGTCTACTTTTTCATAAGTATTTCTAGCTGAGGTACACAGCTCAAAGTTTCAAAATAAACCAAACTTAACTTTCAGCATAGGATTTTACTTCTCCTTTGAAATTTAAAAACATAAGCTCTGCACTATCAGTCTTCTCATGCTTTGAGAAGACTGAGATTACTCACAAATTGTCTATTGTCCAAGGGATTTTTGTTAATGTTCACAGCTCAAAGTTCCCAAGCAACCCAAGTGGAATTCCAGCATAGAAAGTGTCTTTCATAGTATTACACTCATTATGACAAGTGGATCATTCAAACGCTGAGTTGAGAGGAACAAGTACTCTTATAGTAGGCTTTAAAGATGAGGTTAACGCCCAATGTGGGGCTCGAACCCACGACCCTGAGATTAAGAGTCTCATGCTCTACCGACTGAGCTAACCGGGCTGTTTTTTCTGTTTCTAGAGCATCATTTTTCGATGTCAACAAACTTTCTGGAACAAAAGCTCTACAATGTTGGAAATTGCAAACAAGTGGACAAATGTGCTGCACGAATTTCAGAATATCGGCATGTTGTATATGTAGCAGTAAAATTCTAAATGTTTGATGTCAGAGCTTCTTTCTAAATTTGACATGTGATAAAACCATTAGCTCATAGGATATAAATCCTCTTGACATCTTAACATAACGACTCAGTTACAACATCTCCTTTTGATTCTAACTGTAAGGGCATGCGTGACTGTAAGGAAAGAGGTATAAAATGTTTGGAATTTGAATTCTATGTGCCCTGCCGTCATCACTCAGTGGTATGTGAAGGAACATGTGGCATGTCTGAGTCACAGGTGTTTTTCTGGAATAGAACGATGACATAATGTGGTGACAGGACCCTGATGACACACAGGCTGAGTGTGTGCGTACGTGTGTGAGAGAGAGTGAAGAGATGAGTTTTGTGGGAAGGAAGGTATATGATGTGAGTGTGTGATGAGGAAGGTGGTGGGTTTGTGTGGTCTATCTGGGACACAGAATGTATGTGTCCATGTGGGGTGGGGTAGTAGTGTTTTATGGCAACAGGTGTGTGACCGCATGGAGTGCATATGTAAAAAATGCCATTACATCAACGTCTGGGTCATTTGGTCTCACCCAGAGATTTAAATAAAAACATTTTAATTCTGTTCCCGTTACGACAACTTCACTTTGAAATGACCTCTTTAAAATACCAGCAGGGATAGGTTAGACAACGCCATTTCCAAAATGATGGGAGTACTTTTCGATTATTTTCAAAGACCATTTTAACCTATAGAAACACATAACACATAGAAAAGTAACTTAATATGTGCTCTTTTACACTAACGAAAGTCAGGAGTTGTGTAATAATATACAGTGCTGTGAAAAAGTATTGACCCCTTCCTGATTTCTTAATTTTTGGCACATTTGTCACACTTAAATGTTTCAGATCATCAAACAAATTTAAATATTAGCCGAAGATAAGTCAAGTAAACACAAAATGCAGTTTTTAAGTGAAAAAAGCTATCTTAACCTACATGACCCTACGTGAAAAAGGAACTGCTAAACTGTTAAATTATGAATTAAATGTGGTCAATCACATATTTTTTGGAAAGCTGAGTTCAATTTCACTAGCCACTCCCAGGTCTGATTACTGCCAGACCTTTTGAAAGAAGAAATCACTTAAATAGAACCTGTTTGACAAAGTGAAATAGGTCACAAAATCTCAAAATGCAAGACATCATGCTGCAATACAAAGAAATTCAGGAACAAATAAAAAACAAAGTAATTGACACATATCAGTCTGGAAAGAGTTACAGAGCCATTGCAAAAGCTTTCAGACTCCAGCAAACCACAGTGAGAGCCTTTATGCACAAATGGAGAAAAAAATGTGTGGGTAAAAAATGTAGGTTTGGATAGGTTTTTTCCCTTAATAAATAAAATCATCACTCTAAAACTGCATTATTAACTGCAATATAACTCTTCTCATGATATCAAACTACCATCTCACATTATCAGCGACACAGCACACAGATGTACAGCAAGAAGTTAGAAAAACATGCCAGGATCGTCCTGAACGAGAACTGTGCTCCACTTTGCCTCCAGACAAGCACAGCATCTGCTTTAACAGATTTAAAAAGACACGGGTGCATTCTCTGAACTGTCGTCCCTCGATGTGCAGAAACTACAAAGACAAACGCTCAAAGGCAAAAATGCTACGATGGAAAAATGTCAAATACTCCCGAGGACATTTCCAGTTTGGCTTTGAATGCCGCCACTTTGTCTTCTGCTCTTGTAAAAACACTGGCCAGCAATCTCCCAGGAGAAAGCCGTCTCACTTCAGTATAAGAGAAGATGTGTGCTCAGCATCCATCTTGTCACGGAGCTGCTCAAATATGGGTGAGTTACGGCCATGTACTTTCAAGTGTTTGATTTAAATAGAATAGAATAGATAAAAGCTACATAAATAAATAAATGTACTGTTAAAAATTTAAAAAGCAGTTAAAAACACACACATCCATCACATTCAGCTATTGCACGGCTCCCTAAAATTGAAGAAGTAAAAGATATTACACTTAAAAAGACAAAGCAGCATTTAATGTGATAACGGCTCTCGGGTTTGTCCTTGTTTTGATTGTCCTGTATCTTCTCCCCCAAGGCAGCAGTTCAAACAGAGAAAAATAAGTTTATTCACAACATTCAAAACTCTGTTAAGTTCATTTTTCGCCAGCATTTCTCTACAAATGACACAGTGAATAGTCTGGCTTCCGTAGAGAAATAGAAAGCTGTGGCGAGGAAAAGAACTGTGAGTGAGTCAAGAGGAGTAAAGGGAGGCAAAGAGGTTCTCGTGGATGTAGACCATTATTTCAAAATATAACACCCGAAAGTTTGCTATTGTCCATAAAATAAAAATTTGGATACATTTTTATTTTTATTTGCAACCTGGCAGCAAAGATCGTCCCCTGCTGTATGCGATTAAATATTTGAAGTGGTGCATAATAGATAAATTAATGTAAGTGTGATTTGTTGTATATCCCAGTGTGTGTCTCTAAGTTTGAAATTAACTGTGTTATTAGCCATGGAGTTAACTGGTGATTCCCTGCAGCAGGCCAAAAACAGCTGGGAGACTCACAAAAAATACAAAAAACATTAAATCATTAAATATGCACCTGAATGTGGAAAAAAGCACATGTGCAACGTACCTTGAAAATGGACGTGAAATGTGTTTTTATGCAATGAGCAATAATGTTAGTCACAGAACAAGTGTAAATTGTAGGAATATGTATAGGAATATGACAATATGTACAAATTGTGACACATTTACATATTTTTTTATTTATTTTTTTAAATCTAGGCACATTTTATACCCCAATAAGACAGAATTATTGAATTTTGCAAAGAAAAAAAAGATAAGTGCCTTTCAGCTTATCCCCATAGCAAGGTAGTTCACATGAGTAGCTTGACAATGTTTTTTTTGTTTTTTGGGGTTTTTTTTTTTGCTGGACATCCTTCCTGACTCAACCCTCACAGTTTACCTGTGCTGGAGACCGGTACAAACTGGGACTGTAGCTAGAGTTGAGAGATTCAGGCCTCCAATGTTCCGCATCCAAACTGGTGCACAAACCTCTCCACCACAGAGGTAAGGATGCAAAATAGTTCTTTTATGTAAACCTTAAACCAGATTAAACAAATCTGGAATAAATAATTTACTAATGCAGAATAATGCAGAGTTATGATGCTACCTGTGCTCAGTTTTTGCAGTCTTTTCAGCTTCTCTCCTCAAAGTCTGTTGCTTCCACAGAATCACCTGGTCCCGTCATGACCTGGTATCAGTTTGTGTTTTCTTGACTACAATTATCCAAAGTAACGTGGCTCTTCACCAATAGCAAAGCGTAAAATTTGCTAACGAGTGGCTAATGTGTGTGAGTAATGTACAGAATGTATGCCCTCTCATGCTCATAGGTGTATATTGCATATCGTTTACAGTGCTCTCTACACGTCGTGGTGTTTGCCTTGACATATGGCCTCTGCGCTCTTGGGTTTCAAGCTTTTTCTGTCATGGTCCGGGATCACTTTACAAAATCAGAACATACCTGCACACACAGCTGCCCTGCCCGGGTCACTGCAGCTGTGAATCGTCGCAGCTTCTTGTATTCAACAGCTAAACAGCTCCTGTGGTCCACGCGATACTGGATGGCATGAGAGGAAAATAGCACTGGACGGTGGAATGATTTACACTGGCCTCTAGTAGAGTAATAAACAGGTCAGTGTGTTCAGATGTTCATATTCTTTACTCTGGTAAGATGTGGTATGGAAGGCACGCAAATGCTGATCTGTTTGTGCAAGGTACGAGGTAAATTTATTGTCAGTCAGCATTAGACATGAAGACATAAGTGAAGATTAGTTCCTCAGTTAATATAAGTTAGTATAATTCACTTTGATTCTCGCAGGATTTGTGAGTTCACAAACTTAAAAAAATCCATCTTTTTTGCTACGATCATTTGCTCTCGAGCCTCTGCCACTTGGAACCAATGTTGTGGCTTCACTGTCAGTTATTGGCGTGTTTCACCAAACATTTTGCCTTTTTTAAAGTAAACAACATGGTGGTGCTTTGATTGGATAAAATCTGGTTACTGACTGGCTATTCATTTAACCGCAGGTTTTCATCTAAAGTACCTGCCTTCCCAGATGGTTCACAAAAATGTTGTTGTTCTATAGCCTTCTGTCTGGGGGAGAAACAGCTGTAAACAGCTTGTGTACTGGATGGGATGGATCCCTCATGATGGAGCTGCACCAACTGATATACAGTGGTGTGAAAAAGAATCGCTCTGATTTGTTTCTCATCTGTTCCAGAATTTCTTTGGATCGCAGAATGATGTCTTGCTTTTTGAGAACTTTTTGCCTACTTCCCTTTTTCAGACAGATTCTATTTAAGTCATGATTCAACAGGTCTTGTGGTGATCAGGCCTGATCAGGTTTTGGCTAGTGAATTGAACACATTGAACTGTGAATAACCACAGTTAATTCATGATTTAACAAGGTGTAACAATTACATTTTTCTAATTCAGGGCCATGTGGGTTTGTATTGCTTTTTTGCCTTAACAAATAAAATAATCACTTAAAAACTGCATTTTGTGTTTGTGTGTGGCTAATATTTAAATTTGTGTTTTTGAAAAAATGTGACCAAAAAAAAAAAAAAAAAAAAAAGAAATCAGAGGCAAATACTTTTTCACAGCACTGTAAATATCCTCCAGGGAAAGGAAGCTGCTGTCGGTTGTTGAGCAGATTCACCCACTCTATGCAGAGCCTTCCTGTCAGCAGCAGAGCAGTTTTCATACCACACAGAGATTGGGAATGACAGTCTGCTCTCCACCACACACCAATAAAAGGCTGTTAGGATGTTAAAGCTGAGTTCAGCCTGTTTAGCCTCCTCAAAAAGAACAGGGCCTTTTTAATAATGCTGGCTGTGTTTGCTGTCCATGTGAGGTCATTTTAAAGGTCGACACCATCTGTACAGCTGTTCCTCTGAGGAAGAGTTGAGGGGGTTCTGTTCATTCTGTCTAATGTCCACAACCATTTCTTTGGTCTTTTCCACTCTGATGCAGAGGTAGTTCATCCTGCACCATTCCATAAGATTCTCCACAGACTCATTATTGTGGAAGATCAGTCCCACCACAGCCGTGTACAGAAAGATATTTGTTTAAGTAAAAGATATGTAGTGACAAAACAGTGATGTCTTGTTTAATTTGTTGTTTTTAATAAACTTTTCTTTTCTTAATTTATTTTTATTTTTTACATTGAAAGGCTGCCATGTTTGTATTGTATTATAACAAATAGGTAAGAGTACAGTGAGACTGAAATTATTAAATGTAGTCTTATACTGGGGGAAAATACTGTAATTCTTTTTTTTATTATTATTATTATTATTATGTTGATGAGCTAAAGAGAAAATAAAATCAGTGAAATTATTATTTTTTATTATTTATTTATTTTTATTTATTTTTTTTTTTCTCATCAGCCAATCAGAAAAAAAGTATTCAGTAAGACTATAAAAAACAAATAAATCCTTATATTGGCTGAATATACAGTGTAAATGTTATATACTAAAGTACACTTTTAAATAAATTTCTCAAGCAGACATGGCTAAAAGTTCAGAAATGCTTTTATAATCACAGAAGCAGCTCAAAAAGCCCTATTATGAATTTCCGACCGTTAACAGTGAGTTGCGTTCGAGTGAGTCACGCTGCCACACAGATAGAGGTCAAAGGGTCACGTTGCATACATTGAGGTAGTTAAACTATAGAGTGCGAGCCAAGACATCTATAAACAGTTTCCACTCGCTGATATAAATATCATCTCTACATCCCACACAGCGTCATGTTATTTACAATCAGCATGTGTCTTTTCTGCACGTGAGAGCGCTGGGAAAGTAGGTTTATGTTGTTTATGTAGACTGCAGGACAAGGGGAGGCGGGTGAGGCTGGGGCATGTTGTCACAGTTTTGAATGTATTGATTAATTGGAAGGTGTCATCTCTGTCTGGAATCCATGAGGCCCGACTGGAAAAGAAAGACCCGTCCCACCCGACACACTGCTTTTTAACCCTCTGCCCTCCCACAGAAGACTGAGAAGCATAACCCTAACCCTAACCCTAAGACTAAAACAACCAGATTCCAAACCAGTTCACATCCCAACGCCGTCCGCCTCCTTAACACCTGAAAGCAGTGGTGTCAAACTCAAAGTGGTGAGGGGCCGCGATAGTTGATAAGAATCCTTTCAGGCGCCGAAGATGGTGACATTTGAAAGCTTTTATTACATTTTGAATGTGAGATTTCATCTTCATTTGAGTCTTAAAAAGTTATCTTTAACATTAATTACCTCCTTTTATAGAAACTGGTTTTAGTTGGATCTGAACAGGTTTTAGATGGATTTGAACAGGTTTTAGATGGATTCAAACAGGTTTTATTTTGATTTGAACAAGTTTTAGTTGGATCTGAACAGGTTTTAGATGGATTTGAACAGGTTTTAGATGGATTCAAACAGGTTTTATTTTGATTTGAACAAGTTTTAATTGGATCTGAACTGGTTTTAGATGGATTTGAACAAGTTTTAGATGGATTCAAACAGGTTTTATTTTGATTTGAACAAGTTTTAGTTGGATTTGAACAGGTTTTAGATGGATTTGAACAGGTTTTAGATGGATTCAAACAGGTTTTATTTTGATTTGAACAAGTTTTAGTTGGATTTGAACAGGTTTTAGATGGATTTGAACAGGTTTTAGATGGATTCAAACAGGTTTTATTTTGATTTGAACAAGTTTTAGTTGGATTTGAACAGGTTTTAGATGGATTTGAGCAGGTTTTGGATGGATTTTTACAGATTTGATCTATCTTTGTCGTAAAAATCAAACCTATTCAAATACAATTAAAACCTAGTGCTAGAAATATCACCTTCTAAAAGTATTGAAGGGCCACATAAAACAATGCAAAGGGTCGCATTTGGCCCCCGGGCCTTGAGTTTGACATGTGTGCCTTAAAGCTTGCACTTTAGACCAGTTATGTTTCTATAGTTTATTGCAGATGGTACTTTTCTAATAGATTTATTGTAGATGGTACTTTATCTACTACTTAATTTTAACTTATGTATGCAGGTTTTACCCATTTTGATTGGCTGTTCTTACTTGTTTTCCTTTTAACTTATGTATTGCTGTGATGTATATGAATGTCTCTGTAATTGCACGGATCACAACAAACAAATCCCAAATGACTCAGTTGTTTGGCAATGAAGTATTGATTTGTAATAGGCCTGGAACGCCTTCTAGAAAGCAGCAGTGTGGACAGGCAGTTGCCAGGGTGATAGCGGTCCTGAATAATATGGCTCTGAGCAGGCATCTGGCTCTGTAAATGTCAGTCAGTGAGGGCAGCTGAGCCCCTTTAATGCCTGTGCTGACCCTCTCCAGACCCTTTTTATTGGTGACGGTGCAGCTCCTGAACCACACAAGGATGCTGTTGGTGATGAGACTCTCAACAGAGCATTTATAAAAACAACACATCCTGGGTCACATTGAAGTCCCGTACTCTCTTCATTATGTCTCCTCCTCTTCCTCTTAAATACAATCACTATCTCTTTAGGCTGTGGAGAAAAAAGTAAGTGCCAAGTTGTTTTCCGAGCACCATGCTACAAGTTTTTGGACATCATCTCAGTCTTCTTCCTAATCATTCCCGCAACAGAGGTGTCATCCTCAAACTATGAGCTGGTGTAGAGTTGTGAGTGTATAGTGTGTAAAGCAGGGGACTCAGGGATGCAGAGATGGGACCCCAGCCTGACAGACAGAGTCGTCGGTCTATTAAAAAGTCCATGATCGACTAGCATGAATGATGGCTGACACCCAGACTGTGGAGTTTGGTCTCAGTTCTGCTGGGGAGAATGGTATTAAGCAAGAAGTGAAATCTACAAATAGCATCCGCACACACAAGCAGGCGTTTTCAAGGTGTGTTAACGTGGTATGAAGTGTTTGGTTGACCTTTTGGCCCTGTACACAAAGTAAATCCAAACCAGGAGGAAGCGATGATTTTTAGTGTTGAAACAGTCTTTATGATGGATGTGATAGTGAGAAGTCTGTAGTGGTTTTTTAGGAAAATTAACAATGAACTTGACTTTTTTTTTTTAGTTGGTTAATGTTTGAAAAAGTCCTGCTGTACTGATCTCCAACCATTTAAAGAAAGCAATTGTGAAGACATGTCCTGGTCTGCCCTACAGGCTTGACCCTACATTGTAGGACATGTTGTCACGTACTAACAAACTGCTTGTGAATGACTACGTTTACGATGGTCATTTATATTTTAGGACATGGCATGTTGTGGGGATTAGTTTCACGTAAGTGTTTTTAGTAAATAGGGTTTATGATGTTAAATGGATACCACAGAACACTCTGGTACGCACACACTGAATGAAACTGAACTAGGTTTATGATGGTTACGTACACATTTTAGGGTATGGTATGGTGAACGGATTCATTTCATGTGAGTGTTTTCAGAAATGTAGGTTCATGATGTTTATGTGCACCTTAGGACATGGTGTGATGTTTATGCACACAAGAAGCTGACAGTAATCTTCACTCTCAGAAACTGACACCTGTTACTAAATATTAATGTGAAACACATTACTCACCTGTTTCTGGGTGATTCTCTGAGTTTAGTTTTCAAAACTTGTTGAATTATTTAAAAAAAAAATGAATGTCTTTAAATTATAATTAAAGTTGCTCTATGTCACTTTTAACCCAAAAATAAATGTTCTCAAAATCATTTCACTGACACAGTACCTACACATATAATTAAGAAAAAAACAGACCAATACACTGGACCATAGCAGTCATATTTGTACAAAATACACTAAAATGACCCTAATGTTTCAGAAGACAGGTTCTTTCTTCCAAACGTATTATTATTCTATTGGATAATCTCTACGTAAACAGCAATATTGTTGTACATTGTTGTATTAATAAAGCATAAACCCTCGTGGATTAATAAAGTCAAATCTAAGTCACTTGTTGTATATCACTTGTATGGTGCCCTCTACTGGTGTTGTTAAGTCGGTGCTGCTTTAACATAAACGTCCCATTCTGAAAATGTAACCACACCAAAAACATGACCAAGACCGACCAGAAAAAGTGGGAGTGGCTGAATAGACCAACCAGTAAGAAACAGTTTGTGAGTAAACACAAAGTATGTGATTTTGCATTTAAGGAAAACTGTTTCATCAGCTAACAGCATACATACAACCAAAATACCTTCGACAGAGCTGTTAGCATTTACACAAGAGACACAGGCCAAGGTCAATGCAGCAAACTCTAAAATACAAACATGATACCAATCACAAAATACAGTGTTCCAATTTGATATCAAATGTTCTTTAGCCCGTAACTGTGGTAAACAAGAGATTTCGATACTGTATGTCTTGGACATGGAGTGAATTGACAATAAACACGAGATTGATCTTTATTTAGTAAAATAAAAGAAGGCATGTGTCTCTCTTGTGAGGGGTTGGGAGTGTGAGGGAAGGAGTTTTTGGATGAGTTTGAGTTCTTGACACGACAAAGACTTTAATAAGTGTGATAGATACTACACTCCACCATGATAACACCAGGTCTATGGGCAAAACCCTGACATTCTTTGACCTACGAATCAGTGGATTTTAAAAGGTGATGCAATTTGTTGAAAAACGCTATATGCAATTTACTGTTTTTACAGATAAATTGCAAATCATTCTGCAGTATACTTAGTACTCTAGTTACAGGATCATGAAACACAGTCTCTGGTACAGTTTTAGGACATTAGGGCAAGATGTGAAGTGGATTATGGGTTAGCAGCTCCATCTTGTGGTGACAAGAAAAAGCACTAGTGAAGTGTATTAAACCATTGTGCCTAATGTACAGTCTCTTTCCGCCGAGACTATACTCTGGATACTGACATTCTCTAGGAGGCCACCTGTCTTCATATTTTATGAATAATTTAAATTGTGCAATTATTTTATGTTGCATGTTACTCCTCAGTCACTCGGAAAGAAACACCCTCATGTGCAGGAAATGTGTGCAGACCTCAGCGCTCACTCCTCCTTCGATTCTGCACTGAACCAGAGTAACCTCCATGTTCTTTCTGCTTTTTGAGGGAAGGCTTGTGTTTGAGTGTGTGTGTGTGTGTGTGTGTCTGTGTGTGTGTGAGCCGCTGCCAAAAAGCCCTGAAAATGGGAATTGTGCTTCTCTCTGTCCCAGATGTTGCTTGTGCTCTGGCGTCTCTGTGCGTTGCTATGAATCAAACCAAATATTCCTCTTGACAACAGATGCTGCTCCTCCCTCTCGGCTCCGCTGTTCTCACATCAGCGCTGGAAGAAAACAGAATGACACCAACACACTGAACATTCACTGTTCTGACTGGAAGTGTCATAAAAGTGTAATAAAAAAAAAAGTCACTGCAGAAACATAACAGAAGTGATATAACAGAATATTTCACAATAAGTTGACCTTCATAAATGTAAGTAAATATAATGGAGCCTGAGACTAGTTTATTATAGGTGTGGGTACCCTCACCTGTCAGACTCTTTGATGAATGAATGTTAACTGCAACATCCATCTTTTTGTTTCCATCGAAGCTAAATTCTCGCTAGATTTATTACTTTTCAAACTCACTGAAATCCATCTTGTGCTTATCAAAGTTGAAGATTTCCATCAAACCATTGAAGTGGCAGTACCAGCAGTCGTGGGTGTGTTTTAAGTTTGAGTTTCTGTGGGTGGCAGCAACAGCAAACAGCTTTAGTTGTTAGAACCTTTCAATTTTCATCTCGTTTTAAGTAGACTCACAAAATCACAAAATTAGAAACGTTGTGTTTACTGAAGGTTTTGCAGATTTTGCAATACATACGTTAATCTATTTAGGCAGATTTCCTTCAGAGAGTATTTAATGATGAAGCACCAGTTCTAAAACCATCCATTTATAGCCCTGGCTCTTCTGTGGTCTTTGTCGTTTAACAAAACTTAATCCTAAGCCTCCAGTGACTTGTAACCTTTAGCTTGTAGCCTTTAGCTGGTGTAACATAAACGCAGCAGCTAAAAATATCCAGCCACTCACTAATGTTCTCTACCCTCTCACTGACAACACACATAGCCATTCCGTTGCCTTTTGCCAAAACCTTCTTGTTTATGTAGAATAAAAAATATGTCTTTTTATCCATTTATAATATGTTGCGGTATTGAAAGCGCTATTTTATTTATTTCTACACTTTAATTTCATTCATTTATACCGCTTAATCCCGTATTTTAATTTCATATAAATAATACATTCATTTAGCCAAGTTACATGTGATGGTTCTGTTTTAATCTATTTTTGTTGCAAGACTCAGAATGGAATTACTGCCTGTGGAATCAAGCAGTGGAAACTTGAGTCCATTAACAATCAGTTTGTCTGTTTGCCTTTCATTAGTGTTGCCTAATGTCATGTTGGTTTTCCTCAGTGGAGTGAATGGAAAAGCCTCATTCTACCACAGTAACCAACGTGTTTGAGGAGGAGGGTGGAAAACCCAGAGGCAGGCGCGTGTTATTCTTACTTTTTTATTCGGGTGCGTTTATGCAGGAGTGCCCAGACGGAGAAAGTTGTGTGTCTCAGCAGCTTTGACGCTTATGTGGGTTAAAAATACTGCCCACTTTCCTCTGTGCCAACCAGTCCTGCCCTGGTCTATGTTGGCTGGTCGAGTCACTACTGAAATACACAAAGTCAGCAGACATTGTGGGAAAAATCCGTCAGTCAGTGTGTGTAATGTGCCAGAGCATTCAGAGTGGTGTCACAGTTGATATGAACCATTTATATTTAAAACTGAGAGTGGAAAACCTATTCTAATGTTTTGTCGACTCAGGCAGCTTTAATCAAGGCCTATGACTTTATAGACCTTTGGTTTATAAATGTGGTTTGGGCTCACATCGAGAAGGTCCTGAGTTTGATCCCATTCAGGACAGGGTCATTCTGTGTGGACTCTGTTGTGTTAAAAGTACATGCTCTCCATGGATCCCTAGGAAATACCAACTAAAAACTAGAGGATGTCTTCATACATATCATGAGAGAATCCAGCTGACTTAATTAAAGAGAATATGGTCCAATCCCAGTTCTCTAACTTACCCCTTTCCCTTAGCCCTATCCCTTGGCCCTCCAAAGTAAGGGGTTAGGGCTATGATTATAGGTTACCCCTAGAGCAGCAGCTGTAGAAGCATGGATGTATTAAAGGTTCTATAATAATCTTTAAAATAGATCATATAATATATGTAAATTGCATCCATCCATCTATCCATTTTCTTCTGCTAATTCCCATTGGGGGTTGCAGGTGATTGGAGCCTATCCCAGCAGCTTTGGGGCTTAGGCGGGGTACATCCTGGACCCTGGACCCATGGCCAGATGGTTGGAGGGCTGACATTTGGACAAAGACATTGACAGACAACCATTCAATCCCATATTCATTCATGATACTTTAGAGTTGCCATTTCACCTATACATGCATGTCTATGGGTGGGGTGGGGTGCCTGAAGAGGGCCCACGGTAACATGGGGAGGACATGCAGTTGGCCAGGGTTTGAACTCATGACCTTCTTGCTGTGAGGCAGGAGTGTGCACCCATAAGTAAATTCCCTAACATGAAGTTTTTATGAAATTGTTTATATAGTTTATAATATACTGTAATGCATAATATAATATCACAATAAGGTCTAATAATACATCATGGGGATTTTTGTGGTGTTTTGACTTGAGTCTTGCTCTGAACATTATCAGCTGGTGTCTCCTCAGTCCCTGGTCACAGACATAAGTCACAACCACCACAGAAACCAAGAGGACTGTTCATTCACGACATGTCAATTGATATTAACTAAAAACAGATAGCAGTGTTATGCATTAGCGTATTTTAAAAAATTCTGCAAAATAAGACTGTGGCCTGTCGATGTGATGCTAATGTTAGCAAACATTGATTTTTAAGAAAATTTCCAAGGTGAAAATGAATTAGTACAAAAATGAGTTCAAAATAAAAGGAACATAAAAATAGGACTGTAATTCATTCATTCATTCATCCATCCATCCCTTCATCCATCCCTCCCTTGTGCCAGTCAACCTCTTTATCAGGTGCTGATTTAGTTCAGACAAACTCCCTCCTCCAACCTTAACACATGCACATGAGCTGCAGCAGAGTCACCATTGGCTCAGCGACTCTCAGTTTCCTGTAATAAGGTAAGGATGTCATCATGATCATGATTGATCATGATGATTTTTATGAATAAGTTACATAGATAGGCGTAGCCCTTTTAGGGTGAGCAATATGTTCAACACAATCATCCCGTAGAAGACTTTTCATTTGCTGGTTTAATCATTAGGCCACACAGACGACACCTTAAACCCAATCTTTTTGAAAAGCTGGTGGTGCTAAAGGGTATTGAATAGATGGATGTTTGAAACACACAGGTACACCGCCTGGAGGAATACAATTGCTTAGGAATATAATTGACTTTGCGTTATTGAGTTCTTGTTACTAGTTGAAGTCATGATTGTGATAAAATATGATAAAAGATGTTTAAAAAACATTATACAGTATAATTTCTTTTTCTAGTTTTATATTGCCTACAGGGCAGAAAGTTTCTAAGCAGTTGTACGCATCTAAATGTTTTTGTTTTGCATTCAGAATATGTCCAGATATATTTCAGCCTGATGGAGATACCTGCACCTGCCAATTTCACATGTATTTTGTGTATTTAAAAAAAATATAAAAATACTGTATTTGTATTTAAATACATTTTTCCACACAGTAGTTTGTATTTTTATTTCAAATATATTTCTATGTCTTTATGCCCTTCTCTGGGCCTAGAGTTATTTGTTCGTTAGCTTATGATGCAAAGCTAACAGACGACTCCAGTGACTGTGATTAATGCGCTAATATAAATACTAGATTTATTCTAAAAACAACATAACCAAACGGTGGAACATATCGGTGCAGATTCTCTGTCATTCAGGACAAATTCAATTAAGGTTTCAAAGATGGCATCTGGGCATTGGTTTAAATCTAATCACCAACCAGTTATTTTAAAGAATTTAAAGAACCTGCTCTTTTGAAAAAGCTTTCTACGGGAGCCCTCCCAGATGGTAGACTTTGTACTGTGGATCAGTTCTATCTGCCAGAGTCAGGTTACACCAAAGATACAATCACAAGAAAAGGGAAAGAGCAGGAATCAAGAGCAGGAGTTAATAAAGAGAACCTCTCCACGGAAGAAAGATACAACAGAACTCATCCTCTTATTATTATGTATGTGTTATTATGTTTTTAAACAATCAGATCAGCAGCAGGTGTTCCTCTCTCTCTAGTGTACTATTATATTGGACACATCAGGTCTTTGGATCATGTTTGTAGTTTTGCTGTTTACTGTTTGTTGCAAGAGAAGCCTTGTACTTGACATTTGTTTGACCTGGTATAAAGTTTGAGAACATTAAAGTCTGTGGATGTAAATAAATAAACTCCTGCAAATGTTTTATTATACAGTAATGGCTACTTCAGTTTTTTTTTTTTTTTTTAATGCCACAGTTTGTTGGGGAGGCAGTTTCAGAAAAAGAGATCGTAGGTGACTTGAAAAACGAATAGCGAGATTACACACATTATATCAACATATGTAAAATAGTTATTATTCAAGTAAATGATTAGACTATGTGCCATGTGCTATAAATAATCGACTTTTTATGCTCCTTCAGTTGTGTGTTTGCACCCATGTAAATATCACATATATCACTTTGGTTTTCTTTGTACCACTGTTCATGTTCACCAAGTGTATCGTGAACCTTTCTGATTGACTGTGACATCTTGTGCTCTCTCCACACAGAGAAGGATATCTTCCTGTACACACACAAGCCCTGTACACACACAAGACGTCTGCACAATGGAATATATTATTCATTTTCATTGTATGGCAGAGCTTATATAGGGTCCTAATATGCTCAAAATACCTATATTTTAGTGCCTGCTAGAAGTTAGAGAAGCATCTTTGTTGTTGGGACCAGCATAACTTCACAGCAGGGACGGGTTAAAAATGACTCAATTAATTGCAAGCCAGTGTTGTCAGAGTTTTATGAGATAAAGTGGCATTAATTTACTAATAAAAAGAGAGTACAACTGATCCTCTGGTGGTTGGAGTGTTGACTTGTCTCCATATTGGTATGTACTTAATTGTAAGTATTCACATACTTGTTATGTATCAGGACATTGTGAGTGTCAGCCAACCTGATTTTAAAGGTATTTTGTGTAAAATGTTAAAGTAGTCAGTTTCTTCAACATTGTATTATTTGGCCAAAATAACATTTTTTTTTGCATTTCCTATAAAACTACATTTAAATCTCCATAGACTCCAGAGGATTCCATTAACTCCTGTTGCTACAAAGTGAGCAAACAAACCGTGTTTTTAGGCACAGAAAATGCACCTCTTTAAAAGTTCCTGCCAGGGTTAAGACGTAGTTATGTGTAGACATGTAGAAAGTAGATTTTTTTCAAATTGATGCATGTTCAATGTTTTTGTGTAGTGACCATTCACATATCAATGGAAACAACGTAAACAATAATGGCAGGGTTATAGAATAGAGTTTACAGGTGATATCTGACAGTTTTCACCACTTGGGGAAAAAAAAAAAAAAATGTAATACAAACCCAATTCCAAAAATCCTCTAACAGAATCATGTCTGTTTTTAATGGAGCGCTGCTTGAGCCTGAAGATCACAAGCATCCTATACTGACCTTTGACCTTGTCCATTGTTGCAGAGATTTCTCCAGATTCTCTGAATCTTTTGTTGATATTATTTTCTGTAGATTGTGGGATTTTCAAAATCTTCGTAATTTTAAGTTTTTCTGAAATTATTCCCCAACTTTTAGACTTTTTTACAGATTGGTGAGCCTCTGTCCATCCATCCGACTGTGAATAAAATATGGTTTTCATGAGATTTGTAAATTATAACTTTCTGTTGTTATTTACATTTTACACAGTGCTAAACTTCATCAGAATTGGGTTTGTAAATCAAATGGGTTTTTTTGTCTATCACTTATCCTCACCTGTTTGCCTGCAAGACACACACTAACATTGTGTTGTATGTATTTTTTGTAAAACTGTTGAAAATTTCAGTGACTGAGGCACTTTTTTGTGATGCATCCAGAATGGTGTCTACTGTAAGATATAATATACACATCACAAATTTGCATGCACTGCTAATAGCACCACGAATATGTACGTAAGCTGTATCACCTGCCACCTCCTTTTGCCCTCATGCCGTCATGGTTCCTGTTAGGTGACAATTAAACTGATTTTTTAGTTCCTTCTTGCTCATGCGTCACTGTTGCAGATATCGTCGAATAACTTAGCATCAGCATCAATACATCAAAGCTATTGTTAGGGTGGGTACTACTGCTACTGCTCCATTTAAAATACTCATAGAATAAACAGATTTTTTAATATTCTTTAGGTCATACTTTATTGTTGTGAAGTCTTTAGTTGAATCCTACTCTATACCTCCTTGTCCTGGCCCCTGTTCCTTCTCTGATGCCTGTGTTCAGTGCGCCCCTGACTCATGGCTCTGTCCCGCAGCTCCTTTCTCGGATCCTCAGCCTGTTTTCAAAAGAAGCCCACAGCCCATAAATCCATGAGTCAGCCGCAACCCATCTGCTGTTGCATAACACTCCCATAATGCAACAGGGCAAACGGGTGCCTCAAACCGCTGCTCTGAGCCCGCTGCTGTAAACACTGGACGTTTGAGTTTCGCCTCCGCTGAAAAATGCGTGACGATGCACTTTGGAGCCCCGGCGTGTTGAACTGTACTGCAGCATGTGTCCGAGCTTTAGACTGGGTTTTATATTCAAACACGATCATCTAAACACTTTCACCTGTACAGCACAAGTCATATGTCCCACTGCCCTTTTATATTCTTGTCAACCTTGCTAAAACTAAAAGGGAAAAATATTCTGCTGATAAAATGCTCAAATTTGGTGCGTCTAAGTGGACATAATAATGATGAACCGAAACCGAAAAACACTTCATTGACCCCTAGAACCATTCCCCAGCAATACTACATCAGCAAGTAACATTGTGTATTATAAAATCAAGTGCAATTTGTCCATTTCACACCATAGAATATGTTCATAATTTTCAATGTATGGCAGAACTTATGTAGTGTCTTAAAACGCTCAATGAATTGCAAGTCAGAGTTATCAAGGTTTTATGAGATAAAGTGGCATTAATTTAAGAATAAAAAGAGAGTACAACTGATCCTATGGTGGTTAGAGTTAGTTTTATTTAGGTATTTTGTGTAAAATGTTGAAGTACTCAGCTCAGCCATGTTTTTTCAACATAAAATAACACCTTTTTTGGCATTTCCTATAAAAAATATACATTCAAATTTCTATAGAATTTTGAGGTTGAAGATGTAAATTCCATCACCTCTTTTGCTACAAAGTGAGCTCTGCTGAAGGAGAAGACCACACAATTCATCAGAAAGGCTTACATTTAACATTTATGAAACTCATTATCGGACCTATTGAGTAGGATTTGCTCCTACCTAACACCCTGAAAGGCTTCTGTAGGAGCTCACAGGCTGAAGAAAAGAGGGGTGGATTTACAATGTGCAAAGCCGCCGTTAGATGCCAACAAAGAGCATCCAACTGCATCTATTTGGGCCTAGCAATCATTCCGCTCGAGTGTGTTCTTTTTGTGACTTAACTGCCCCACAGTATCACACCGGAAAACAGTGGTGGTAAAAAAATGTCTACCTTTTGAATGTTAAAGGATGGGATTACTCTGTCTATGTTTCTATTAGTCTCCAAAGTGCTCCCAGTAGGCTTTGTTTTTGCCATCAGGTGCACAGAACAGCGTCACACAGGCCCAGTCCAAGTCCAGAAGCAGTAAAAGTGAAGCACAACACATCTGCTGTGGCTCCGAAAACAAACCCAACCTGACGTGACTCCGAGCTGCTCTCTCTTCATGAACAGCTACGGTCCACAGGCTGAAAAAACAAGAGCGTGGACTTCATTCAAAAACATTTGTGACAGAAAAAAAGAGGTCGGAGTTATATAACATTGAGAGGGTTTTACAAAGACCTGTTCAATGCTTGTTGTGCAACAGAAATTCTTCTATATCTCTGGTGAGTTTCACGAATGGTTTTAATGTTTTTTCTGCATAACTGAATGTATAAGTCAGGTCGGAAACCTCCAGTCTCACAAAATACAACCACTGCTTCTATAACATAAACTGTTGTGATAAAAAGGACCAAAAGGTGAACTCAATTCTGCAGTATATGAGTCGTATCTACTTATTTCAAAAAGTAATATTGTTTTCAATCGAATATATGTAAAAGATTTCTGGTTCAAAGCCAAGGTGAAAGTAAAACTGTGAGTGTGGTATTGTGAAGCAGATTTAGTTGTGTAATCTTCTTGAGAAGTGCTGAATTGTTCCATCATGAATTACATCATTAAGGAGTAACCACAAAAAGTTAGTGACCTTCAAACTACCAGAAAGGCACTTTATATTGTATCTTTACTTCAACATGCACTGCTTTATCAGAAAAATGTAAAAAAACAAAACAAAAAACCTTTTTTTAAAGTTTTTAACCCCACAACATTTTCCCCTGTGGCCCATACCTTGCCCAGCAGCTGGATTCCGGCAAGATTTGTGAGATCACAAATTTACAGAAATCCATCCTGGTGATGCAATTTCTTGTGAACTGCTGCTGGTTGGGGCCAGTGGTTTCGGGAATACAGGCAGTTATGGGCAATATTTAATGTTTAACAACACAGAAACAGTTTTTCTAACCATGCTTTTTTGTTTGACCGCTGTAAACATGGCATTGCTGTGATTTGAGAGGGGCCTTATACTCAACCTGGTGCACAAAAGGCATATTAACCATATGTTTATAGAAATACATCATTGGTACATCTGAGTGGTTCACCTGATAGAGCCATATCACAAAACTGGAGAGTTCTTTTTTCTACTCTTGGCTTGGGCCAGTATCTACCATCTTTAAAGTTACTGTTACTGTCTAAACCAGTGGTGTCAAACTCAAAGTGGTGAGGGGCCACAATCATTAGTAAGAATCCTTTCAGGGGCAGAAGATGATGACATTTGGAAGCTTTTATAAAAATCTGGATGCGAGATTTCATCTTCATTTAAGTCTTTTAACATTAATTTCCTCCTTTTATAGAAACAGTTTGTAGTTTGCAGGTTTTTGTTGGACTTGAACAGGTTTAAGTCAGATTTGAACTGGTTTGAGATGGATTTGAATTGGTTTTAATTGGATTTAAACAGGTTTTAGTTGAATTTGAACAGTTTTTAGTTGAATATGAACAGGTTTTATTTGAATTTGAACAGGTATTAATATATAAAATACATAAAATAAATAAATATTTAATTTCAACAGGTTTTATTTATCTTTGTAGCAAAAATAAAACCCATTAAAACCTAGTGCCAAAAATATCACTTTCCAAATGTGTTGAAGGGCCACATAAAACACTGCAAGGGGCCGCAATTGGCCCCCGGGCCTTGAGTTTGACATGTGTGGTCTAAACAGACCAGTTTTTATGAGTATCGTAACTTTGATTGTTTTATGCTAACTTCCTGCAGTCTTCCTCAGATTTGTCGTAATTTTACTGTGATGTGTCTTGTCAGCTGCTTTTTACAGGTCATCCTACCTAGAGTGCTAGGGCAACATAAACCCATCTACGAATGTATACCCCCTCGTCCTAGTTGCAGTCCTATAGTCCATATCTAAATCTCTATCACTTGCTTAATCCAAAAACTCCAGACAGAACAACAAAACAAAGCAGCTGTACAGTCACAGTAACATCACAAGACTGTCAGAAGTTAGCATCAAAACATCATCATCAAAACTCATAACACACTGGTCTGTTTATAAGAAACATTAAGGAAAGTGAACTTTTGTGGAAGACCAAATTAATCTTTTTGGAATACAGTTTTTATTATGTCATCCCCTTAGCTCAACCCCTTATTTTCTAAGCTGTGGTTAGCCTACCCATCAGCAAAACCCCTGATTATTGTACCATATCATATCATGCTCATACTATTTGAAATAAACTACTTCCTTTTAGTCACATATCAATCTGCAATCAGAAAACCATGAAGAAGATTGTTCACACAGTTTGAAATCAATGACAGACTCCAGCATAAAGCCATTCAGTAAATACCGTTACATTTTTATGCTCACGTCTGTCCATCTTTTTAAAGTCTACACACTCAGTACAACAATAACCTAAGAACATAACAATGGTTGACTGCTGTATATAGGATACCTTTACCATTCAAAATCTGGGACTGAAAATAAGGCTACAAACATGTCATATAGAAATGTATTTTTCCATCTTTGTTAAGGCACTATTGATCATAAAAACATTTGGACATTAATTATACATACTACAGCCTTAACATCCACAATGTGACACTGCAACATTTAGAAAACAAATTTGACATGATTTCCCCCATGTTTATTAAAGGTGGAATAGAAGATGTTTTTGTATACATTTTTTGTTATATTTTATAAATTTGTTTTTACTTGCATATAAGACATCGGAAAATAAGAGGTCTTGAAAAATAAAATTTATTATATGTCAATTGTGGAAGTGGTGGTGCCTTAAAAACATTAACCAATCAAAAACGCTCTCATCTCGTGTTCTATTGGTCAATCAGCCTGTCAATCACTCCTGCTACGTGAGGCCGGAAGAGTGCACGTCCACGTATTCTGTTTACAGCTGCTTTTGCGTTGCTACCGTTAAACAGCCTCACTGTGCAGCTTCACTGTCAGGCACAGACTGCTCCTTCGTGCAGCTCCATTGTCAGGACCACATAGTCATTTATTTCCCTTTTTTCTTTTTCTCTTTATTTATTTGTGTAGATAGGAGGGACAGTCTGTTTAACTAGCGTTAGCTCCATCCCTTAGCTTTAGTTTGTTCATCTAGCTACTCCTCGTTAGCTTCGGGCTACATTTATATCTAGTTAATATTTTTTGTTGTTAGCAAGGTTTACCACAATGGCTGCAAAGAACACTGATGAAGGTAACTGTAAAAGAAAGACTATGTTTGAGGTGGCTGCGAAAAGGAAAAAGATGGCAGATGAAAGAAACAAAACCAGAGTTGTTCTTGGTGCATCGTTTGAGCAATAGCGAGCGCTGAAGGCACAGCGAGGAATACGCTGCTCGACAGGTAAGTTTTAGACTCAATGTTTTGTTGTCATATTAAAAACTGCTAGTTGGGAGTATTATCTGGTGTTTGTGACATTGTATGCAGAGAATCGGGGCCAGTCAGCTGTGAAGCGTTTGTTAGTCTCTGGCGCGTGCGTGTTGTTTTGGAGGCAGGACCTCGGAAAGAACTGTGAAACGAGTCGGCTGGTCTTGCGCATGCGCATTATTCATTGTTCATTCATTCATTGTTATTCGTTGTCGTTCATTCAAACTGTTTCAAACCAAAACCACTGAGTAAAACACCATAATAAAAGCTAAAACCATTTCCAAAACATTTTTATTATCCCACAGTAACATTCTGAACTCATCTGTGGACTTAAGTGAGAGGAGTAAGTATATGTACTGTATGTTAACAAAGGAGCTGTTGTCAGGATGAGGAGCTTTTGGCAGTGGGACTAAGACTATATTCCAAGAGAGGTTTCACATATTGTCAAGCTTACAGTATATATTCAACCAAGGATCGTACCAGGCCCTCGCCACGTATCACTGTATATTGAACAACATGGACCATACCTGCAGCCAGTGGACGTCTGAAATCAGAAAGCTGCAGAACAGAACGCAACAAAACTCCTTCTTCCTGACTGCAATAAGACTGTACAATCCATCAGTCTGTGGAAGATGAAGACTGAATCTAAAAAACACTTTTTTGATAAAAAAAACTAAACTTGATTCATTTAATATCCACCCCAAAATGGATAGAAGTTATTGAAGACTTTATGACTGAGACTCATTGGTTGGTGTTGACACGCCCCTGCTGTCACCAATCAGAGGCAAATGGATTAACAAATCTGCATTTACATGCGTTTGACCCATTTCTTGAACGCAGATTGTTCTATTTCCAATGTCATTAGTTGAGTTGAGTGCTAACAGGTAACCCTTTTTATGTTTTGGGCACTATGAAAGAGCCTTATTGACTTTTTCCATTGACCTAATGCAGTCCAGATAATGGTACATAGGTAAAATGCCCCAGTCTGTACTAAAGTCATTACAAACTCAGCAACTACAAAAACACATTACTATGAATATATTTCTGCACTAAAGCTGTGGTCTAAGATTCTGTTCAAATCGTCTTTAGAGCCTTTGGGTAGACTTTTTCCACGTACAAGCACAGATTTAGAATATTATACAGCATGATAAAATGTAGCTATTACAAAGTGTTTTTCCGTGAAACGAACTTCACATTGGGATTAGATTAAAATCAAACACTATAAAAAAAGGACCTCAAAGTGTCTTCAAGGCTTTTCCAGGATCTGCACAAAGACTGAAGCTGTTTTAGGAAACCAGACGGCGAGTTCAGATGATCTCAACTTTACCGAAAAACCACACATGCACTCATACACGCTCATACACACACACACACCAGACTGAGGGCTGCGACATTAGTTTCTTTATGTTGGCTGGGAGCTGGCTGCAGGCCGGATCCTGTTTCTCACTAATTATGGACAGAAGTTAAATTGTAGCAGTGACGAAAAGTCCAGGACGACAGTAAAGGCAGAGCTAAGACCTACGCAACATTTCCTGCAAAAATATCAAAGTAAAACTATGACTTTTAGAACTCATTGATAAAAAAGTTAAAAAGGTGTCCTATTCTGAAGGAAGAGTGTGACAAGACATAACGCTACTATAATGTAACTGAAAACTTCCTGATGGCAAAATGAAACAAACAGAAGCAGATTGGAGCAAGGAGAAGGTAAAATGCCTTCCTAGTGCAGGCCCAATCAACACACTCTCCTCTGATAACACCATCTACAATGTCTCTGAAGAAAAGTTCAGTCTGTTGTGTCATTTGGTCCAGAGCTGAAAATAGGTGCGTTTGACATGAATCTCACTTTTATTGTGGACGAGTGTTGAAGGCTGCAGAGAGGAGGCAGAGTACAAGTCTGTAGTGAAGACGGACAGTTTGTGGCTCACATCACGTCTGATGTACACTTATTATATGTGTTTGGTATATTCAAATAAATCCATTTGGATTACACCATTGAAAAACGTCACCATGTACTGTAGGCCAATACAATCTTTTAAATGACTATTGCAACCCAAACACATTCTGTCACTCAATCTTTGAAAAAGTGGTGGTTTTTGATTAACTCTAAACTCACCAAATCAGGTGTTGGCTCGGCGCTGACAGGTCGGTGTTTTCCCATCATGCACTGAGCCGTGCAGGTGTTTTAGTTGTTCCTGAACTACTCGAGGTTCCTTTACGGTCCCTCTAATATCGTCAGAGCAAGTAGAGTCGGCCACAACTCAGAACATAGTTGTTCAAATCTGCCTGTTCATTGTAAATACTGTCTTTTAGTGGTTGTATGTATCTTTGTAGTGGTCTGTTTTAATGTTTTTAGATGTTTTTAAAGATGTTCTTGTGTGTCCTGGCAGGCAGCAATAAATAAAAGTTAATCTTAGAATTATTGTTACTGCCTTGCACTGCTCGTCGATCGACACCAATGAAAACTGCTCATGTCTACCTCAAATCAAACGCACCTAAAGCCAGTGTAAAGGCTCAAGACCAGGAGCTAACCAGATTAGAGGTATTGCAGTCTTGGTCAAAACTGACAGAAGTTTACTTGGTTACTTTAAAGCCACCCTGCGTAACTTTTATCCAGTAGAGGGCGCTAATCCCTCTACTCACTCTCTCTGTTGTTACGACAGCGGCGTTGTATTTTTGGCTAGCGTTTGTTTTTGAAAGGAAGCTGTCCAAACCTCTAAACATGTCTTCTGAAATGGCCATTTTAGTGTATTTTGTACAAATTTAATAATAACTCTGCTAGGGTCCAGTGTATTGGCCTATTTTTGCTTCCTCTATTTGAGCTTTAAACAGTGTGTCACTCACATAATGTTTGCACGTCCCGGTGACAAGAATTATCATTAAAATTGGAGGCATATTCTGTAAAGCTGAGGGTACTGTGTCAGTGAGATGGGCATGATTCTATTGATCTCATGTCTAAGAACCATGAAATGATTATGAGAATATATATTTTGGGGCTAAAAGTTATGCAGGGTGGCTTTGAGCAAACAACTTTATAATTATGCTCAGCAAAATCTAGATATGCTTTCAAAAGTTCTCATGGCTCTGTTTTTTTTTTAATTTTTTTTTTTATTGCAACAACATTTTGTTCTCAATTTGCCTGATGACCATCCAAATCAATTGCATTAGGCTTCTTCATCGGCACAACTGAAACTAAAGTTAGTTTCCAAAACTGCTAATTCCACCAGTAGTAATCATGACTGCTTCCATGGTGCATTTCTTTACGCACAAAAAGCGTAACCCTGTCTTTTATTGTGAATAACCTCTGAATTTCCTCTCTCATCTCTCCTGTGATTGTGTATGTGCTGTGTGTGCCTCACAGCTCTCCAGGCGCCTCCTCCTGCTCTCGATCCAAACATGGCGCCGGGCCGCAGCTGCTGCCTCTCCGACAGACGACGCGCAGAGGGACAGACAGAGCGGAGCGAGCAGCGCCAACAAACTCACACTGGACGCCTTTAAAAACTCCTCCGAGCGACGCAACTTCGGACTGAGAGAAGAAGAACCTGACTGGAACTTTTTTTGGTGTGTGTTAACGTTCCGGTTTGGTTTGGACACGCGTCAGAGCGAGCGCCTAACGGAGAGAGCCCACCTGCGCGACGAGACGAAGGTAGATTTCACTCCGGGGTCTGGAGGATGTGGGTCTGCCTGATTTATGTGGAGTGTTAACGGTGGGCGCGGAGAGCAGACGCGCGGGTAACTCGGGGTCAGCGCTGCTAAAAAACATGTGCAGCCCTCAGTGGAGCACTCACACACGGGCTGGAGAAGAGGAGTGAGGCTTTCCAGGAAAAAGCAAACAACTTTTTTTTTTCCTCCACGTTTCCACGCCGACGGGATGGATGGAGAACATTCTGCGCTGTCAGGAGTGGACAGGGAGCGAGACAAACTGCCACCGATCTACACCAGCTCCGCTCCTGCTGTAAGAACACTGTTGTTGTGCATTAGAACGGAATTTGAACGCTTTTGAATACTTTCCTGGTAATAAACATGTGGTGCTTAGTTTAATAGTGGAAAAACAATTTGCATTATATAACTTGAAACTGAATCAAATAGTTTTTTAGGACACCACTGTGAATAATAAATAATACTGTAATAAGAATCTAGTACACACCTTTTAATGAGACATAGCCATATAGTGTTATTACATTATTAAGTAAAATATATGTTTAATCAGGGCTGCACGATATTATAAAAGCATGGGATATGCAGTAACTATCGTAACGATCTGCAATATTTAAATGTTCTTTGACAAGTAAAACAGTTTAGTTAATTTATTTTGATTTTGAAAATATAAAGAAATACAACGCTCTGGATTAATTTCTACTCACGAATACACCAGCTAAATTAATATTAAAGATTCAACCTTCACTAAATCAAGACTAAACAGACTAAACACATTTTAAAGGTAAAAACTGCACACTTGTGTTCGATAATACTGCACTAAAAATATATTTGTGATATATTGTCCAGCTTTAATAAGAGTAATGTATGTTTGTCAAAATCCTTATTGTAAATGCCTTTATAGTCATTAGGTTTATGTTATAATGGGATCAAATCTGAGGTTTATAAATGCAGTAGTGGCTTATGTTTGAGCATCATTGCTGCTGAATTGTGGTAGAAGGAAGCTTTAAGCTCTCAATAGTGACTAGAAGTCGGTCTCAGATTAACTTTATTAATCCCTAATGGAAATTCCGTTGTTAGGTCTCTTCAAATGAATGAATTCAGACTTCCATAGACTGTCTGATTGTACAGTCTTATTGTAGTTTGGAAGAATTGTTCTGTCCTGCAGCCACTGATCTCAGACGACTGCTTTCTGTTGTTCAAAAGCCCAATGCAGGGGATGGTCCATGTTATTCAGTATAGCATCCATCCTGTTGTGTGTCTGTTGCTCCACTACTTTAATCAGAGTTTCCAAACCAATACCTGTAGTTGAACCAGTTGTCTCTTTAGTTTTTTAAGTTGCCTACAATCTTCTTATCTGAAACTAACCCCAACAGACTGCATCATAAAAAAAACTGCATTAGCCACTAGTCTAACATGTATCTGTCATGAACAGTTGAAAGAGTGTCCAGGTACATATAGAGTAGCAGAAAGAAACCTTTACTTTTTCAGTGTCAACCGCACGTAGATGACCTGATGCTTTGTGGCGTAAGTGTTTCTTGCTATTTTGGCTCATGATACAGATGCCTTTCATAGACTTTTTTTAGATTGATAATGCTGTTATTTGTCAGTAAAATATATTTGACTGAGGTTTGTGTTGCCCTCTGTGCAGATGATGTATTATGTTATGTTGACACCAGGTGCAAATTGAAAATATTCTTGTTTACCCATTTCAAAATCACTTCATTCATGTATCAAAACATGCTGTACTAAAATTATTATGATTAGACAGTCCATCAGTCTGTAACAAACATGGTTGATCTTGACTAGTTTTTAAGGACAATGTTGCAACTAAATGGACAGTGAGATAAATTTATAAGGTCTATAGCAATAAGCATGTAACAAGACAAATGTTTTTCATTATTTCCTTATTAATCTCACAAACTCCATCACTTCCTTTCAAGCAAGATACTCTTTATTCCAATAAACAATACACATTCAACCTAATGTCGCTTCAAACGATCTTGAAGCTAATTTTTATTATTATGAGTAGTTTGTCAGACCATAGTGACAGCCTTTGTTAGCCCACACTGTGAGATCACAGTCATGTTACTTTTAGTGGATATTATAAATAGGTCTACTGTCAGTGAATGCACCACAGCCCCAGTTCTGAATGGAATCGGTTTTCTTTAGTGATATGAATAGCGTGTATTTAAACAGCAAGTTACAAGGTAATGTCTCTGGCAGTGATGAATGATCCATTTTTCAGGCTTGATACTGAATGCTTACTTTTCTTCATTTATAATAAAGTTAGACAAGGTAGAGGTGCAAGAGAATGGGTGAATGATGATGAATTCACAGTCAAATCTGCTTTAACTGTCACTAGAGTCAGCCGTGTGAAGCCAGTGCAAATCAGGAACAGAGCATAAAAGTTGAAATCTGTGAGTTACCAGGGCGTATTGGTTTCATGATGCCTTCAACAGCGGATTAGTTAATGTGTGGAGGAGATTGTAGTCGAATATGTTGTTCTTTGGTTGAGGACTTACCTTGTGCAGCTGCTGGAATGTTACGAAATTCGTGACTTCGCAAACTCCCAAAAAACATCTTGTACTGCTCAGGGCTCAAGCATCTGCCCTCACACTGCTGATGGTTCAACCAATGATGTGCCAGTACTGACAATTATGGGTGGATTGAGGCTTAATGACGTAGCGACCGCTTTACCGTCACTGCTATACATGGTGTTGCTCTGTGATTAATCCAATAACTAACCAGTTCTTCATTGAAATGATGTGATCTTTGCAAACACTTTCTTCTTTCAAACACAGACCATTTGTTGAGCCAGGTTAGTTAGATTGCAGCCCTACATGTCACTAAGGGGCTGTTTGCACAAGAACGCTGCTCAGAAATACGCAACAGTCAGTATGTATGCCAGACCAGTAGGAGGTGGATTTTCCTTCTTCTGCCATCCCTCTCTTCTCTTCTGTAGAGTCGTTGGTTGCACCTATTTTCAGCAATTACAACAAAAAGGAAACACCTCCACGGCTGATTCAAAAGTTTGAGATCTTGTATGTGAAAACTCCTAGCTGCAACAGAGTCATTGTGGATTTGGTAAAACACGTTGTTGTGTGAACGCCCCCTAAAGAATCTTAATACTGATTCTGCATTTGTTGCATCTTCCAAAGTTGCTGCACTTTTCACAGTAATTTTGACACAAACCTCATGAAGAAGACCTTTTAATAACTGATTTATTTTAAAAGTAACTCAAATCAATTTAAGTAATCGTTTCTACAAATGTACACAGTGGCAGAGTGGTTAGCACTCTTCTCTCACAGCAAGAACTTTGTGGGTTGGGCTAGTGATTCTCTACAATGTGCCCTGCCTCTTGTCCAAAGCCGCTGACATTAGCTTCAGGCCTCACTATTTGGACACGATAAGCAGGAGGAAATGAATGCTTGAATCATGTCTATATACCTAATAAAGTTGACTTGTGTCCTATCTGCAGTTATGTCTGATAGATTTTCAACCACAACTCAAATAAAACCAACCTCTAAGACTTATAACTTATCTAAGACTGTGTACTATTTACTGCTAACTCACCTCAAATCCATCATGCACAAAGTAGGAGCTGAATTTGTTTGGAAAAAGTGATGCGTGTCTTATATAACGCACTCTCCAGGACCGTCTCGTGATGTAATGACTGTGGCGCAGCAGGAAGCCGCTGTTTGGAGTGTGTACGGCTGTGTTTACAGTGGGACGGTGTGTCACTCCACTGTAACCTGTAAGGACTGCGGCCTGTTATAAGTTGATGTCATCCCCATTGTGTCAGGGACCAGGAATGTGCACATCAGAGGCTTTTTGCCAATAAACAGTGGGTCACAGCCCTCGCTCTCACTGCTGCTGTCTGGAAATGCCATAACCGCGTTCTTTTTTCCCTGTGCAGTTTGTCTGTTATGCCTCCGTCTGCTCTACCTTCAGCTGAGAGACAGGAGGATATGAGCCTCAGTGATGGATAAAACCAGAAAAGCACTGTGGACACTTTTCCACTAATGCAGTCTGGGGGCTGGTCTGGAGCAAGACCCTAATTTAGATTTTAGCTTTTTGTTATTTGAGGAGGTTTGAGTGTGGTACTAACTTTTTTCTAAAGTGTCTGGTTATCAAAGTGTGATTTTGGAACGTTGCATCTTGTGATAGGGGAGTTATGTTTGTATATTAAAGTTAGCTGTATCATTCTGGTCTTTATTTGTGACGTGAGTTGCCTCCTTGAAAAGTGTGCAGACTCTGTTGTGCCTTAGTCGTCTTGTAATGAGACTTTGAAATCACACTAATCCTAATCTATGGAGACAGAAAAGGCTAAAACTAAAAACTATTGATTTAAGGGTAATACACACTAGAGCTGGGTGATATGGAAAATACATATTTTCACAATATATTTAAACAATATCGCGATACATGATATATATCTCGATATTTTGAAATGTCTTCTAAACGAATAAATGTTGGGATATTGTTGAGGTGTTCACAAAATGATTATACAGTTATGTCTTGACCAGTAAGACCAGTGGTACTATTATTATTGTCGTATTTCAAAGGATTCATTTATTTGTATTTTTTTCAACTCATGGAAGAGAAACTGCCATATTCATAAATATATTTCTTAAACAAGGCAACACCGGCATCCATCCTGTTAAAAAAATGTTTGCCCAGAAAATCTACTGTTTGATACTGTCACAAGACCACGACATTTTTAAGACAGTTTAGCTCGATATAGCAATATTGTCAATACTGTTACAACCGTAGTTACAATGTAATAATAAGTAATAAGTCTTAAAACTTTTTATTTATATTGCGCAACCCGAATTACTTGTTTAAAACTGAAAAAGAATGAGGAGCTGAACATGAACTCAGCAACATGAGCGACTGATGTATGCTCACTACAGGAAGTGATGTAAGAGAAATGAGTAACACTAATCTAGCAACCTGAGGATAGATTTGAGGTGAAAAGAGGTCAACTTCATGCAAATAATGAGTGGCACAAACCTAGATGAATAGATGAATTTGCCACTGTTGATGTGATCCTAACATAAACACATAAGAATGATGTGTTTCCCTGTAACTGAGCCTCTAAAGTTGCAGTGACAGACACTAGGTCTCAGCTCAGACACATGGGAGAAAGGAGAATGGGATGTGGATCTTCTTGGTGTGGTCTCTCCAGATGACAGCATTTCCTCTCCGACTGAGCGATGGAACAGAGGGCGACAGAGGTGACATCACTGAAACCACGGCTTCAGACTCCTAACTGTATTCAGATGTGTTCCCAGGATGTAGTCAGTGTTCAGTCAGTTCAGCGGTGTAGCGTTCGGGGCCGGGCCCGTGACGTTTCAAATGAAGGAGTCATGACAAAGAGGAGAGTGTGACGTGGCTGTGGTGGCTTCAGAGGCAGCGGTGTAATTATGTGAACTGCACTTAAGGTGTTGGACTGTGAGGGAAAACAGTCGTGGCTGAATGAAGGGAAAGAAAAAGTGATGGTGGAAATGATAAACAGCACTGCACTTGTGTCAAAGTGTCAAAATAGATGTGCAATTATAGAGGGGGGAAACTGTTTGTGTTAAAACCCAGCACACCCTTGTCTTTTTAGTTTAGTTTGTTGTGATTGCATAGTACTGATGATGTTGATACTAGCCGGAGAAAAAGTTGTAAGTTCATGTTGAATGCTGCTTTTTGAGACATTTTCATTGTCAAAAGGAGATTAAAACATTCCACATAAGCATACCTTACTGTCCTTCACCAGCCTGGCTTTATCTGTTTGGACCATAGAGAATAATTGCATGTGCAGAAAAGGGGAATTAAAAATAAAAACACAAAATGACAATGATTTCTCAAACGAAGCATGTCTTGTTCTTGTGAAAACATACTTTTTAGTGTCTTTAGGAGCAGCTGTTTGTACTTTTAGATTCGATTTTATAGTCAGCATCTTACAGCTTGTGAACATCTATGTACATTTCATTGCGCACATGCAAAAATGGTGATTAATTAGTGAGTCCTTAAAATGTTGCAAATTAGCGCAGCTTTCTTCATTTAAACTTCAGCAATAGCTTAAGCGTTTCACTCTACTGCTTATGAACACACTCTCCTCGTGTTACAACCTTTGCTTATGGTGTTTTATTTTTGAAGATAATACATCGGATTTCTCAAACCAGCTTGTCTCCCTGATTTTTAACCGGATGTACTGTATATTGATCTATGTCTGACCTGATTCGAGTATTTGTGCAAACAGTGATTATGTGTGTTGTTCTAAAAATACTTTGGATAGGGCCAAGGAAGTTTCTTAAGTGATACCTAAAACATTAAGTACTGTGTCACTACTTTATTCATATGACCATTCATTTTAAAATGGAGAAACAATACTTTCCATTCATATTTACTGAAAGACTAACTATAGTTACCTCAGTTTGCCTTGGTGTTCGGTTGGATTTGGTTGTTAATGCCAAATTCCAACCCAGACATAACTGAGGCATGAAACATCTCAAGATAAAACAGATGATCTTTTGACGAAATATGTTGTTACACCCTTGGGCTTTTGCAGTGGTGTCTTAAATTGTGTTGATTCAGTGCTCATACTCAGCTTTCTGTTTTAAACTAAACCCTAGTACCTCTTTTTATTCTTATAACAGTGACTAAACTTTATAACAAAATTTTCTTTTCAAAAGATGATAGAAAAGCTGTGTATTTGTTAAAAAAAACTATGTTGTATACAGTAATTGCAATGACAGAACTGCTTCACGGTGTATTTTTGTGTGTTCTGTTCCACAGCAGACATCATGTTCACATTGTCCCCCAGGATCTCATTTGTTTGTTTGTTAAATGAAAAGTGCAAAGTGCAGTCGGCTCGTTCTGACGACCCTGAACGCACCACGGTGGCTTGAGTGTCTCAGTGCTGTCAGCGCCGGCTGCTGTGCATCTGTCGGACACCCCTCCTCTCCCTTCCTTTTCCCCCCTCTCATCTCTCCGCTCAATTATTGAAGATCCATTAACATTTCTTTAATCTGGACTTTTCTCTTGGACCTACTTTTGTCGACAACTCTTTTTGATCCATCCATCCCTTCTTTTACCTCAGGATTTCAAAGCCGTTCAATGGACAATAATGTTCTCCTTGCTTGAGCAGGTCCAGCTCATTAAGGACATAGTACAACAATACGATTTCTGATACACTGTCCACAAATCACGATAATATCATGGAAATATCATGAAAATATCTCAATACAGCATCTCTGCAGATATTAATTTACAGTAAATCATAATATCTGTGAAAACTAAGTAGAAAGATAACACATGCTTTTGGTATTTGCTTAGTGCCTCTTTTGCAACACTCTCACTATGTCCACCACAGCCCAGTTCCAGTGGAAAATGATCCAATATCATTACATCCAATATTGTTGCATGTAGCTAGATTACTCCATCATTTGCATACAATTAACATGTTGCAGTAGGACAGGTATCAGGTAGGCCATTATTATGTCTTTACTGAATTTTAAGCTTTTCTTTGATTTCGTATATTTTTTGTAGTTCTGTTATATCCCTATATAATGTTATAATTATCAACAACAGTCTTAATACCTGTGACCGACCCATTTTAACCATTATCCTGTGTGGTGCTGATGATGTCATCTTTGTGCGCCAGGGTCTGGGGCGTGGAGCCAAGCAGCCGTTTCCGTCTCTGGGCACATTCATCTCTTCACTGAGCCAGCGGCGGGACACAGGGGGGCGGGGCTTAGCCGGAGGCATGATGGGCAGCCTGAGCCTCAGACACGGTACGTCCAGCTATTTTTACGTGTTATCGAAATTTTTGGAACACAGATTTTACAGTACTGCTTTAATGTAAATGTTTTTTTCTTGAATTTGAGGAAAACTGTGTAATCACTAAACAGCATTTTGTAATAATAATAATAATAATACATTTATTTTATTTAGCTCTTTTAAAAAATACACAAAGACACTTTATATTACACAAAAACCAACAAACAAACAAACCACAAAATAGGAAAAAAACTAAACAAAACCCAAACAAACAGGTATTATTTGAGGTAAGCTTTGGTTGGTCACATGATCATAAAGAAGGGGATTCGAATACGGCATGTTCCCATTGTCTGTTGGTCTACACAGCTTCTCAACATTCAGTCAGTGGCTGCCAATACAAATTCAAAGTGACTATTCCAGCACGGGCTATGTCTGCTTGCACAGAGAAACAAAATGAAAAACATACGAAGCAGTGAAATGCAGGATAAAAAATGGTAATAGATTCACATGATGTTTAATGAGGTTGAGATATTTTGGTTGAGCTATATCTGAACACCGAGCTAGAAGTCTAAAGCAATGTATTTTTCGAAATATCTTTTTAAATCAAATTAGAAACAGTGGGTTTTTTGGCACTGTCATGATATATTTGTAGATAATACACTTTTAATATCTGATTCTTGCAAATTTTGATTGTAATAAAAAAATGATTTGTGTTGTTTTACCATATCTCCACACAGTGCTTTAGGTATGGCAGGATGAGAGATAAAATTTTTCACAATGTCTTAAAGTGATTCCCATGTAAAATGCTGCAGTTCAGCTTAATTAGAAAGATTAATATCAAACCATCTCTCCAGCTGTCTCCTTACAACAGCAAGAAGTTGTTTTTCCCAGAGCATAAGGTAGCATCCTGTTCAATAAAATATATTTAAAATCATAATTAAATTGTTTACTTAATCCAGTTGGGTGGAGTAGCAGCAAAATAAAAGTGTCCCGTAACTGCACTGTATAAAAATGTAGTCAAAAACTTCACTGTCTTCACCACAGGAACGCGTAGCAAAGCATTCAGATCATAGACGTTCTCCAAAATTATTATATGAAGCGCAAAAATGTTTCGGGTCAAAACTGTGGCCGGACAAATTAGTGGAACACCACAGTCTAGTCTATTAATGGGAACACACTGTGACGAGGAGACAGATATTTATTGGGAGTTTGCGTAGTTACAGAAAAGGCCAAGTTTGAATCTTTTTATAATATACTGACTATGTATACAACTGAACAGAACCCAATGTCCTGGTGGTGTGTTCACTGTCTGCCTTTGTTCTCTCAGAGACATTGCGGTCTCGGCTTTGTCTCGAATGAAATGATGTGTTACTTCCTGTGTTTACAGTATGCTACATGGCTGTCTCACTTCATGTTTGTGTTGCAATGTCGTCAGAGCTGCAAGAACTTTATCCAAAACGGGCCACACAGAGTAAAAGTTCTTTGTGGTTTTGGTTGAGGAAAGTTTAAAATTCTGCAGATAATAATAATAATAAAAAAAAAAAAAAAACTTGTATTGCTACTGGATGTATAAGGCTGTCTAAACGTAGTTCTGACTTTTAAAGAAAGTTCCAGTAGTGGGAGTAGTGAGCAGAAAATGCCCCCAAATCACCAGTAGAACAAAGGAACAGAAGTCAGAAAAAGTAAAGCTCGTAAAGCTAGCCATTAAAATGCTCTGTTTTATTGTGAGTACTGTGAGTTGCAGTCCTTAAAGTAATGAAAAGGTGAATAAAACAGAGCGTGTATCTTCAGTACTGTAGCGTTTGGTGCAGTGTGTTTGTAGCGTATTCAATTCTTTGTAACTTTTTGTAACAGAAAACCAAAACAGTAAAAGCAAGCATATTAGCTCATGACTCCATCTAGTGTTGAAATAGGCTACTGTGATAGCACTTTTTCTGTTATTATCTCTGCAAGATGTAACACTATTCATGACTTACCTTCAAGCCAATATATTGCAACCCAACATTTTGATGTAAAAACACCATAAAAGAACCTCTTAGACCATTTACACATCAGTGCTTTCACAAAAACAAGATTCTGTTGTGTTTTGACTGTTTGAATACAGTCAAGGAGTTTTCATTTAAGAACAGAACCCTGTGTGTTGTCCTATAAACCGTCAAGACAACATTGTGAGTGAAAACAATGAGGTCCCAGTTGGTCTCAGACAGCTGTTGGCTGTTGCAAGAACAGCCAGTTGAGCAACAATGGCAAAATAGAGTGTATATGTATAGATCCAAGTTTAAAAAGATCCGGATTTTAGTGTAGTATACAAATATTTATATGCCTGGCAGACTTTTACAGAGTTTTGTTGACTCATTAAAATGAGCATAGCATGTAATGCAAAAATAAATGCATAGTTTTTTAGGCACCTATTACTCAGAGTATATTGTATATGCATGTGCCATGTTCCTTATCATAAAAAACTGCAATTGACTGATACTTCAATGTATATTCATTAAACTGAACGTTCTCTAGGCCGTGAAATGAGTGAGCTTTAGCAACTGTCTTATTTGAATTTAAATTTAAAAAATTTGAAAATCCACTTCTAGCCAAACTAACAAACTAGAGATGTCATGGTGGTTCACCTTGTAGAGCACATAGCACTTAAACAAAGGGACTCCTCAAGGTCATTACCCCTCTCTCTTTCTCTGATCCCTGTTTTCAGTCTCTCTGCCCAATAAAAGACAAAATATATATGTTTAAAAAGTCTGACTAATTTGGCTAAAAGCACTAAAATTGATGTGCTTACTTTACTGTTCCTCTAAGGACGTTGAATCAAGTAGATTTTGCCTTTATTTCCAGCAATTATAATCATTAGGGCAGAGGTTAGTGGGACGCCTAAAGCGAACCAGACGTACATGTTGGGCTCCAGACGGCGATGCAGGACGTTGTTGATGCTGCTTCCTGTTAGGGTTTGGGAGTATTTGTGATTGCCGTGAGAACGCGGCCCTCACCAGCCGCTGTCACCACGGCTACCGATGCCAGAATAATTACGCAAACCACCGCCCAAATGAAAACCATATGAAAGAGCAAACACACATTGACTGGAGATAGCGCAGCATTCCAGGGGCCCTCGCAGCCATCCGGACCCGCTGGATAATCACCACAATTTGCTCTTTCATCTGTGAAGCATTACTGCAGGTTTATATTTGCTCTTAATATTGTCAAATATAGTTTTATGGAGGCAGCACAGATCTGTCTGAGTTTCATTTAAGGACGAGGAAACACTGACACCTCTCTGACAAACACTGGCATCAAAGAGCAGCTTGTTATGGAATAAGGCTCCTGGCTTTATTGATCTCAGACAGAAGCGGCCACTGTGCACGGATAACTCAGTGGTATGTGTACACAGGTCCCATTGGCGTTCTGGATCCTTGAAAGCACTTTATTCTAATGTTGGTTTTTATAAGGTTTCAAAGAAATGTGGGATAAAGTTCACAAAAATGTTTGATAATGTGTATTTAGTGCATCGTGGTCTGCTATAACAGTTTGGTGCAGATCAAATTGTAAGGCATCAGTTTTATCATTTCTTTTTCTGCTCATTGCCAACAAAGCAGCAGTAGTGTGCATTATACTAATATACTCACGCATTTTAGGTTGGATACTGTTTAGTTTCAAACCTCTCTGCTGCCATAGACCAGCTTTAAAATAATTGACACTGGTTCTGCAACAACTTATCAGATTTATTTGACAATAATCGATTATTAAAATAAGCATCAACTAATATAATAAACGATTAATCGTTATCTGGGGTATTCATAGACAGCATGTGCTGAGAGAAGATTATTCTATTTAATTTTATATATAAGATTATTACCAAGACAGAGCAGTAAATCCACAGAAACACAGTTTTTGTATCTATCTGTATTCTCTATTCACAAGTCCTGTGGCGTACTCGTTGCTTCGTTTAGTTCCAGTTTGGTAAAAATGTATTTGATTTTTTTGCTGTATCATTTTTAGGCAGGTACAATAATAGTAAAGTAATAATAAGTTTTTGACCACTTGTCTTTGTTAGTCCATTATATCGCTCTAAAGCACATGGCTAATTTGCATAAATCAACAAAGTATCAATTGTCAGTTGCCATCTACTTTGCTAAATGTAATATTTCTTAATTGAAGAAAGACATTTTTTTAGGGGTGCACAGTGACAGCAAAGGTTACCACTACTGCCTCACAGTAGTTCATGGGTTCAATCCCCAGGCCGGCCACCACTAGCCTTTCTGTGAGGAGTCTGCAGGTCTTTCCATAGGTTCTCTCTGGGTACCTCGGCCTACTCCCACCGTCCAATGCATGCATAGATTAACTGGTGAATCCAGATTGCCCCTTAGTAAAAGACTGTGAAAGGGATTGGTTGTCAGTGTCTCTAAATGTCAGCCCTGCAACTTACTGGCCATTATCCAGGGTGTGCCCCGCCTTAGACCCATAGCTGCTGGGATAGGCTCCAGTGACCTACAACCCCTACTTGAACTAAAGTGGAAGATTATTCAAGATGAATGACTGAAGGGGTTTTCTGTGTAAAAAGCAACATTATTTTTCAGCAACAATCACATGTAAATTTGGAGAATAAATTACTTACAGTATTGAACAGTTTTAATTTAAAGTCTCTGATCAACTAAAAAGACCGAATTTAGATGAATTAAAATGTGTTTTAGTTTTAAGCGAGTTTTAAGGGGACTTAAGAATGAAGCTGGCTATGAGTACCACTGTTCCAGTGTTTGTATAAATGCAATTAAAGTCAGCCTCTGAAAGTGCTTGAACTGGTCTGAGGAAGTTTTTAGAAAATCTCCCAAAATGCTCCCAAAGCTGCTTTTGAGAGAGAAGCTATTTTCCTTTTATGTTATGTTTACATATGAAAAAGAATCAACGTTGCATAGAAAGACTTAATTGTAGCTGGGTTTAATCTTGATTAGAAAGATCATTACTGACAGAGAAATCAGGTTTGCATCTCCACGGACTGTTTGTTGCACTTTGACTGGAAGCCAAACACAAAAGTCTACACTGAGTTCAGTGTTGGAGAGTCAGCTCAGGCCTCGTTTGTGAGGAATGTTACAGCTCCCATGAGGTCATAAAATTGCTAATGAAAGGTGATACAATCACTTTAATGCTCTACACATTTGTTTTGCATTGATACATGTTAAAAAGGTAAAAGGAAGTACATCAGAATAATGGTTATTAGAGAGGTTGTGGGAACATACTGGGAACAGATATTAAGTATTGTAGTATTATGTTTATTGCAAATACTCGGTTCATGGTTTGCCTTTCCCCTTATGTTGCTATCAATTGTTCGTCATCTCAACAATATCATAATAGCAATACATTAGCCTTTGAAAATGTAAAACTGAAAATGGTTCTACATGCATGCTGTGCAGTAGAAGAGTGATCATTCACCAAATCCTCAATTCAGTGCATTATTAGGGTCACTATTTGATTTGATTGTAGATTATTTTTTTTAAATCCTTCAAATTTTCTTCATGTTTCCTGCCATATTAGTTGTGTTGCATCTACAGCAGCATTACATGCTTGGGTCATTGGCGATAAATCTAATTAATTTGATTGATTTTAAGATTAAGTATTAAATTTGGTTGGTGCTGTACACTGTGTTGTGGCTAATGCTGCTGCTAGCATCAGAACAGCTCAATCATGTCATGACTCTGCTGATGCTAAAAACACTATTAATAATCCCAAGAAAAAAATTTACCTCTCAATCTTTGTGTCATTATCATATATCAGAGCTAATAATACATCAGGTGTATACCTCCAGGCTTGGCTTCTTTTATTTTCCCAGTGTAAATATCATATAAATAGATTAATGTAAGGTCCTCGGACTGGTTCTTTGGTCTGTTTTGAGGATCACTGCTTTTAATTAAGATTAATGTCTACTTTAAGTTTATTTTCACTGTTTCTTATTAAAGGCAGGCATTTAGTCCGATTGAGGGCGATGTGTTTTAGTGGGGAAGTGACGTCTGTGCAAACCCTCTCAAGGGCTTTAATTATCAAATTTTACAAGCTCTTTAAAACCCTTCCATTTATTGAAAGACTGTAAAACAGTAGGCTCACCAATACCAATAATACTAAAGAATAAAATCTGAGGATTGTGACTGACAACAATGATATAACAAAATATTTTTAATTTTGTTCCATTTTATTTTTCCATATTCTATTACACTTTTTGTAAGACAAAATGTGTGATTCTTCTTGCTGTTAACCTTAAATGGCCATCAGCCTCTTTGGCCGACATCTACTAAACCTTATCAGAGGAAAATCACGGATGAATGGAAAACACTTGATGACAAACAAGTGAGAAAAGATGAAAGGGCACGTCCTCTGAGTGCTCATCAGAGACACACAGGCCTCGTTCCAGTTCACATTGTTAAAGGGGAGGATGAAGAGCAGGATGTCCTTGCGCTGGCTCCTGAAGATGACTCCCGTGATTAAAGGGCGCCATGGCGACCGGAGCGCGTCGGTGTCAGGACTCGATTGGGTGACGCACACGCTGACAGAGCACATGTAATTAGCAGGATAGGGTGATGCATGAGGGAAGAGGTTCTCCCTGTTCGCCTCTAATCACTGTTTTGTGACCTTTTGGGGGGGCGGGGCTTAATAGTTCTAAAGCATAGGAACATTTAAATTGCGTCAAGCTGAAGTTGTTGAAAGGCTACACTAGTAAATTAAATCACATTAGAGGTCAAACATATTGGTAATTGCATAGATTGCAGAAAATTTTTGAATATTTAGTCTTGAATGAATGAAGTAGCTTCTACACAGTGTTGTTGTGATAGATTGTTCCTTTTATTTATTGGTTTGGTTTGGCTAATTTAAATCATCGGTCGTTCACAATTTACACAAAAGAGCAAGTTTTGTTGCATTGACTTAAAGATTATTTTACTGTAGCAGACAAAATAATAAAAATTGAAGTTTTTAACCAGTTTATGTCATGGTTTAACTCAAATTTTTATCACACCACAATTTAAACCAAATTTAACTTAAATTTAAACTGTAAATTAATTCTGTTGCGCCACTTTAAGCCACAAATTTTAAAGTTTAAGTTAAGTTTAAGTTTTATTTTGAAAAATCTGCCATATGCAATATAGCGATATGGCTAAAAAGTATAATCTGGATTTTTTTCCTCCATTTTTCCTTCATTTTTTTCCGCTACCGACATAAAAATATCACTCTACTGTGTTTTTTTTTAAACATTTAAAATATTTTACTGCTCACTGCCAACACAAAACACACCACACAAAGTCATGTTAAAAGATGCAAAAAACACTTTTATAATGCTTCTGTGTGTCACTGGATATCCACTAAAAGACTAAAGTAGAGGTTTCATATTGATTCAGCTCTTGCTTTGACAAGTGGAAGTTAGTCTAGAGCCTTGTATTTCTTTTTTCATTTCTATTGATTTTTTTTTTTTTTTTTTACATCAAATCTAATTAATTAATCATTTTTACTGTGTCAAAGAGCATTAAAATATAGACATTCAGTCATATTGTTATTGCAATATTCAAAGTAGTTATCACATAATGCATGATTTTGTAATATCCTGGAGCCCTAAAGCAGACATACTTAGAAAGTAAGAAATCCTCAAAATTTATTAATGCGATTGAAATCTGGTCCATATTTTCCATAAAGCTTTGGAACATTTTTCAGTAGCACTGAGGTGTATAGGTTTTTTTAAGCTCATTGGCACATTGTAAGTAATATTTGGTTACAATAGCAGATGAGAAAGACACCTGGTAGTGGAAAGATTCCCCATTGCTTTAAAGGCTGTAGTTTCATCAAAAGGATTTGTGAAAATACTGTAAAAAAAAAAGGTAGATCTTTCATGCACACATACATTCATTTTGTAATGCTGCAACTTTTCCAGACACCAGGTAGTTTGAATAGTTTCAGTGTGATATTTTGATACACATGGGACTGTTTTCATCTCCAGAAATATTAAAAGTGCATGTTTTTTGTTAATCAACACCTCATGGATTCAGCTGTGCCTGATTGAAATGATCCATTCAGCCACTGTCCCTTTTATCTACTGCCTTAACAATCTGTCAGCCCCACAATGCACCTGGGCAGGGCTGTTGTTGCCTGTTACCATGGCGGCCGAAACAACAGGGAAACAAAAAGGACAGAGGGAAGGGTGGTGTTGACCCACTGATATTGATATCGACAGAGAAAATACAACCAGCTGCTCAGTCTTTTGTCCGACCTGTTGAAAAACTTAATTATATCAGGGATGTTAGAATAAAATCAAAGGGTAATTATTCAACTATCACCTGCTCCTTTGGCTCTTTGGATTCAGTTTTTTGGTCGTATTATTCATGAACGCTTCATTCTGAGTTTGGGAATTGATAGCACTCATTGATATAGATATTATGCTTTTGATCACTTACTAATATGAGAGTGTAGACAGACTTGAGAACTACCACAAGATGCACAGCTCCATTTCAGCAAAAAATTTACTTTATGTACTGCTCTTTTTTACAATTTGTACTGTTTGGTAGAAATAAAGCTATTAAATACGCTATATTTGGTTTAAAAGTTTATTGTGTTCTCATTTTTTAGCAATAATTTGTGCAATTTTTTGGTAATGTCGACGTGAATTAAAATTACCCAGAATTTTCAGCATTAAATGGCTTTGTGCAGAATAATCACAAAAATACCAGCTTTTCAAAGACTGTTGATAACTGTTGTGATACTCGTTATCTCTGAGCGGGGATTAAGCCTGGCTCTGTCCAGCTTTCTTCGTAGTAAGACCATCTATTGGAGTGCCTCTCAGCAGTATAGAGCTGAGAATGTTCATGGAGACTCCACTAAAGAACCATGTGACCTGGGCTGTGTCCAAATCAACACATGAATCACTACATAGTGCTAGTATAATGATTACGCTATTTTGTATGGTGGCTGAATGTCTAGAGACTGAAATGTAGAGCACTCAAAGTTTCCCACAATGCATCAGTAAAAATGAGTTAAAATAGACGTTAGAAAGCAGCGCGACCGTGACATGTTTAACTGTACACAACAGGTTTAAATGAAACGAGTTAGAGGCACATGTTTTACTCTTTGTGGGAACGCATTAAGTTATTAATAAACCGTTAAGTTCTAAAATCACTAACATTATATCCTGAGCTTATACAGACGCAGATATGAGAGCTTTCCTCTTGAGGCATAAAATAGCTGCAAAAATCCAATCCATTTAGATCATTAATAGGACAAGGTTTGTTGAATAAAACACATAGGCACATTATTATTCATATTTATATCACTAAAGTCTTGCCAGAGATTTTTTTTACATGTAAGCCAGAGTCACGTGACTTTTGGCGACAGAAAACACTGTAGTGTCCAAAACTAAGTGAGTGTCTTCTTCTAGAGAGTCTTCTATATAGTGCAGCACTATATAGTGAGTGAGGGGATAGGGACTAGGGAGTGGATTCAGACCCTGCCCTGGAGACACCTGGGGTCACAGGTGTTCACTGTCAGACAGTCAGCGTCCATGACGACATCTAATCAGGCCAAAGTGTTTATGTCAACATCTTTGAGGAACAGAGGGCACACGGGGACAGCTGTGTTACGTTTAAGAAGGGATTTACATTTTCTCGAAAACTTAAGCAGAGCATAATTATCTGTTTGCTCTTCTTTTGTAATTTTTGGGTGAAACAGAAATTTGCACTGAAGCGGACATAGTAATCAATAGAGCAATATAATACCAGCTCCAATGAGTACAAGTAATAGGAAACCAACATGAATTGCATATATTTTTAAAAATGCACCATCTATTAATATAAAATAACCTCCATCATGATAAGTGTAACTCACAGGATCAGCTGACTGAAAAGCAGTGAGGAGGAGATAGAGAGGCTTAAGCTTACACAGGTGGAGGCTGCTGACTGGCAACTGGAGGTAGATTGATGTAAATATCAGAAAATTATAGGGTTCTCTCTTTCTCTAATCCCCATTTCCTGCCTCTTTCCAATAAAGGCAAAACAATTTACATTTAAAAATGAGTGCAGTGTGATTACAGTATAATTAAATTAATTGAGACACTAAACCTATCTTCACCATTATAAGAATCTAGAGATTTGGTTCAGGTAAACACAGAAGAGGCACTTTTAAAATGTAGGGACCTTTAAAAACATACTGTAGATTTGCTGCCATAAATAAGAATAAAGACACAAGAAACTCCTCTTTAATTCACTGCTGCAGAAGACCAGTTTTCTAAAGCATGAATTCAGAAAGCGCCATCAAGTTTATACAGTGATAAAAGCAAATGCATTCGTTTAATTCACAAATTAAAATCCTGACTTTATCTAAATTAAAAAGAAGTGTTGCTAATAAATGCTAGCTCAATTCTATATGAATATGACAAGAACAAAACAAGCTTCGTTTAAAAAAAACAGTGCTATTTTGGGTTGGGCCTTTCAATGTCCTTTAAAGTTGAGTAACTGAGGGGTTACCAAAGTGGTTCTCTCATGTTGGATGCTCTGTAAACTCACATTGACCTGAATCGTACTGTACCACTCCAGATCAAACCTTACTAACCACATGTTGTTACTGTGTGTTGCAGGGAGAGAGCTGCCTCCGATCTGCAGCGATGTTCGTCAGAAGCAGCGCCTCTCCATCGACACTTTGCCCCCAGAGGTCAAAGCCCCGTTCCCCTGTGACCCCATCATCCCGCTGCGCACCAAAACCACCAAAGAGTTCCAGTAAGAGTCTAACTTGTTTATAATATCATCTTAATCAATCCTATAGGTCTTACTCATGCTGTTACGTGTTCCCAGAGAGGACATGGAGCGTGCCGTCCAATCGGGCGACTGGCGGGAGGTGCGAGAGTTCTACCTGACCACCTTCGACTCCTTCATAGAAATTAACGCTGCCTTCAAGGTAAAGCACATAAACTCTCAGTCTGGCTCTCTGTTTAGATGCTATTAACATTTCACCAGACGCCGTACCCGCTTTACGATGGGAAAACTATTTGTTCCGTGCTTCTTTCTCATGCTCTGCCCTTCCCTGTTTTTCCATCACTCCTTCCGCAGAGAGAGGCGAACGGATCTTTTAACACTATCGACGACTCGGGAGTCAACGCCAAGTTTGTCAACGCTGTTTACGACGCGCTGCTCAACACAGTAAGCGCCATGTGATGATACAGCCTCATGTGTGTGATATTAGCAACATTGTATGGAACTGGTTTATAGGCTCTGTGTTGGTTCATGTGCTGTCTGTAAAAGTTTACATCCTACGGAGTTGGGAAGTTACAACAGGACGCCTGTTAATCACATCCTATCCCGAGGTATTTTTATTTCCCGCAGAATTTAGTTTATCCACCAGTAGAAATTATGTATCACTTTCCAGAGAGACCTGAGACTTATCTTTATTTAAAAATCAGCAGGTGTAGATGTATAAAGGTGAATTAGGTGCTTTTGTGTTTGAAAGCGAGCAAACTCTCTCAGGGGCTCAGAAACGTACACAAATGGAATAAATAGTATGTGCCACATTCTTCCAATTCTTTAAACATTCTCACTCGTTATCTTAAAGAAAAAAATCCAACAATTAATCATTTAGCATGAGCCTTAACAAACAGATGTTACTATTGCATTGTTGTTGTTTTTACATACTGCATTGAATATAAACTACTTCAGGAATATCTGTTAAAAATACAACTACAAAACATCACTAAAACATGTATTAGAAGAGTGGTGTGGGTCAAAGGTCATTGTAAACTCACTAACCTGGTTTTCCCATGACACTGTCCAGTCAGCCTGGCCAGCCACACCCATTCACTTCCCAAAAATGTCTAGTCTCAATGGAATAGCCCTGGAATCCCTTCCCTTCATAACTATTTCCACGTGGACCGATTGTAAACGTTTATCTAACTGTAGTTTGTTCCTTTAATCAGTATATGTCTCTGCAGTTGTGTCCTAATTCTATGACTGATTCTTTTTATTTAATAGAAAAAATAATTAGGATGACTGATCAAGCTGTTGAGGTTCTTATGCAGTTACATTAGGGGATGTTGTAAGTCCACGTGTGGATGTGTTTGTGTGTGTGCAGCCTCAGGACATCCAGAAGTCGGTGCTAAAGGGGATCATCAACAGCCTGCTGCGAGAGTGGAAAGGGTGAGGAGCCGCTCGTAAAACTGCTGCATGTTTATGTGGATCTGTTTCAGCCACAAACAAGTAGTAAAACCAGTAAACGCACATGCACTAAGACTGTTTAACAACAACTCATTTAATAAATACAGAAGCAAATCTTTCACATGTACAGGATAGCCAAGATAGAGAGATGGTTAAAGTTGAAGGTGATAGTGTTACTTTGGGAAATTATTAAGACGTTAAAATGTTGAATTCTGTTCTTTCTAGGCCACGGACAAAAGACGACCTGCGAGCTTACTTCATCCTGGTTCAGGTGAGACTCAATTATCCAATTATCATCAACCTGAAGATTCAGTGTTTCCAGACCTGCTTGTTGTTAAGGCTTTGTAAAAACAAACAAAAAAAAACAATCACAAGAGCTTGTTTTAAACTGAAATGATTTGTTTTAATAGTGCTTAATCAGCATAGAGGAAATTCACCATTCAAGCTCCAATCTCCACAATTGTTGTTGGCCATTCTCCTTTTGCTGCAGGGATTGGCATTGTGGCAAATCCAAAAATCCCACCAAGTGCTGACTTTGCAAATATAATAACCCTGTGTATAGCCAGGTAGAGTCATTCTTTTGTGCCAGCTGGACTGTTATGGAGCAGATAGAACAGTCCTGATGCATTAGGAAAGTCTTTGGAAGTTCATAGCTTTCCAAATGCGAGCCATTGGAAAGCCATGGATAAATAGGAAACATTGGAGTCATTTGCAGGGCATTTCTACCATTTCTGTAATGGCTGGAACAATCAATTGACTGGAGATCAAGTTGTTGTTGCAGGGCTATTGATTATTTACCTCATTATCTACCTGTTAATGCTTTGATTGAACTGACTTATTCCTATTCCGTTGCTTTTCTGCTCTTTTCAAACACTTAAAACACAAGTAATTACCAGTATGTGCATTAAGAGAATGTAGGTTAACCATTAGCTACTTTTGGAACAGCCTCTAGCTATTTTCCACTGAAGGCAGTTGGCAGCACCACTCCAGCCTCCAGCTTTTAATTCTGCTACACACTGGCTTTTTCCCTCTCACTGCGCCGTTTCTCTTCTCCCGAAAAATCTCTCCTTCTCCTCCGTTCATTTTCGCTCCTCTTTATGTCCATTCTTTCATCCCGTTTCCCTCTCTCCCAGTCTTTCGAATTCCCATATATGGTTCTGGGAATTAGACTCAGATAAAGTCAGGAATCTACAGTAGTTCCACTGCGGTTCTATGCTCCATCGACACACACACACATTTAGGCCCCGTTCTGAGGTCTGATCCCCGGAGAACACACACACATACACTCAGAGGGACTGGGTGAGGTCATGTTGGACTGGAGCGCTGCTGGTTTCCTGTCTGATGGTGACTCTGGCTCCTTTAAAGGCTCTAAAGGCTGAGTGTTCACTTTATGTTTGTCTGTTAAACTTCAGCGTTGAGCTCTTTGGGATTATCTCACACATTATGTCACTGGTTAATGCTTTAATTGTGTCCAAATCTCAGGCCAGCATTCAAACTTCATGGCGAGGATAGGAATAACCACAAGCAGTAAACTAATGAGACAACTGATGAGTATTAAGTCAGGAATTTTGAGGCTTAAAGTGAAAAGCTGTTCAATTACTGTTTAGGAACATTTAATTGCCTTTGTCTATAAAACTCTAAATCGACAAAATGTATTTAAAAATAAGTAAATACTAAAAAACGAATTAATCGGCTGTAATTAATCACAATTAATCACACAACTTATCAACTTTTAATAAACAAACTGAATCTTTAATTTAACAGAAGGTAATTAACTTTATTTTGAACCATTTAACTTTGTCACACTTTAACTTTTGTATAGCATGTAAATTGTAATATAAATTGTACATAAAAAAGTATTAATTTGTGATTGTTGTGACTTCAAAACTGAGTCACTGTGACAGCCCAGTCTATGAATGCAGAGATTTGACAAATAAATTTAAAATAACTTAAATGAGAAACCTTTATAAAATACAGTAACTTAAAGTGCATTACCAATACATTCACTTTGTGCGTCAGAACTTTGACTATTTAAAATGTCAATTTGTGTGTAATTTAGAACCTTACAGAATATTTAAATCACGCATATTACTTTACTCTTTTCCAGGGAACTATCCTGTAATCTCTTAAATCAGAATAGTCCATTTAGCAGCATGTTGTGCAGCCGCGTTAACATTAAGAAACAGAAATGAGGTCTCGTGGTGCACATTGAACTGAAAAAATTAATGCAAAAAGTTAACGCGCTAATTTTACCAGAGCTAATAAATACACGAATGAATGAATAATTAAAAAAACAAAACAAATACAACTACTTATGATAAATAGCTCTGGAGTCTGAACCAACGACATATGTACTCCACCTTTTTAATGCACCATACGTTGTTTTTAATGCACCACTCTACTTTAGGCTCACATACATACATTGATACACACAAAAAGGTTTTTAAAAAAGCCAAAAAAACAAAAACATACAAACAGATGTTTACAAGTTGTTGGCCAATCACTATTATTATCACCTTTATTGTTGATTTCACTACCACAGTTGTTAGCATCACTTACATATTTTCCATCACTATTTCCTTCATATTCATTACTATTATAACTACTATCATGTTGTTGTTGTTATCACTATTATGACCATTATTTATTTCCCCTCCTTTCCTCTCAAGCACCCACCTTTAATGCCTACTTATGCCCCTCCCAAAAAGTCTTATGATTGCTTATGTTTTGTCTGTTTAAGTGTCTGCAAAAGTCATTCATTCATTGTTTTTCTCTTCAGAACCCCCAGTACTCCAGCACCAGCACCTACGTGATCTACGCCCATCTGCTGCGACAGATCGCCGCCCTGTCCGAGGCCGACCATCACTTCCTGGTTCACTGGCTCAAGAAGTAAGCGCAGCTGACCTTTTCTGTCTCTCCGTGTTTCTCTTTTATAAATGTTCTGTCAGCGTGAAACTTATAATCATCTCAAAGACGTCCGCCAGCGGGATGAAAAGGCCAGCTCTGAGGTCTGGTGCGGAACAGATTGGGAATGAGTGATGTGATGTAGTCTAAATAAACGACGGACGTGTAGGCGGCTGGCGCGTGTCGTCTCAGTGCAGCAGGTGATTTGTGGGATGGAGTCGGTAAAATTGATGTTTCTGTCTGGCAGGAAGTACGCCGTTCAGCCTCGTTTTACTACAGGTCTCTCTCGCAGCTTTGGATTGAAAGGCTTGGCTTTGTACGTCCGGCCATTTTGCAGCTGTTGCTTACGCGAACCGAATTGTTTTCCTTTTACGTCTTTGTTTTGACTGCCTGAAAACTGGGAGCAGCCGACGTAATGGGTCGAGTTTACGAAATATTGTCAAGACAAAGATATTTGGTGTGATGTGTTATTGTATTGTATTTCTCAAATGTAAGCAAATATAAAATGTGGAATGCAAAATTGTTAGGACACAGATGTGTTGGTTGTTTCATGTGCAAGACTTGAGTGTCACAGTGTTTTTTTTTCATTCGGCCCAATATATTTTCACTCCACTGAAGCATCTTGTACTTATATTCCAAAAAAATGGAACTGTAGATCAAATTTGACATTTCATCCCAACTACAAAATAGCACTATATAGCAACAGCTTATGTCCTAGCTGGGAATTGAACCCAGAACATTTGTACATTAGGGCAACAGTGTGATTACATTACACAGCAGCTGGATTCTCATGAGACTTTAGACTTTAGACTCTAGTGGTTCGGCCAATGATGTGGCAGTTCTGGGTGTGAACATGACCGATTCATATTGTATCAATCAATCGATTGGTAAACCAGGCTTTGTAGCGACAGGTGATGCGTAAAAAGAAGGCTGTTGTATCTTCGTGAACAGCGTGAAAGCTTAATAATAAATAAAAAAGGCTTTAGTGTGATTCCACTTTGAAAAAAGCTACTTGTTTGTTTTGAATGATTCATATTTTCACCCAGTAAACCGTTTTTGTGCATTAATTCTAATAAAATGTAAACATAAGCTGACGTCATGCAGGTAGATAATGGTTAACCGATTATTGATTATTAAAGAAAATGCAATGTTGTGAGTCAGGTTAACAGTGTGAGCCATCATGCCAACAGTTTCTCCATATCTATACTTACTTTGTATATTAGTCTCCTTCAAAACTCCCTAAAAACTACTTGAAGTTCTCTTAAAACTCATCCCAGTTTTACAATTTACAATGACTTTCTTTCAAAAATGGCCCATGTGTTTCAATTCTGTCTTTCCTGTTGTGCTGATTTTAAAATATAATGTTCGCTCTAAAATCCTGAAGCAGCAGATGTGGGGCAGCTTCTGTTCTGCTCTCTCGCTCTGTTTGTGGTGATGATTTACAAGCGCGCTGCTTCAAATTACAAGTTTTGTTTGGTTGTGCTGGGATCCAAAAACCCCATTTCTGCATCAAAGCTCCTATTTTTTCATCTGGAAGTGTAAGCATCTATTTTAGTGTGTGTATATTTCAGGGTCAGTGCTGACTCCACAGGCCGTGTTTAGGCTGTATTAACCGCCGTGGGTGTGTGTTGTGTTGCAGGCTGTCAGCGCGGCGGTTTAAGCAGCTGGTGGAGCGCCTCCTACAGTTCATCTCCACGCGCCTGTTTCCTGCTGAACCCGATGAGCTGCCTCCTCTGGCCAAGTGCTCCTGGTGGATCCCATCGGCCACCAAGGTCCTGGGACTCTTCAGTGAGTACCACACCCCTTCAGCCCTCCCATTCGAGAGAAATGTGGGAGTCACTCTGTAGTCTATCAACTTGCTAACCTTTTTGAAAAAATGATTTACAGTGAGATACCACCGACAGTTCCTGTTTCATTATAAAGTTAATCTGCTTTAGTTTATGGAGACAGAAGTTACTTATTTGGAGAATGTTTGGCTATAAGTCCCTTTTGCTCCATTCTATGAAATTTGTTTAAAATGTGTGACCCAGTGTTTCTCCACAAGCAACAAAAAAGTCTGTTATTGTCCGTTTTTATGCAGCATCCTATCATTTTGTAAAAACTCACCAAGATGCTTGAAAACAAAATGGTGTTGATTTCCCATAAGGCTTAGCTCTCTTGTAACCATTTATCTAAAATGCAGTGTATGTGATGTTTCTTTTGGCTAACTGGTTGTCTTTGCAGTTTTTAAGTTTATTCTGCATTTATAGAAACTCCGATCATTGTGTGTCTTGTGTTGATGATATCATTGAGCTCAACAATTCAAGATAACAAATTTAAATTATAATCCACACCACTAACATAAGTGTTTTTGCACAACTCTTGTGTACTCAGGTACTGTTGCAAATTTATGCACAGACTTGACCACCAAAAGGCCCAGACTGCCTCAGCGGGGAAACTGTGCACACTTTAAGCGTTTGATTTACTAAAAATATTCAAATATGCATTTTCTCAACCTTCTTTTCAGATGCAGCCAACAGCGTGTCGTCTCCTCCCATCATGCCTTTCACTGACTTCTACAACATCACTCTGGAGCACATAGACTTCATGGAGGAGTACCGGACCTGGCAGAACTATGGCAACTCCAACAAGTCAGAACCCCATTTGTTTATCTAGTATCTAGGAAACATGAGGTTTTTTAAAACTAGAATCGCTCAGTGACTGGTGATGTCTGCAACGACCTTTTTTCTTTCCCAAAGCGATAATATTTTGGTTGAATAAAAAGGAAAAGCCACACTTTCGTTGTTTACACAGATTTTGCCACAGCTTTTGTGGCGTCTGTGTTGGTTTAATTTAAGCTGTTTGTGCACAATGCGCCAGATGCGACAACAGCTTTGCTAAAATGTGTTTCTTGTAAGTTTATGACACAGACCCTGTTGAGAGGAACAGAGCAAATGAAACAGCCAGCAAGTCACAACAAAGAACTTTGGCTTTGTTTTCAATGTAAAATATCCACAACAGACTCATTGGATCATAGAAGCCATTTAACAAAGTCAGTGATGGAAAATGAAAATAATTATGAGGATTAACTGATTTATACTTGTGTGAATGTTCCAGGCCTGATAAAAATTAAAAACCAGAAACAGTTTTTTGCTATTGTCAAATATGAATGTTTTTCATAAAAATTAGAAACATTAGTCACCCCTTTTTTATCTATGTAAAATGTGCTACATCTTATTGCATTAGAATAGAAGAGTCTATACACAGGATGTCACAAATGCATTATGTTATCCATGTGTATTGGTGTGTAGTGTTATGCTGAAGCACAGAAACCTGAAGATCACACTGAACATGTTTCCAAAAGTGTATTAAATTATTTATACTGCTAAAACGCTAAAAGCCCCCTGCTTCATTTGCGGCAGAATAGAATTTTGAATATTTTGTGGTTGTTAATTCTGTCAAAAGACATTTCGGATGTGGCTGTAAAATGTGTTGTGTAATCTGGGGATTGCTATAGCCTAGACTGTGGGTAAAGTGTGAACTGGAGGCAACTAAGGACACAACCTTGGGGTACACCATTGTTAAGAATGAGGGTTTAAGAGGTAGGAAAATGAGATGACCAAATGGATTTAATCAAATAAATCTAGAGTGAGGTTTGTTGACAGCTGGCAGTTACATCTTGCTGCTAAGCTTATGTCAAACCATCCAATCAATACCTGCAGAAAGAGACTGGAAGAACCAGGAGGAAAGGAAGAATGTTTCAACAGCTGCTAAAAAGAATAACATAGATATCTTGGTGGTGTTGCTAAAACATTGCAGGTGTTTTATACCGTTATACAAATCCATACACATGTCGGTGTTACGATAGTGACCGTAATGTTCTCTCTGTTTGAAGATTCCTCAAAATCCAAGTGAATGACTAGTTTCCACAGCTGCAGTTCGTCCAGAGCCGTGCAAAAACACAATTTTTTCACAGCTCAAGAGTTTAAAGTTGAGCAGCTTCATATGGGCTCCAGTTCCAAACCTGCCTATGTTTGACGGACGAACTTTTTTGCACTTTTTTAGGTTCTCTTTCTGCCAGTTCCCGTTCATCTTGTCGACGGCGGTTAAGAAAGCCATCATCCAGAAAGACTCGGAGCAGCAGATGATCAGTCAGGCCAGGGTGAGAAGCACAAAACACTGCACTTTCAATAAACTGTGTTGTGTTGGTATGACTCAGAACCCGAGAGTATTAAATTCACAGAGCTGCGCCAGTTTACTACATTTGAGGAATGTATTATTTGATTGTGTTTAATAAAACGTAGGCAGTGATTGAATGCTGTTTTTCATTAACAAAGTTAATAAATAGTGCAACATTTCTGTTTGACTATCACAAACAGAACTAAACAAGCTTGTTTTAATAAATCACTGCACTTTTGTGTTTTTTTGTCTCAGATTCCACTCACCCTCAAAAGCAGCCGAGGAATCTCTCCTGCTTCTCTTTTATTAAAAAAATTAAACAAAAACTCAACCAATTTTTTCTCCACAAAATACTAATACATTTCATCAAACTGAAGTTTAGAGTTTAGTGTTAGCTTAGCTGCAACTTCAGAGTTGTTAAACTGCCTCGTTAAACATTATGTGATTGAATTTACAGTATTTATCTGGTTTTCATGTTGCCTTTTTTTTCTTGATTTTCTTTTTTGAGCTGTTTTTCTGGGTTAAAAGACATATTCAGCACTAAAAATAAACTTTATCAGCAGCTATTTAACTTCTTAAAACATATGACAAGCCGGTGTAGAATAAGCACTCCTTTTTTGAGCATGTAATTTTGAGAGCATGTGATTGGCCAAGGTTTTCCGTTCATGAATCTATTAATCATGAATCATTGTAAAGCCTGCCTGGGGTTTAAACCATTTTCCCAACTAGAAGAAGAAAAAAAAATCAGGTACAGTGTGTTTAAACCAAGTGAAAAGAAAGCAGCATTTAGCTCCTCCTTTTAACTGTATACCAGTTTTGGAACTGCAGTAGAGTGGTTGCCAAAGTAGGACACTACTGTATGTTTATATATACCCTTTTGGCAATGTCAGGGTCTCTTAAAGTGTGCCATACTGACCTGACCTGTACTATACCATTCCAGTTGAAACATGCCAATAATGTAATGTGTGTTGTATTGTAATTTTACAGCAAAGCCTGGTCAGTAAGGTTTCTCGCCGGCAGAGAGTGGACATGAACCTGCTGTTCCTCAACATTAAAGTTCGACGAGCACAACTCCTCAGTGACTCACTGGATGAGGTCAGTGCTCTGTGAACACACAAGTTAGAGTGTACATCTGGTCCTGGTTCACACAGATCCGCTAATACACACTAATACAATGTAAATTCATACAGCAGCTCACGTCAGACATGAAAGCAGGACAAGGAGTCTTTGTACAACATCATAAGTTTAGATAAACACTGTAACTAAAGTTATATTTTATTTCTGCTTTTAGTTAAATTTTGGCTCACAATGAAACACTTAATTTTGATTATTAAACTGTTATTACTATTGCACCATATCAACATACACTCAATAGGCAGGAAACAACTGAAAAAGAAATGCATTTCTGTTACTTTGTTGTGTTAACACCTAATTGTTGATGGTCTGTGTTTTTCTCCTTGACAACCAGTCATGCCAGTGTGTGCATCAGCAATTTTAGTCTCCATTTTGTCAGTTCACACTAAAGTTCAATGCTGTTTTCCACACAGTTCAAATTAAAGCCATCTTAAAATTCAATATCATTATGCTAATTATACCAGTCCTTTAGGAAAACTACTTTTTTACATTGAGATCTAACATGTTCCTCCAAAGTTTATGTAAAAAATGTATTTGTTGCAATCATCAGATACTGTTTTCCCAAGTAGTGTTGTCGTATTGCTATGGCAGTTGTGCTGTTGTATTTATCTATGCAAATATGGGAGTGACAGTTCTTTCAACCTGGTTCTAGAGAGCCTAAAATGTGTTTTAAATGCAAAGTTGGATTATTTGAAGCATTTATACTTTGGAAACAGTTTTAACCAATGTGTTCCTTTCTGTTTTACTGTGTACTACAAAATTTGACACAATACACTTTTTCTACTGAGTGGATTAGACCTCCTGGGAGTAAAACCAAGCAATTCCTCACAGTATGTTTCATTTGCATTTTCTACTCAAAGGACAGCTGTGTTTATTTTCACGTGACCTGTTGAAATGACAATAATACGCAAGAAGATAAACCTTTTGAACAATGAGAATGTATGCGTCCACTCGCACGAGCTCTTAGCATGTCCTTTCTGTTCGCAGCTGACGAGGAAGAGGTGCGACCTGAAGAAGAAGCTGCGGGTGACCTTCGTCGGGGAGGCAGGGCTGGACATGGGCGGCCTGACAAAGGAGTGGTTCCTGCTGCTGGTGCGACAGATCTTCCACACAGACTACGGTGAGGCGCTGCATTTTTGACCCAAAGAGCAACAGATAAATCCTGTTTGATGGAAAGTCAAGCCGGCTTTTATTGAAAACAAGTGCAGCGGGTATTGACTTCTTATTGGATCAAATGGAAAGTAGGTTTTTATTAGGTTTGTGTCGGGAGCGGACGGGCGCTGGGTGGTTTCAGGTCAGAGACAGCAGGATACGAACACATAGCTGAGGAGAGCGCTCACTGTTGTCTTTGGAAACTCTACAAAGGCGCTGCAGACAAAAGATTGACTCTCGCTGGCTTCTTCACCTGCCTGTTTTCTTTAACTTTTTACTGTTGGACTCACTCTCCTAAATGTCCGTGTGCTGATAAAACGTCTTTTATTGCTTCTCAACATCAAATAATGGTCAAATAAATATGAAATATAGAAAATAAGCCTTAAAACTAGGGGATAACAGGAAATCTGAGATTGCAGGGAAAGGTGGCTTGGATGAAAAAGGTCTAGTTTACTCAGGTGTGTGTGTTGTGAATGTTTATATGTGATTGATTTTGTAACAGGCCTCAAGATTAGAAGAAGTTCATTTGTATGTAATTTGGATGTCTTATTTATCATGTGTGAGTAGACCTTTAAGATAAAAATGTACCACAGTGACTAGAAAACCTTGCATTTAACTGCATTCAGGACAGTATTTTCTTTTTGAGTTGTATATTTTTGATAAAATGGCAGTGAAACAGTTAAAAAAGGCATTGTTAGAGAGTTTTTGGAGCATCCTCTGCTTTTTATCAAGACATTTACATCTCCTTTTGTCCAATCAGAAGAAAACAGAAAACTTTTGAAAATGTTTATCCAGTAGAGGGCGCAGATCCCTCCATAGACTCTGTGTTGTTATGACAGCAGTGCAATATTTACAGACGTTAAGCGTTTGTTGTTGTTAATGGATGGTTTTATTGGATATTCTTGGATTGTGGTAAATGAGCTAGTGCAGGAACCCACAGAAAGTTTTCCAAAATAACTTACTGTCTTTCAATTGAAATCAGCAACGTTTCTGATTGTTTATTTATTTTAAAAAAAAGCTCTTTTTTTTGTAAATTCAGCAAATCCCGATGATTTAAATTGAAAATAACACGATAGAAACATTTTTAACAGGTTTGATACACAAATTTTATATAAGCACGAATATTACCCACTTGCCGAAACAGGCAGGTAATGGTTAGTCCCTTTAAGCCACTTTCATTTTAATATAAATATGTTTGAATTCATGTTAAGTTTCTGAGCTCCTGCATGTAGGTTAAGGAAAGCTTTTTCTAAATGGGAGTGGGCTGTAATGTCCATCCAAACCCCAGAAAGAGGCCTATGGAGGGACAGTGCACTAGTGATGCCAAATCCAGACCGAACCACTGTGAATTGTGACTTCAATTGTGAACAATCCACAATCTGGACTTTCTCAATTTGTAATTCCACTCCTCAGTCCTGGAATAGACTCTCTCTTTTGACCACAACCAAATGTCTCATAAAACAAACAAGGCTTTTTGTTTTTTCAGTTGTTTCGGTGCAGAAAACACACACATTTGCATAAAAAGGTTGAAATCGAGTTAGTGTCTGCGCATCATGTGTTGGGGTTTTTCTTTCCATCGACTCTCCATCTTTCCGCCGCCGTCTGTGTTTCTGTTGCCAGGGGACGTCTGCCCAGAGCAACACACTGAATGGAAGCTGTGTTCCCCTCATTAGCTGCACAGGGAAATCCCCGCTCGGCCCGCGCACACATACAACACACACGGGCAGGTGGATGTACACACTGGCTCTTTATGCGGCGGCGGTGTCGGGTTTGTGCTGTTGGAGATGTGAGCGCTCCAGATGTGTGGCTCCGAACACACTGCTGCTGTTCAGATCAGAGCCGGGAGGACTCGGGTTCTGTCTGGTTTATTGCGCACAAAAGCACCTGGAACGATGTGGGTTGTTTACCTTTTGTCAGGTCAACAAAGAACATCAAAGAAGCTGCAAATGATAAAAAACACACAGCTGCTGTTACATTGCAGTCGTTTATTGTCTGTTGTCATGCTCATAGTTTGTAGTTATTTATTGTTGTTATTTATTGGCCCATTTGATGTTATGATCAAGCTATTGTCTAGGTTTTATGTACTTTGAAGGTACATTGTCTAAAATGTTGTATGATATTTAACATAATGAAACACATCCATCAATGTTTTCAAGGGCGTAATCACATCATAATAACTCTTTAAATTTGTTGATCTTGGGGAAAAAAAAACCCAGCGGCAGTTCTATTAACATCTGTTTCTGTTCCAGCAAACAAACTGAGCCCACTCATGTTTACTTTTGAGCACGAAGGTTTAAGCAGATTAACTGACATGCTATTTTGAAAAAAGTGATAAATATCGCTGCTGTATTTCAAGTCTTCATTCAAGAATGTGTGCATGACTGTGTTTCCCCTCCAGCAGGGCTCAGTTTGTCCATTCTGGTGAATTGTAGGGTTCAGGAAGTAATGGGACTAATGGCTCATTCAGTTGGGTCGCTCTATGTTTTTACATTTCTATTTTTCAAGCAGATAAAAGGAGCAGCATGAGGTGTGGCAATTTCTCTGTCCAAATGGAACATCAGCACTTGTCTTGGTTTGGTATAAATACAGTTTTCCAAATAAATTGGCAGTTCCTTCAGGCTGATCCTTGAGCTCACTTTTCCACTGGTTGTAAAGTTGCAACTGGCCTATTTACTTTGTCTCGTGATGTGAAAGAAATGACTTTGTACAGTGTCCCTCTTAATAGTCCCAGTCAATTTTGATCCATAGTCATTAGAATATACAAAAACAGCTCTGAAGCATACGTGTAGTAAGCATGGATTTAGAACTGCATTATATCTTTTTGCCTACAGCTGACAAATGTTAATACATGTCATAGAAAGTAGTTTATTGTTAATTGCTTACCAAAACAACACATAAAACATTATTCCTCTGAAAAGCTATTGCTCACTGATTTGATTTGTGTATTACAGGTATGTTCACCTACATGAAGGACTCACGCTGCCATTGGTTCAGCAGCTGGAAGTGTGACAACTATTCTGAGTTCCAGTTGGTCGGGACTGTATCCTTTACTGAAATATATGACTGTATGTTTTAGATTTATACAACCTGAACAGACTTCACTCCACCATGTCGATTGATTTAGTTGATTTGTAGCTGTTCTCCAATATTGTAGCCTTTGAGGAGGATGTAATCAAAAGCTTGTCTTAACATTTAGTTTATAGTGTAGCTGGTAACTTGTTGCTCTGGTGTACACTTCAGACAGGACTGCAGGTTTCCAGGAGTAGTTTATGTTTGTAGTAAATGCACAGAGACACCTGGACACAGAGACCCCTCGTCATTCTGTCACCAACTCCAACAATCCCATATTTCACACCACAGGGGAGGAACAGACACTAAAATGTGTGTGTTATGGATATAAATCTACACACGGTGTCCACCAAATAAAATAAAATAGAAACTTTAGCTATAAACAACAGGAATGACAAAAGTCCTTAACAATAATGTTTAATGTTGTTGTTAGTTATAGCTGTTTTATGCAAAAAAAAAAAAAATGTGGAGGACAAGGACTTTTCTCTGTGCCTTAGTAGTCTATCAGCTACATTAGATGCACTTGAGATGAGCCAGTATACATCATTTAAAACCAACCTATATAATATAATAATCTATTTTTTTATTTATTTATTAGAGATAGCGCATATTAATGAACATGTGTATTGGGTACAGGTAACAAAACACATAACAGTGAAGACGTACAAGTAGAAAAATAGAGGAACAGCACAAAAAAGTATAACATTTAAAGATGTTAAAAGTTACAAATGATCACAAGACTTTTTGATTTGCTTTCAGTCACTGTTTGAGTTGTGTTTTGAAGGTGGATAATGTGGGACACTCCCTTCTTGCCAGAGGTAGACTCTTCCAGAAAGTGCATCCATAATAACCTGTTTAAATAATTCCAAAGTAAAACTTACATGCAATACAATCAGAAGATTAACACTAAGCTCATGTGCCGTTTGACTTTATAGCAGGTTTTTTTCTCTATCTGTGGCCACTTGCTCTCACCTGTATTTTAAGCGAGACACAGTTCACCTCAAATGTACATGTTGACATACAAACATTATTCTTAAACATGTGTTTATCTGAGGATTGCTGTGTTTGCCACTTCTTACTCAATAGGGCAATGTTACTCTGCTAATTACAGGCGCCCAGGTCCAGTCCGTTTTGCGGGAAAGTGCCTTTTATAAATATATTTGAACCACTTTTTTGTTTGCGTTTTTGTTAATAGTTTTCTACATACCTTAAAATATGGGACCGCTCTTGTTGAACTGAGGGTTAAGGGCCTTTGTGTACTATATTTTTAAATGTTGACATCCAACCATCACACCTGTTTCCATTGTATTTTTTCATACATATCAAAATTTCCCCGTCATGGCTTACCATAGCTGTTAACATGCTTTAACAAAGATATGCAAATTATGGAATTAAATCTTCACCTTTGCCACTTGATGTTGCTAAAAAAACCAAACATCACACACCTTTAAAGGTTACATGATACCTACAAACGTTAGATTTAGTATAAAGAGAAAACAATATAGTTATGGAGCTTCCCTTTGAAGTGAACAACCAAAAAGTAGTTTACTATTTTGACAGAACAATATTGTTGAGCTGTAGCTGGATTCTTGAGCTACTTTTAGTTCAAGTAACCATTGTACATGGACATTTCAAGAACACAGGCCAAGATACATGTAATAATAATGTGCCTTCCTTCCAGTGTGTGTTTGAATATCACGTCTTATGTAATTGCAGCAAATGTCGTCCACGCAGCTGTTGAATGTTCATTTGAAACAGGGAGATCTTAGGTGTTATATCCAGCCATGACTCTGTGGTGGCCCTGAGCCAGCGACCACATTGTGTTCCTTAAATAGCTGGATAAATGTCAAGATATGTTCTATTCTTTTGCAGAAATTTGCTAAAATATTTGAAGAACATCATCTCATTTGCAAAGTATGTTCATGTTACTCTTAGCATGTGTGCTTTTGTATGTAAACAATGTAACGTACTGTATGTGTGAATGGCGGACTTGTGCGGTTGTTACTAGCCAGCTGGGAACTGTCAAGAGGTTATATAATCTAATAGCTGCTGCGTTCGGGCCAGGTTGGTGTGTGTAACGCTCTTGGGTGTTCCATGCATGGTCCACATGTCTGAGTTTGGGCTAAGAGCTAATTTATCCACGGTCCTCATTCCTGTTTGGTCGTCATGGCAGCGTTGCGTCACTATGGAGATGAAAAGGGGGAAGAACAGAGGAGGCCAGGCCTGAAAGCAGACGAGTCGAACAAACAGACGGCAGAAAAACAAAAGTGAAAGAGTTGAAGACAAAGGTGTCTATAAGCGAGGTATTTAAAATAGGAAGCAATACCAGACGTTATGAACAGACGTGCAAGTCCATATGATGTTTCTCATAAAAAAAAACATAGCAATGTCTACATTTAAAGGTAAATTAATCCTAATGGCCCTAAAAGACTGTGTAATTACTGTCACTTGAAATTGCTCTTAATTGGCAGCAGCTGAGTAAGTTTTGTCCAGATGCCTTTGTCTTTTTAGGCAAATGTTCAATGTGCTCGGTGGAATATTTTAACAGAAACATGCAGTCTATATAATAGCTATTTTTTTTGTTTCGTCATTTTTTCTGGAACATTATTCTATGATTTTTAAATACACTTTAGTATAACACTTGCTAGGCTATCAGCATGGAATCTCTTTTAATTATATTTTAGGGAGATTTTTAACCGTTGTTTGTGGATTGACAGGAAACAAGGTGGCAATGAGCGGAATGATATAGAGAAAATGGACCTGAGCCAGAACTGAACCTGGGTCAGTCACATGTCATATTTGCACTAGCAGGTGAACCACCAAGGTGCCCTATCTGTGAGCATAGAATATTGAATTTACATTATATGTAGATAATTCTGTTCTCCATTTTTGTGCTTGGTGTAGGTATATAGGACAGATAATGTACCTAACTTTTTCAATCTATGGGCCATACATTGAAAAACAACAGGATTCTGCTTTTATTATGATATATTGCATAAATATAGCTGCTTTATTCAAGTTATGTTTCATAAAATAATTGGTTGGGTTTTAGTCATTATAATTGGTCAAAATTATTTTATTATTATAACTTCTTTACCTCCTGGCAGGTCACTGTACCAAGCATAAGCTTATAGTTTTGTTTTTAAACAAGCTAATTATCACCCCATTTAAAGTCAATAAAGAAGCAGTGGCTTGTTTGTTGTATTGAATGGGCATAGCCAAAATGAGCACTTTCTATTGTCTATTGTCTATTGTATGTTTGTATGTTTAAAATAGAATGGGAAATCTGATAGACCTTTCCTCTGACTATGATGCTGAAAAAGGTATAAAACCACTTTTTATGCAGACTGTTTTTTCTGCCAGTTCCAAACTAACTGCATCTGTTTATGATGACTGGATTGAAGTCATTTTAATGTTTGCTGAATATATTTGCATACTTCAGTGGAGACTTTTGATGAATGAGCGAACAGGCCACACAACAAGAGAACATTGTGACAAAGGAATGAAGGACCAATAATGTGAAGCAGAAAGAGTGGGACGTGGCCCGTCATGGCTGTCCCGTAAAGCCAAGATATATGAACACAACTCTGAACTCCTGTGTGTGTGTGTGTGTGGGGTAATGGCTGCGGTAATGGTACAGTTTATCCTTATTACATGTGTGTGTGTGTGTGTATAGAAAGGCTTTTATTTATTTATACGAGTGTGTCGCCTACCTGTAATCAGCAGTGTTCACTTCACACACTCGGCCTACACACAGCTACTCCACATCTGGACGCCACATGTGGCAGCTGTGAACAGTGTGTGTCTATGTGTATATGCGTGTGTGTGTATATGTGTGTACGTGTTGGGCCGCCGCCCCTCAGACCTTAGGAAAGGCCTGCAGGTGGACTGGACGTGCAGGACGTGAACTTGTCAGGCCCCACACACACCCCTTGCAAACAGTTCCTTGTATTTCTATCTTTGCGAGGAAATGAATTGACATAATGCATTGCTTTGCGCCAGAAACAGTCATTACAGTTACGTGCATGGCTTAGCTTGATTAGGTCATCTAAAGCTGGGACACACTACACAACTTTCACAGTCTTTACAGATTTTGGAAAGACTAGAAGTACTTTTTTGTCTGATTGATAGACTGGGGATCACATACTTAACTGCGCCTGATGAGGGATCATACACTACAGGATCTGTCAAACTAACTAAAGCCAAATGAACGCATAAAACTCTCATTGAGACTCTCACAAGGGCAATAGTATAAAGGGTAAACAAACATAGCAGCTGGTGGCACAGTTCGCCATTGTTGTTTTGACATTCACGCTACTTCCCGTCATCTTCTTACACTATTTCCTCTTTCCCAACCTTTATTTTTCATTGGCTGTCGGCAGCACTTATTTGCGATGAGATTCGGCTGAAAAAACTCAAGTGTGTAGCATTTCTTTAAAAAAAAAAGTATGTTTTTTTTTCTTTCTTGTGCTTAAGGTGAAAATGTTTAATCGTCTAAAAGCATATTGTAATAGGAATAATCTGTTAAAAAAAAAATAAAAAAAAAACAGTCTTAGGGAAGAAGGAGTTCTCTATTGTTCAGAAGCCATATGCAGGGGATGGTCCATGTTGTTCAGTCTGTTGTGTGTCTAGTGCTCCACTTCCTCAACCACAGTCTCCAAACTAATACAAAATATTTAATCTGTTCTGCCCAGTGGCACCCTGACTTTTTTAAGGTGAAGGTAACACAACAACACAACTTTTGGACACAACAAAATCGCAAAATTGACTTAAAAACTAGGAAACTGCACACATAAATGCATCACAGGCCCTCTCTGTGTAGGGTTTATAAGTACAAACACACACACTCACACCGTCTGCCTTCAGCTCATTTTGTCATTAAACTGGCTGGTCTTTTGGAGTTCATACACACACATAGGGTTACCATATGTGAGGGGACATTACATCGACTCAGACTCATTTCCTGAGACTTAACCCAGCCTCAACACGCCTCACTAACCATCTCTTTGCCACTGCCCTTTTACACTCCAATTTCAAGTAAGAAATTTGTTTCTTAAAAGCATTTTGCTTGAACTAAATGCCTTCTTTTTTTCGTTTTTGCATAACACTATTCATGGAATAAATGAATGAACAAAGCTCAGAGGGATGATTTACTAAGATCTGAAATAGCGGGTGCGAAATTACATGTGCAGTTTTAAAAATAGCCACAGTACACACAAAGTGTTGGCAGACAGTGTTCACTACTGTGGCTTTTTGTTGTGATTGTCTTGAAATCAGCTTAAGACATGTTGTGTTGTTCCAAATTTAGCCTTTTTCAAACAACACTATTTTATCTCTCTCAGTCACTGGCGGATGGTAAATGTTTTTTGTTTGTTTGTTTGTTTTTGCATGTGCTTATTCATTTTGTGTTTGCTTTAGTAAATGCATAACTTTAATAAATCAGGCCTATAAAGTATTTATTATATATGTGCCACTATTCCAACACTGCTGTAAAATACATGTACAGTATTTACATTAAAATAACTTTCTTTTTCAATATCTTTAGCTGTAAAAGAAACAATGACATACTGATATTCATACATTTTGCAATATTGCAAACGTGTCTGTGATATGGAGAATATAAAGTCTCCCACTTTCTGTAGCCTTGAAATGTGCATATAAGCTGTATTCTGACTGTTCTTCAGACCTAAAGTTAGTTCTTAAGTTGGTTCTTAACTTGTCCCGTTCAGCTGATGGGCTTAGCCGTTTACAACAGCATCGCTCTGGACATCCACTTCCCTCTTTACTGTTACAGGTAAGTCACTGTGTGCTTACATGGTCAAGTCTGACTGGACACTCTTTTACTCTTGCAATTCCTCCTGTACCTGCAGACTACATTTAATGTTCCAGTGTGGACCATTTCACAAAAAAGCTCCCTTAAAATGGACTCATAATGTTATTAACGCTGTTGTTAACTAATTATTTAAGCCAGCGTTATAAACCACTTTACAAATTAATATAGCAGTTGAGGGGATTCATTACTAAATAAACATGCAGTGCAAGTAAATGGACAAACCCTTTGCAAAAAAACTTTAAATTATTGGAAAAATACTTGCCTAAATAATTTATAGCAACTGCTCTTTGTGAATAAACTAAAATAATATAATTAATAAAAAAACAGTGCATTTATTATAAGTCCTTATATTCATGTGACATAATGACATAAATATGCCCTGGTCTCAACAAAATATGATGATTAAGCGTATCATGTATGAAGCAGGAAGGAAGCAAAGTAGGGTTATAATTATCGTATTAATCCCATTGTATTAGGTGTACATGCTCACTGTGGTGATCTGCAAATGTGTATTGAAAAATCTCAAAAACAATGCTAGAACAGAGCAGGCAATTGGGTCTTGATTCTTTTAGTCTTTTGAAATATGTATCCCTCGAAAAAAAAGTTTGGGAAACACTGTAGAAGAGTGAATATTGTGCACTTGACATACATACAGTCATTAGGCTTCTTCATCTTTTTCTTGCAGGAAGCTCCTTACTCCACCTACAGCACCATGTGACCAGAATGCTCTTGTCGGCATGGCAACGGCTACCCTGGAGGACTTGCAGCAGGTCATGCCGGTAGGTGGCAGAGCCTGCTTCTTTTTAAAAACTTGTTGCTTCGCTTTGGCTATATTCGACATTTCCTTTTTATACCACTAGAGGGAGGCACAGTTCCAGTGTTCTACCTTAGTCTGGTTTGAGCCTGGTAATCTTTCTGTGCTTCCCAGAGATCTAAATCTCACTACATGTGATCCTGTGGCTTAAGCTAAGCCTTCCGGGAGCGGCAATGTTGATTTATCATTTTATATAATGACACACTGTCTGTTTTTTTTTCTATCTGTTCATTTGGGTCGAGCACAAGATGGAGTTTATATAATCTGTAGTTGTAGAGTGTTGTTTTTGTTGGAAAATAATCATGCAGGTAGGAGAACAGTCCAGTCGAAAGCATTACGCTGAACATTTTCACATAGAGAAAGCTCTGGAACAGTCTCCTGAGTCAGGGTGAGTTACTTGATCCTCTGCTGCCTCACGTCCAAAGCCCCCCTCCCCCTAGTGAAGGTCAAGTACACTCACACAGATACACACTCAGAGACGGAGGGCTAAATTCGGTCGTGTGGTTATGTAATGGGCCGCTGTCAGATTTGTGGCTGCAGTTGGCATCAAAGGCCAACTCTGGTGGCACCGTACAGACAAACCTCATCCAACTGTCGTATAACTCACAGTGTTTTGGATTACCCTCATTATTATGTGGTATAATAGTGGTTCTGTTATTAGTGCAGTAGATGGACGCTGGAATAAAATGACCTATAAATAAGTGATGACATGTTGGTATTAAAAGTCATTACAGGAGTGTATATATAGTAGTAGTAGTAGTAGTACTACAATTAGTAGTATTGTGTGGAGTCTTAGCATGTAAATAATTTAACAACAAACATGACTAATTTAGCAACGAGCATGATTCATAATTTGGCATATTTGTTTTCAATGAAATGTTAAGAAATGATATTGTCCTTGTCTCCTAAAAACTGCCTGTTTAAATATGTATGGTGTTTATATTGGGTGGTTGGGCTAGCAAATAAATGAAGCTAAAACATTCAGCAAACTTATGTAACTTTTGAAATTACAATGGAAGGCAAAAACAGAATAATGGATGCAATTTTTTTTTAATCATACAAACTATTAAACTTTTGTTACTTTAAGATCTGAAGTGCATCTCTCAGCAACAACTTTTCTGACGCTAATGCTAAAACCATCAGATAATGCTAATGCTAATTGAATAACATAATATTGTCACGCTCACTATTACTCTCTATATGCTCATTTGCTCATGTTTAGTGTTAATAAATGCAGCCCCAGTGCTCTGTGATGCTAGGGGGCGGTCCTTCACACCTGTCAATCACTAAATCTGGAAGATGATTGGTGCTGTTGTAGTGCGTTACTTGGCCAGTAAAAATAAGCCCCGTTTCCCTTTTTTGTGGTCATTTAGGGATATTGGTGCCATCAAAATTAAAAAAAAAAATATGTTCCAAGATCCTCCACAAAATTAGACATATGTAAACATAAAAAATCATCAAATATATATATTTTTACAGGCAACATAATTATATTAAATGACGAGAGGGGCTTATATATAAATAAATAGATTACAAATTTTAACTGAATGTGGAGTTTTGTTATTATAATTAGATTAACTTCCTAAAAATTGATTGTCGATACTGCAGCCTGATATTGATATTGATATAGAGTATAAGACTGGGGATATGCTATGTCCAAACTTGTAAAAATGGGCTTAAGATGCTACTGGACTAGAGATTTACACAAATAACCAGATATTTAAATTATTAAAAAAAAAAAAAAATCAGAATCCTTTATTTTTATTAGTAAATCGATTATTTGACAGTGTTTTTACTCTGTATTCGTTCGTCTGTTGCGTAAAGATCAGTCTGCAGACAACTGTTGGTACACATTCTCCAAGTTCAAGCCCAGCGCTTTGCTCAAGGGCATTCTGACATGAACACAGTTACTTGCATAACTCAAAGGACCACCTAGAGCAGAGATTGCAGCCTGTCCATTGCATCATTGTCACTATGTCGTCTTCTGGTCTCTACAGAATGTACGAGGTGTTTGAGATTCTCCGTCAGTACATGAACACTCTGTGAAGAATCTACTTTTACTCTTTAAAAGGTCTGAAAGTTAGATTTGTCGCTGGAGGCATCATGTTTTGGGCCTCTTGTCTGTACATCCAGAACTAATTACTCAGCAAAGTCATGAGAAAATGTTGTCCTTAGAAACAATATACTAGGCAGATAAATAGAGAGATTTGAAAATAAAAACAAATGTATAGACTACAGTGTTTACATTCTTTATCCAGGCATATGGAGGCTCAACTTGTCTTAATGATTCCATATGTCATTTTAAGGCACATGATGTGGCTATATGTAGGGAAATCTAACACTGGGTTGTGAGAGATGGCTATGTGAGCACACGTGATGCAGTTGCTTCATGTTGACTTGGCATTGACCCAATGGATGTCTTGGTTTGGCAGTGCTGATTATGTTTTTTTTTTTTACCTCTCTTTTGCAGGAGCTGGCTCACGGTTTGGGGGAGCTGCTGAGCTACGAGGGGAACGTGGAGGAGGACTTCTACCTCACCTTTCAGGTACAAGGGTTTTTATTTATCCTAAAGTACTGTTGACTTTATTTTACGACTGAACGTTTTAGGAAAATATGTTAACTTGCATTAGCTACACTGGTGATTATTTGGTTGTTTAAATGTTTCTCACATGAAATACCTTAAAGGAAACTCCGACTTGTAGGACTAATTGACCTTGTGTAATAAACATTAGCTTCAGCTATAAAAACGTGTTCTCAAAAATACTTAAGACCGTTTAGTTTTTATAAATTTTGAAAAAATTATTTCCATCGTATGCCGCCATTGTTGTTGACGTTGCAAAGCATTCTGGCTGTCACGATCTCATTCCGCAATAGTAATCCGGTAGCAGTGGACTTCAATGGACTCGTCTGCAGGCTTTAGCCCATTCAAACCTCCTCTTTTGATCACTTGGAAAGCAGTGAACACTTATGTCCTGTTCTTGTTACCCTTTTGCAAAAAAAATTGCAACCAAAAGCAAGGCAGTGCGGCATTGTTTCCACCGTTGAAGACTATCTAAGAGAAAACGTTGCCTGAAACAATGTAACTTTACCTTGACGTTCGTTTCAGCTGCAGCCGAATGATGTCAAAGTCCCAGAATGCATTGCACAGGTAAAACAATGGCGACTTCCATAGCCAGAAAAGGTAGTACACATATACAATTTTTAAAGTTAGAGTTTTCAAGTGCAACTTACAATGAATTTTGGTAGAATAGGACAATAAGAACATATTAAGCCCAAAAAGTGCTAATAGTCAGGGTTCCTTTTAACATTGTTGGGATACACGTAGTTCTTTACCTACCAGCTTGTAGGAGCAGCAAGCTGAGGTTTTTAAGTTGTTTTTACTTCACTGAGGCTGAGTGCCAAAATAAGTGATCATTAATGAAGCATTTTACATCAGAGAAAGTCAAATATTAGAGAGAAAGTTGTTCTGCGACTGTTGATTTACAATCACACAACAGGAAGTAAATCCATTATTAAAGCGCATTTAATAGTACTGGTGGCTAAACAAACAGTTAAGGATGCCTCAGACTCAGAGCTTCATTTTCTATTGAATGTCAGATTGCGTATATTGCTCAATGCATTAACAGCATATTTATTATTTTGTACAGTGTCATTCATGTCCATTGTGTCATTTGCTTGTGCTCATCCTGCAAGGCATATTTTCATGTCTCGACACGTGTGTACATAAACCTCCCATGTAATAATAGATTTATATGTGTCAGTGCCTCATTTTACATAGCAAAAATAACTCTTTCATAATGATATGGGAGAAGAAGTGAACTGTTATTGAAGAGGTGTTTTAACCTTTCAGAAGCCAGAAGGATAGTTGCATATAAAAGAGGAAACTGACAAACTAATGCAGAGACAGGAGGACACATGTAAATACCAGGTGTACAATGAGGTTTTCATCTCTTGGGAAAGTGTCTAAAACCTCAGAATTTAGACATACACTAGATAAGAGTGAATGAGGGAGTGGGAGCTTGACTTCATGGAGCCGACCCCCACTCTTCTAAGCCTTAAAGCTAGCTACTGCTGAGTGCACTATTTACTGTCAATGTTTACTCTAGTGGGGAACTCCTGCGCCGCTCTGTCCCGCGATGTACTGACCTCAGACGTCCACTGCTCTCTGTTATGATTCATTCTTTATCTGTTGCCAACACCCCAGTTCTAACACCTTAATGTAAAAATGCATACGTTGCATATAAAATGATTTGCAAGGATGTGGTTTATTACTTCACTAATGTGCTAAAGTTGAAAGCATATAAAAGTGCTAATGGTGTGTTAAAAGCAGCAGCTCATACTCCCTGTTGAACACAGCATGCATTTGTCATGACTTAAGTGTGTTGGCAGCTCTGACGCGGAGGCGGGCAGCTGTGAATACTCTCACCAATGTGGGGATTTAATAAGTTAAATTTAGATCACAGTATTAGATATGCGGCTCTCTATGATTAATCAAATATCAAACACTGACAGTCATTTATTAATTAGAACTGTAGTACTTCATGTAAGAATCCACGTGCTTTGTATTTAATAACTTTGTCAGTATTAGAAATGAAGGAACTATGTCTTTGTGAGGCTATGTGTCCAACATCTAATAAAAGACTGACCCCTGGGTTAAGGTTTAGGCTGCCATTGCCCATGCTGGTTGCACACATACATTTGCACATTTATTGCCGACGGTTGCACATACAGTTAATGTTGCAGTTTGCTGATGTACTTGACTATTAATTGCCCTACTTTATTGTATTTCTACTTTATTGTATTTTACAGCTTGTATTTATACATATTTAGCTATTTTATGTTTAAATTTTTTTATTTTTCTTTTACATTGCTGGACATTCGTTGTCAACAGGAAAGGAGGAATTTCATTGTACAGGGAAACCCGTTTCTATACAGTGCAGATTTAATTTTTGAAAAGTGGACTTTTGCGGTATTGCAGGAAATAAATCCTATGCAGCCTAGAAAGGTTTAGTTAGATTTTTTGAGTTTATTGGCTATTTTTATGTCCTATACTTTTTTCTAATCCTTTGATCAGAACTAGACAACCTAAAACAAAAGACTGCATGCTCTATGGGCCACATAAGGTGGAAATGAATCCTGAAGCCAAAAACGTTTTGGCATATGCACCAACGAGCAGCCGCCAATTTTAAATCAACCATCACTTATTTATGATCCTGGTCTACAGCCATAGCAAATACTGTATATATGTGCCAGCTCCCAAGACTGTGTAATGGTATGGCGTGGAAGGGTTAGCCTGAGACTTTAAAATATTGCAGACGCTGTTTTATTTTGAAAACTCAGAGGTTGAATTGCATAATAGACTAGAAAAAAATGCACTTTTTTTCATTGCATGGTTGTTGTTGACTTTTTTTCTCCTTCGTAATTGTTATCCATCTATATACATCTTAAAATAACAAGGCATTAGTGTGGACATGGCAATATATGACGTGAAATAGATAGACGGTGAGTTTCCACCGAGCCTGCCACATGAAGACATGAATGTACAGAATGTTACAAAATGGATGGTAATTGTACATTTACCTCTTTTGTCTTCACAACTATCACATTTGACCAAAGGCAGCAGTTGTTTCATGGCTGAGTGACAGCTTCATAACCATTCTAATGATACAAGCATGACTAACTGTCATTTAGTCATGGGGGCATTTGGAGTTTTAATAGTCATTGCAATGCCATGTCTGCATTCATCACTTGTCAGCTGTGGAGCTAACCTGATATATCCTGATATAGGAACCCTGTGTGGCTGAGTTATATATGCATCAGGAACATGGCATGTGGAAGAAACATGATGTACAAGTCTGAGAGGAGGTGTTATTTTAACCCACAGTGAGAGCCTTAGACTGAGAGTCACACCACAGCGCACCCACTGACCCGCCTCACACTAGCTCTTTCTGTAGAACGCACTGTTGCCTCCTCCCCACACCTCCTGTGTTTACTCCCTCCATTTAACAAATGTTATTTTTTCTACCTGTGCGGACTCTTATATAACATTGTTTAGTGGCTGAGGCACTTAATTTTATGAGACAAATCTAATTTAGTGGGCTTAGAACCAAATCTACACAGTATGACAAAAACAATGACTGTATTTTGATTCATGATTAATGCAATTTATATCAATTATCCAAACAAGTAATTTTGTAATTTTTTTTTTTAATTTTGGCAAAAAACATCATATGTGTCTTACTGTTTATTCCTTTTTCATTACAAAACAGTGAAGCAAATAAATGCAGAGAACTTTTTTCAGTAACACTGTTAATAATGTAACAATATGTAATCTTTGTGGCAATCAAAAAAGCTCACTGTGAGCTTTCATTTCATATTTATATTTCACTTTTACCTAAATGTCATATGCTTATGACCTTTTTTGTAATTCTGGGCAGCAGCTTGAGTAATGGCCCTGAAATTCACTATTGAAAAAAAAAAGGGCAATAATTCAATGCAAAAAGCTTCCCCATCACACAAACTCAGTTGTTGTTTTATTTATCACTTGTATGTGCTTAAGTCTGTTGCCACTAGTTACTGAACCTTCAGCTGACAAATGACAGTTGCGTATTTTTGTTTGAGGTTTTCCTGCTTCTGTTAGTTTGGCTGCTCCAATAGCATAGACCATGGCTGTGTCTGCATCAACACATGAATCACTATATAGTGCACTATACAGTGATCTCTCCACTCTTTTGTAGTGGTGGCTGAATGTCTAGTAACTGAACTGTAGTGTAGTTTCCCCCAATGCATCAGTAAAAGTAGCGAGCAGCGATGGTCACTAGACAGTTAAGACAGACCATAATGCTTTGCGGTTTGTCATTAGAGAGAGCAGCACAACCGTAAAAAGTCTTTAAATTTAACACATCTGACAGGACACCTACAATGGCCAAAATGGTCGGATTTTGTCTGTTTTTATATCCTGGACTTTTTCTCTGTTAAAAATCTAAAAAATAAAATAACTTCTATTGTTTTATGACGGATCAGAACGGATCACGTGGAACCCAGCGGTGGGTAAATCAGAAGTCCGCATGAGCGAGTGCTGTAGTGCTTCTACTCTATGGGCCGCATAACGTGGGAAGAAACCCAAAGCTAAAAACGTCTTTGGGCCACACCTAATGAAAATAATGGGCTGCCATGTTTTTTTTTGTTTTTTTTTTGTACTCATTTAATATCCTGTTGTAATAATACATCCATGGTTCATACAAACAGAGATATGATAGCTTCCATCTTGAGCATAAAAGATCTGGAATAATCCAGTCAGCTTGGTCATCAGTAGGACAAGACTTGTTGAATAAGACCCGTAGGTTTATTTATATTAAAAGTTACATCACTTAAGTCTTGGGTTGGTTTATTACAGAAGTCTATTATCAGTGGAGGGGTTTCTTTCAGTGGAGGACTTCGTTTTACATGTACAACAGAGTCACATGACTATCGGTGACAGAAAATGGTCGTGTAGTGTCCAAAACTGTTCACTAACCGAGTGCACATATTGTACAGCACTAAATAGTAGTATATACCATATTTTGATTGAGGGGTTAGGGACTAGGGAGTGGATTTGGACAAAAGTAGACAAACAGGTTGAAGGCGTAGGGACAATGAGTGTTTGATTACTAACAAATGTGTGATATTGCGTTGTTAAGTTTTGATGAAAGTGACTCTTGATGATGATATGGTTGTAGGTGTTCCAGGAGGAGATGGGGGTGGTCAAGTCATACAACCTGAAGCCTGGAGGAGATAAGATTCCTGTGACCAAACAGAACAGGAAGGGTGAGTCTGGAACCTAGTCATTTGGGAATGTAGACTTCTCATTTATGACCACATTTTTATACCTGTTTGAACCTGCAGCTCAGGTGTTGACAATGGATTACTCTGCAGCAGCACATGGATTACAAAACATCTGTATGTGTCGTGTAAAACAGTCAGGACACACTTGCACCATTAAATCATGTAGAAAATCAAAATACTTTTTTATGGTACAATAATGAAAAATTAAAAAAAAACGTTAAAGAAAAAGGTAAAAACACAAAGCACTAAATTCCACATGAATTTACAAAAAAAAAAAATTGTCACTGGTTAAATGTTTTAAAACGTTTATAGCTTCAGGAATAAAGTGTGATTTAAGCTTGTTGATAAATGACACACCACCAATATTAAAATAGCTGCTAAGTGCACATATTAAGAAGTAGAAAAGACATGGTATCTGTAATAGTTTATGAATGATGGAATGACAATATAACTAGAAAATATTAAATTTCCACCTGAAATGTATTAAATGTATAATTACATTACCTTCCACTGGTCACATGGGCAACACAGCTTTGAGAACACAGCTTTTGGAGAACTAAATGCCGTAAAATAATTACAGTTCAAGTGTTTGGGTTAAGAATATTGCATGTGTTAATATTGCAATAACATAGAAACATCAGTTATTTATATACTGTAATGTACTGCCCTAAAATTTGGAGTAGCTAGTTTTTTTCTCCTTTGTGGCATACTTATATACTTATTTGATATTGTGTAATCATGTTTTGGGAACCAGAATTATTGCTTACTACTTACTTCACCAAGCAGCTCTCTCGTTTATGCCAGCAGCTTCACTCAGCATAAGAGGAGTATATAAAAGAATATATATAAAAGAAGCAAAGTGTCAAATGGATAGCATCATGTGTCAAAGTAGTTTCACATCAGCCTAGCTTACTTTTAACTTTTGAAGGCGAGTGACACAAGCGTCTACAACTCCCTACACATTTATAACGCATTATTTTAAGATGATATAAATAAATACTTACAATTAATGCCACCAAATTTGCCTTAAGTGTGTTTATCGTACTTCAAACTAACTGACCTTATCACCAGAACTTCTTCCAGTTCACTGAGTAGTGGCCACACTGCAAATTAGTAAATCAAGTAGCAGCTCTGTAAAAGCCCGCCCCGGTAAGGTTTGTGACAAAATTGCAAACAAAAAACCAGGGAGCACAAAGGCAAAGAACAGAATGAAAGCAAAACTCTGACCACTGCAAACAAAAAATAGAATAACATTTTTTTTCAATTTGAACAAATATTTGTAAACTAATACTTTTATTTTGCAATAATATTTTATTTGCTTCAGTCTAAAAGTTTTGTTTGACTACTACTTTTTATTTTGCATTTCTCAAAAAGTATTGTTTGATCATTTGGGCACAAATCTAACTCCATATTTTATTTAACCTTTCCTTATCCAGGAATGTCCTACTGAGATTATAAATCTCTTTGACTATTTTTATACGGTTTTTGCCTTGTTGGCAGGTCATGATATATCAAGCACTAGCGTTTATGTGTTCTCTAAATTTTTCTTGAAGAGAAAAATGACAAATGTAAAGCCCACTCTCCCCAGTCAAAGTCGGTGTGTAACAGTGGCTTGTTTTCAACCATGTGGTGGACTGACCTTAAACGTGCACTGTCTCTTGCAGCTCCAGTTTGGGGCAATTTAAATAAAAATGCAAGGTAGGCCAAAATCACCATAACATTCACGCTATTACCTGTGAAATTTCAACATAATTTGCTTCTGCCTTTTGCATCTGTGGCCGTGGTGTAGGCCATGTCCACTGTGTCTTTTTAAATCCTCCTTTGACAGTATGGACTCCAGAACCTGGCTTAGACCTAAAGCTTCTTTGTTCATTTTAAGAGGATGAAGCAGAGCTCAGGATGTTAACTTTATTCCTCCATTAAATCTAATTTTCCATTCAGCAGCTCTTTGCACTGTTTAGGTCCAGCTCTGAAAGGTTCAATGACTTAGCCACAGCTGGAGGCCAGGCTAAAGTGTGTAATGGAATATTGAAAATCTTTTCCCTTCTGTTCACAGAGTATGTCCAGCTCTACGTTGACTTCCTGCTGAATAAATCCATCTATAAACAGTTTGCTGCCTTCTACCATGGCTTCCACAGCGTATGTGCATCTGATGCTCTTATGGTACGTCAGGCTATTATGTAAATAGTACTGTATACACTGTTCCATAAGCCGATACCAAAAATCACATCCCAGTTTTATCTTTAGGCTTTTCTGTACTTCTTATGCACCTCTATTTTCTACCTTCGCCCCAGCGTGGTTAAATTAAAGACAAGACCTAGAAAGGTGCTTATTATAATGTTTTTATTATTTTAAAACTAACCTGAACAGGTGAATGAGATGGGATTTAGATTTATAACAAGATGCCTCTAAATTAGATTATTTAATAAAGTCAATACCTTTTGTTAATGAGTGATTAAAAGAAAGAAGAAAGGAAGAATGCTTTAAAGTCTATTGCAAACTAGGTCCATTATAATCTCTTAGGAAATTCAGAACACACTTCACCCCAGGAGTGCTCATGCTTCCTTTCTATTAGTCCTTTAGTATTTGTAAATACACAGGGACAACACACAACACTGTCACACTGTGTTTTTGTGACAAAAAAGTAGATGGAAAATCGCTGACCAGAGCGTTAAAATTGGTGGTCATACATTTTACAGTGAGACAGGATCAAAGATGATCCACTGACGTATGATGTATGATTAGTATTTGAGAGTGTCAGAAATTTAGGACATTTGCACGGAGTCCTGCTAATACCTGTATTCAACTGTGGTATAGTATCAATTCAAAGCAATTAACTAGATGGTTATTTAAACAACTTTATGCTCACGGCTTACACCTCTCTTTGCGAAACTGGATCGATCTGTCCTCTTTTTCTAAACCACAACCTTCTCCAGACTGACCTCGGGCTGCACAATATTAAAAAATAATGCAATATGCTATAAGTATTTTGAATATTTCGATAACTATATGAGTTACTATGTTTAATGCTCAATCACAAAAAATGTCTCATGAATAAAATTTGATTCAAAAAGAATATATAGGCATACAAGGCTCTGGACTCACTTGTCAAAGCAGGAGCTACAGTAAATCCATGTTAAAGACTGAACCAGGATTAAAACAGGACTAAACATGTCCAAACTAGGATTTAAATCAGGTCAAATCCAGGACTTTTTTATGTAGTTTGTTTTAATGCTATGTTAAAAATTTTGAAAGTAAATGTCCATCACTTGTAGAAGAAGACCATATAAAGAAGACCATAATGTTACTGCAGTACATTCTTTGCAATACGGATAACGAGATAATGAAAAATTGTGTTATAATGCAGTGCAGCCCTACTCTGATCCATTTATGTTTTGCACTCAGCTCCTTTAATCTCAGTATATGTATAATGTATTGTATATGATAGTAAAATAGACATAGACTGCTTTTTTATATTTTTAATTAATATTCTATCATGAATGATGTGAGCAACGCCATTGCCACTGAGAGGTGCATTACCCACATGGAAAAATACAAATGTCTGACTTAAAAGAACATGGTGTGGTTCCAGTTTGGTGCACACATGATTCTGCTTGTTGTGTTTGGGTGTCTGGCTGCACACGATGCTTCAGTCACGTCGGCACTGTTTGACGTGGGCAGAGCTGATGATACAAGCCTGCAGTGGTGTATTTGTGGGCGTGTGTTGTGTGAGTGTGCGTTGGATTATTTAGATTAATACAGAGCAAGGTCGGGTCACCACCAGTCAAATTTAATCTGACAGCAGTCTAACGAGTAACAAGACCCCATTTGACCAACGGATTTGAGAGATATCGCTATGAAATGTTTTCTTTATGCAATTTGGATTCATGCTCAGATGTAATAAAGCTGACTGTGTTTAAAGCATTGTCTGCAGCTCTGTATACAGCACATATATTGACTCAATACAGAAAAAACAGTTTACAAATATTTTATTATTTATTATAATATTATAAATATGATTCCTATGTATAAAAAAATGTAGTGGATATAGTATAGTGCACACATGTCAAACTCAAGGCCCTGGGGCCAAATGCGGCCCTTTGCACTGTTTTATGTGGCCCTTCAATACATTTAGTAGTTTACATTTTTGGCACTAGGTTAAATTCAAACAGGTTTTAGATAGATTTGAACAGGTTTTAGATGGTTTTGATTTTTGCTACAAAGATTAACCTACCACTACCTATTACAACCTGTTTAAATCCAACTAAATCCTGTCCAAATATGACTAAAACCTGTTCAAATGTGTCTAAATCCTGTTCAAATCCAACTAAAACCTGTCCAAATCTGACTAAAACCTGTTCAAATCCAATTAAAACTTGTTTGAATCCAATTCAAATCTGTTCAAATCCAACTAAAACCAGTTCAAGATACAATCTCTCAAAATTTAATCTCCATCTTCGGCCCCTGGAAGGATGATTATTGACTATTGCGGCCCCTCACCACTTTGAGTTTGACACCTCTGGTATAGTGGATGTAATAAATGGATTTTTTGAATTAAACCCAGCATATATAATGTTTATGGCTAAGTAGTAGGTGCAAGTTTCATATTTTAATTTAGACTGCTCCAAAAAATATGTTAAAAACCCTAAACGAAGAGTATACGTTTTATTATTATTATTATAATTATTATTATTATTATTATGCATGTTGGGTGAAAAAATTAATCATCTAAACATATATTGTAACAGGAATCATCTGTGAAAAAACAAGACCATAAGAAGTGATCTAGGCTTTATTATCATGGATTTTAATGGATAAGTGTGTTAAGCACTTAATACGTAGTACTAATGTTTTAATTTTTGTATTGCCAATATTGTTTTGTTTTTTTTGTTTTTTTGCTAAACAACTCTTGGTATCTTTGTGAATGTTGTTAAATAAAAAAAAAACAATTATTTGACTAAATGTTAAATACCTTCCATTTGACTGAGACAGAAAGTGGTTGTTCCTGTTTCTCTTTTAACTGATATCATTCCCACATTAGTGTTGCTCCATTCAGATTGTCGCAACGATATTTACATCCAGTTGGTGACGTCTTTTAGCAAAACTTTGAGATTGCACTAATTCAGTTGGTGGTATTCACAGGTCAAGGCAGAGGAGGAGAAAATGGGAGGAACTTCTCATTTATTTCTTCATTTATTTTTCTTGTGATTCAGTGACAGTGAAGCAATATCAAAACATGCACTAGACTCAGACCTGGCCCACTTTCATGACTTAGACGTGGGCTGTTTTAAAACCTGAATGATCCATTAAAATGAAAGGTTTCTGATTATTATTACATTTTCTAAGACAACACTTACTTTCAAACAAATGTGAATAACTCTCCTATGTCTTTATAATTGCTGCACTGCTTAACATTCTCTTTTTAATTGATTTCTGATTTTTCCAACACAACACTTTACTGAACCTAAAGTAAAAACAGCACAGAGATGGCTTGTTTTGACAGAATAAAACATTATGATTTATTTTTTAATTGAAAATAATGAGGTAATTGCAGAATATCTTGATGCTTATGCTTTTTTTATGTCACCCTAAAATGTACTTTTTAATCTCAAAGTTCTACAGTACTGAAAGTTCAGAATTGAGTGGGTATTTGCTTCTTTTTCCTTGGACACAAGTTTGATCGGCTTCTCAATATCATGTGAAGAAACAGAAGCACTTTTGGATTGGTACAAGAACTTTCATGGGACGTTAATGTGTGTCAACAGGAATTATTACCCCCAGTGGACAAGTATTTTTGGGCTAATGCTAACCCCTTGTGTCGTTACAGTTGCTGCGGCCAGAGGAGGTGGAGATGCTGGTGTGTGGAAGCCCCGAGCTGGACATGAGCGCTCTGCAGAAAGCTGCTCAGTATGAAGGCTACAGCAAGACAGACACCACAGTGAGGTATGCACTTCCTGTCATTACTAAATCACACATTTACTTATGCAGGAAGTTCACTGAAACGTACATAACTCCAGCCACACAGTCCTTATATGCACAGAGGAGTTTAGGTCAGTGGGGCGCAGTCACTGAGCACAATCATTTCATAACAGGAAGTCCTGTAGCGCTTGTGTTTCCAGCCCTGGGAAACACTTTACAGACACAGATACAGCTTTACACAGTGACAGCTGACAACAAGCAGCTGCAGGCCTATTATACAACTTGTGCTTGTGTCTAATCACATTTAGGAGAACTGTACTGGGGAAAGGTTTAGTTGACTTGAACAAACATTCTTTCAGGGACTTTTATGTTTTTTTCACTTCACAAAGTTTAATATAATGACAATAACTATAATAACTGTTTGGTTCAAAATCTGTATCAGCCCAAGGATTTTTTAATTATTTTGAAATGTTTAGGCTCTCATTGCAGTGTAATATGAGATGCTTAAGTGTAGGTAACCTATTCCCTACAATAGGTAATTTTCTGCTCATTCCGAGTTTGGAGAAACAGGCACAAGCAGTGGCACAGCTTTGTCTTATGTAATGCTGCTAATGGGGTCAGTAACACATTCACTCTTCTAAAACTACTGGTGTAGTAGTACAAGTGTCTATCTAAGGTTTGTACTTTTTTTTGTTTTATGAAAACTTTTTAAATCATTTTAAAAACTAAATTTAATTTATTTTCTAAATATTATGTCCCATTTTCACTGACAGCTGCATGTCCCTAAAGGCTACCATAGGTGCTCTCCGTCTCAGGAAAGGAAGGGTGTGAGGTGTAGAATCTTAATGTTGCAGCTCTATGCCGCCAAAAACTAAACACTACATTTAACGTTAATTAAAGACAAGTCTTTCTGGTTTAAGCCATGTGTGAAAAACATTTAATTATATTAAGCTTGTAGGTTAGACTGTAGTATTGTGTGTCTTGCCTCAGGTGCTTCTGGGATGTGGTGTTGGCGTTCCCATTGGAGCTGCAGAAGAAGCTTCTTCACTTTGCCACAGGAAGTGACCGTGTTCCTGTTGGAGGAATGGCTGACCTCAACTTCAAAATCTCCAAGATCGATGTCTCAACTGACTGGTATGTTATGGAATTATTTAATTCCCCAAATCTCCTTAGTTGGATTATACGTACTGATGTAACAATACAAAAATCCCATGATACAATAGTGTCACAGCAAGAGGTAACACAATCACACCATACAATAATGCCTCTGCAAGTCCAAGGCACATGGTCAAATCAAGTGTTCACATCAAGTTAATACTGCCTGTGATCAACAGGGATTAGCAATGCATACCATGTCTTTGCTGTTGATTCCAGTTGGTTACTTCTAGATGCGACTCAAAGTCCATCCATCTCAGCTCGAGGGGAACACTGTGGCAAACCCAATCCCATGTGCCCATAATGAGCCCAGTGTCTTCAGACAATGTTTGTTTCATTTCAGTGGTGGATACAAAATGAAAAAATCCCAGTGCAAAAGTTTCCTAGAAATCAGAAAAAATTAGGTCTCACTGGTTAAAGAGCATTCTCCACTGCTGACCTTTAACTTTGAATTTAGAGATGTTTCCCACTTGTCATTTTTCAGTTTTAGCTAAATATTAGAGAATGTTTAGCTTAACCTTGGTATGGTGCCAACAATAAAGAGAACCTACTATCAAAGCTATTATTTAGCTTGCAGCAACAAGTAAAACCACATGAAAGGGAGGAAATAATGCCTCTGGGTTGTAGCATTCGCTGCTCCTAACAGTAGTTGATGTGTAATGCAGTCTGTCCTCAGTTCAGAGACACACAGAAAGTTATTGAAGCTAAAACTACAAAAAAAAACACAAAAAAACAACTTAATTTCTCCATTCATTTTAAGTTGGTAGCAAACTAAAACAAAATAAAACATTTCTGAACAAAAAAACAGTCATTCAGATTCCTGTCATCTTGACTCTCACTACACTGTTGTTAGAGTTGGTGTTAAGATCTATAAAACATTTGATGGGCCTAATGATTTTTTTACGGCAGTGTCAACCAAGAATACCAACCAAAATGACAAATTGGCCTAATCTTGTCATCGAATGAAGTCATGCAAGAAGTCTATAGGGAATAAAAAATGTTAAATCCGTTTTTTCCACAAACTGTCAAACTTGTCCTGCATAGAGTCAGATCCTATTATTTTTACTGTCAGAACTTGACATTTTACCTCCTTCATAGTGGGCTTAGCTTTCAGGTTGACGTGCCATGTTGCATACTATCTCTGAATCAAAAAGAAAAATAGAAGCTTTTTTTGAATATTAGTTTGTGTTGTAAAAGCTTCCCCACACAGTGACAGTTGTGACCGGGATGATCCATTCTCTTTCTGTCTTTCCAGGTTGCCGATCTCTCACACGTGCTTCAACCAGATCTGTCTGCCTCCGTATCGAACAAGGAAAGAGCTCAAACACAAACTGACCATCGCCATCTCCAACGCAGAGGGATTTGGCCTGGAGTGAATGCACAATTACGACCGTATTTATACCATATACACTGCAGCATGCCTTAAGACAGTCGCTCCAGCTCGAACCTCTGAACATTTTTTCTGAATATGGCTTTCAACAACAAATGCCTACATTAACAGCTACAAAGCCACAGTAGAGAACTTTTTTTGCACAAGTGACTTCTATTTGGTAAACGTTTGCATTGGACTGTTTGATGAGGGGAACTCAAGCAGGACGGAGGCTAAATGGATTTTCATGAATGGATGTATATGATATTTCTTTTTTTTTTTTTTTGCAAGTTCTGTATGGTATTGCTTTTGTTTGCAGCACACTGTTGTCCTTGGCTTAATGTATCAGGATCTAAATGATGACTTGTGTATATATAGTTTTTGACATTGCCGCCTATGACAAAAGGCTGCAGCAGGAGGATCGTTGTTCTCAGTGTCATGTTAATGTTACAGTGAAGCAGAGCTGTCACAGAACAGTTCGGTGTATCGGTGTGTATTGTTTGCCTTTAACATTCCCAGTGTGTTTCTGTTGCCGTCATGTCAAGAGTACTGTTATAGAAGTGTCATGCACAGTTGGGTTCAGTTGTCAATGTCAAGTGAATTGTCAGTAAAACAGAGAGTTTGGTCTGGATTCTAAAATAGCGAAACACATTCTCCCACATCGATGGCCCCTCCTGGAGTTACTGCGTCTAATGTAGCCAGTGTTTAATGCATGGCCTAATGCGTCCTAAGAAATCAGATCTGTGGACACAAGGACGCATTTATCTGAATGTATTTATATCTCCGCTGTTGGTGGCTTATACATATAAATATCAACACTTAAAATGATTTATGAAGGAGATTATGAAGTCAAAAACCAATTCTGTTGTAACAAACAAAATGTGTGTAAATGTTTGCTGTTTGGGACCATCAGGTTTTTTCTATTATCTTCAGTTTTTTTATATTTGGCGCATTGGAATTTTTTTATTTTTTTTTTATGATTCACAGGTTTATTTAATGGTATTACTACACTGTTTGTAGCGTTGCATTTATGTCTTAAAAAAACAATGTAGCTATATAATGGGGCTAGTGGTGTAACTTACCAAAAGTTACCAAAGTGGAGTTTTGTTTTTTTTGTTGTTTTTTTAAATCACATTTGTGTTCTTTTTCGTTTGTGGGCAGTTATTAAGTTTACAAAAGTAACAAGTGTTGTGACCAAGACTCTTAACTCCTCCAAAAACCCAAAGATTATAAATTAAAAAGTCACCCCCCTAGACACAATTAACATTATTTCCAATTTGTAAACAACATAAGCAGCTTCAGCAGGTTTTTTGCCAGTCTGAAGGAAGCTCAACTCCTGTTTGTGCTGCTGTGTTGCTGGCCTTGAAGTAGGACAGTGCAATTTTTAAGCACTCACCCCTGTCCTGTATAGTGTTGCCATGGGGCTCTGTCTAAAGTGCTGAAGCAGTTACTTACCAAGTTCCTAAGCAACAGCCTCGTCTGCAGCGTCCAAACTCCTGGTGCGCCGGCCCACTTCGGGTCAGACTCTATAGGCACCAACACAACGGCTTCTTTTCACTCTTCTTTCAGTTACAAATGCAGACCAGCAGCAGGGGCCAGAACTGTCTCCAAGCATCTGTTTAACAACCAGTGTCTTCACTTCACAGTCTTATCACGCCCTGCAATCTCTTGCCCTGGCTGCACATACATGAATAGTTTTATAAATGCACATTTTTCTCCTTTGGGGATTTTTGACGATGGGGTTTTCAATCCACAAAGATTGAAGAGGGTTGGTAGTAGGTAGGAATTGTGAAAATGCCAACATTTTGCGTGGTTTACAGCTGCTCCAACCGATCGAACCAAGAAACCAACTAGACTTCCGTTAAGTTCCCAAGGTAGTAGTAGTCCACAAAGGTGAACAATGTAAGTTATCTGAAAAGCAGTGGAAAAAAAATTTTGACCAAGGACCAGGAGGAGCAGAATTGGAGAATGGCTGCCACTAAAGGATGTTGCTCATTGGTGTATAAGCCAAAAAAAGTTTTGGATTCCAAGTTTATTTCTTTGTTTTGCAGGTGCACAATAGCTCTGACACATGTGATCTTTTCTGACCAATGGGCTTGATGCATGACAGTGTGGTGATGTCATGAAACAAATGTTTGTTTGTTTTTTAGCTTATTTGAGGATTTTTAACAGAAAAGGTCTATCGTATGAAAATAGACACACACGAAGGGAAAAAAGGAAACAAAATATCCAACCAATTTGGAAGTTTGGTGTAATTGGTGACAGGGGAGTGGTTTTATTATTCTTCCATGATATGAACATTTTAACAAGTAACATGTAGTTTATAGTTCCACTGCTGTTTGCAGAGCGCAGAGTTATGGTGACCTAATGCTTTACAAGTTGTTGAAAGCTAACCACTAAGGCATAAGATTTGGGAAGAAAAAAAAAACATTGAAACTAAATGTTAGTCATTGTTGTGCACTCTGGAACCAAGGTCATGGACCCAACCGCTAACAAAAAATTGTATGCCCCCATATCTTTGTAGGTTTTCATTTGTTTTGGTTTGTTGTTAGGTAATTGCAATATTATACAGTGTTTTCTTAACTGGGGTAAAAATGACCCACTGGTGGGTTAGTTTCTAATCTCCCTGGTGGCTTTAGTGTGAAAAAGCTTACAGTTTTCATTACCTTACTCATATACAGCAGATCAATGAAAACCTGACAAATCAGAAACTTGCTCTTACATTTCACAGTGTCACCTATTAAATAATAAATAAATGAGGGAATAATCTGTAGCCAGGGCATGAACCAGTTTAAATAAATGGAAAGAAATATATATTCTGCTGGGATTTGTATAGTTTCCAGAAGGTCAATGTAAGTATTTTTCTGTGATATGACTCTGACCCCAGGTCTGTTTTGCTAAGACCAAACTGTGTCAGGTTATACAGTGGAGACGACAGTGCAAAGACCTTGTAGAAAAAAAACTGTTTGAAAATAGTTCAAATAGAGGAGAAAGACATGTTGTAATTGTTGTGATGTTGAAATGTTTGGGTATTTTTTGTATTGCTTATGTTCATAATTTAACTTTCAACATGTATGCCTTTCGCACAAGCTGCATTTACATGACAACTCTAAGAATAAACTGTAACGCTTTCGTTCAGCCCAGTCTATAATGTAATGTACTGTTTGTACCGCAGTGACTCAAGTATTTACAGTAAAGGTCGACCAGGGGGTATCCCTCTGTTGGGAAAGATTTGTGTAGTGTCTTCTTTGTTCACCAGAAAACACCCTGTAAAAGGCTCATTAAACAGTTCAAGTCAAAAGCCTATTTTATGCTCACTTTTTGTTGCGGGATATTCCTGTCTTCCTTGCATCTCACCTTGTTCCTAAAGGGTAAGTGCCGGTAGTGCAGGGGTGTGAGTGGTCCATAACAACACTGTTGTTATGGACCACTCACACCCCTGCAAATTTAATGGCTACTTTTTGAAATGGCCTCCTGAAATTTAGTTTGTCTTAGACACAAAGCCCCCAATTAGTGGTTACAATATGGTTCCGGGCTTTGGAGACTTTTTTGACATTATTATGAACTTGAAGCATTAAAGCCCCAAATGCATTCCTCCCGAGGACATTTGCCCCCGCGGTCACAAGGGGAGGGGAGGGCCATTATCGCCGCTTGCGGCTTTAATTCAGTTTGGTTTTACAAAACCACAGGAGCCACTGTTAAACAGGACACCTGCTGGGTTGTGATACTTACTATTTATCTAGAAGATTCCTCTGGAGAGTAGAGAAAAAAGTTTCATGCTTGTTTCTGTGTTCAGTCAATCAATCAATCTGAGCATAAACTTTTTTTTTTTTTCTTTTTTTATGGTCAGACATTCTTTTTATTAAGACATTGTAAAGTTGTCCAATGTAGCATGCAAGTGGATACATATACAAAATGTGTTTTGTATAGAGTCACTAAACCATCCAGCACGGTTCCTGTTCTGAGGCTTTGCTGACCAAAATATAACGCAGGTAACTAAATAGCCTACACCAAATCAAAAAACAATATCAACACATGCTTTTATTCATATGTACATCTAAAACTTAACCCCTTCAAAGTGGGGAATGGCAGTAGAAGTTTGAGAACTACTGGCTAATGTAAATCCAACATGCCTTGAGGACAAAAGAATTGTGGTAATAAACATGAAAAAGGTGACTGACAGAGACATGAATTTTAGTCAACAGGGGTGAAATGACCTCTTGGACAAGCTGCTAGTAAATACAATTCCTCTGCCCCTCTGTTGTGTGCATATAAACAGATCAATAATAGGAGGATCAGCTGGTTGAGTAGTTAAACAAACCATGAAGCCTTTTTCGATCCATACAATAACAACTCATTAATAAAGACCAAACTTTATTGTTGCTACAGTTACTCTGGGCTCTGCTGTGTAAATATTTTCTGATCATTAAGAATAAACCCTGCTGAGTCAGCTGCTCCGCTCTCCGATTAAAAGATAATGGTGGCTTGTTGGGTCACTCAGTGACAAAGCACTGTTGGCCATGGCCTACATAGTTCCGTTTGTTTAACAGATAAGGTCCCTCCGCCTGCAATAAAGTGGGACGCCTTCCAGTGCACGCTCACACTCTGTGGACGGGAAAAGTAAGAAGTTGAGCAATAATTGGTGTGTGCAATATTGCGTGATCGGCCAAACACAAAAGAAATTTTTACTTTAATGAATGTGTCAAGATCAAAGTGTTGCCAAATATGTAGACTGGGCAACAAATCTGTTGCCTCATTTATCAACTTTGGGTTATATTTAATGAGTCACGCTCGTCACTTGAGCCGTCCTACTTCAGAAATTTTACTTAATTGTACTCAGTAAATATATGTTCTTGGATATTTTTAACAGATTATGTCTTTGCTAATATATGCATCACCTGTATGTCATTGGAGTGTGTGTTCATTTAAAAGGCAGTCACATACAACAAACACAAGCTAGCACAGTGCTGCTGCAATAAAACTGAAGAGCTGCATCAATGTAGCAAGAAGCTTGGAGATCTTTTTTTGATTTTGCAAAATATGTAAGGACTGGCTATAGTTAGGGCAGGTAAATTTTGTGTTTCCAGTAGAACACAACAGGAGGTAGTGACAAAGGCAAAGCATAAATGCCTGTATGACCTGTGCACATTTGGATAGAGATTAGGACTAAACAAGTAGCTTGAAATAATATAAATAATAACGCACAATTGTGTGAGCTGATATCAACAACCAATCTGATATCACTCTGCAATTTGATGCATGCAGTTTCATAAACTTTAAATATATCCCAGAGTCTAAAAGAGGCCTTGGATGACTTGTACCTATTGCGCTGTACCTTTCAACATGTCCCTGTATCAACATCCAACAGAGCAATCCTTTTTTAGCAGCACAGTGGAAAGTGCTCAAAGAAGCGTGAGGCATCCTTGTGGAGAAATAGTACGGATGGATCCACCGTGCTGGACGTGTTTTCCCAGCTTCTTGGCCAAGATTTGAGCCGAGGTGAAACAAGGTCCTTAGACTGACCTGGATTTGAAGTGGGACTACTGTTATTATTAGTTTTAGAAGAAATATTACAATTTTCTTCTCAAAGTGGAAATCTGAAACGCAAATATTGTAAAAGAAGGCTCTTATGACATAAAGCTATGCCAGTATTTCTAGGCTTCCAGGTTTGTTAATGCACTTTGAAGGTGGGACAGGATTTTGACAAGAAAGAAATTAAAAATGAGAAAGTGTGGGATATGAAAATAGGCGATCAACACTACTCTTTTTGGATTTTGTTAATGGGGAAAATCTGTTCTTGGTTGCATGGGATTTTTTTGGGGTTTTTTTTTGTTTGTTTTTTGTTTTTTGCTGCAATACCACATGTGGACCACTGGTGGAATTGGTGACAGAGGTCCATATTACTTCCAGTTCCTATAACACCTAATAACAGACAAACTAAACACTGTAGACGTACAATTTAGTTTTTTGACCGCATTCTTGCTGAAGGTTTAGGATATTAAAAAACAGAATCGATTTTTTTAATAAAATCTGTATGATTGCCACTTGTCAACAGCAAGTTCTTACAAGGCTACCGTAGATTTTCACATGCTAAAAATAGGAGTGTATTGAGGTGCAACACTGCATCTGAATTTTTGTCACCAGATACTGCACAGACACCTATCAATCACTCATGCACAACTTTTTAGCATTTAATAGCACGTTACAAAATAAGTAATCAGTCCTTTCATAATAGTTCCTTGGCAATGTTCACTTCAGAGGGTGCACTGTTTTCCACGCATTTCTTTTTTCCTCTTGGTAGTCCTCACTGACCAGAGGCTTATCAGTTTTTATGGCTTTAGTTCTGCTGCCAGCAAATGTGCATGAGGCTGTTGTCTTTACTAATAATACCAATACTGTAGAGGACACACATGCTTTTGTTTTAAAAGCCCTCTGTCTACAGGACTCAAAATGTCCTCCCTTAAAGGTCATTGGGAACGTGCCATTTTGATCAATTATTGTATCATTATAAAGTTGTTTTGTTTTTTTTTAAACACATTTTTATATTTTATTGACAAGCTTTTTGTTACACGGTTGTACATCCTCTTTTATTGGGGTGTGACACACTTATTATAACATTTTACATTTAATATGCTCAGTGAGGCCTCTGAGATGTCGAGGTTGATTTGTATTTCTTTCAGCATCACACAATCTGACTTTTTGATCAGTTTGCTGGGACGACTATATTTTTTTTTTAAATTGAAAATTGGCTGATGATCAATTAATCAAGTCCTGGTTATTAGCAGCACCTTGCTATAATGCAAACTTTTAAATGCAATGGTAGCTGGAAGTTGTAGTACGTTTTCTCATTTCTGTCCTGCTTGTTATTTTGGTGTGCCTTTTTTAAAATGTTAATGCATTAACCAATACATTTACTTTATTGATTTTAGTATTTAGAATTCTTAACAACAAAGTATTTCTGTGTAATTGGTAGAAAAAAATTTAGCATTAATCTAATAGTATATTGGAAAAGTAATCATCAGTGAAAAAATAAGACCATAAGATGATATCTAGGCATAGATAGATAGAATTATTGGCTTCTGATAATTCAAGAGAAAGTGTCTAGTCCAGCTCTAGATACTGGACTCTCTTACACAGAGAAACACTGCACATAAATATTGGCAATGCATGTTTAACAAGGTGGAAATTTTTTTTTTTTTTTTTCAATAGATAAAAGCAGCTATTATGAAGGTGAGATTGGGACTAAGATGGAAGAATATTTTGGTTGATGGTTGTTGATTGCTGAATCATGGGGTGATGATTAGCAGCACCTGGATGCAACTTCCTCTATTAAATGTTATGGAAGCAGTGAGTGATTAGCTGTGTTTATGTCTGTTTTATACGCTAAGATCAGACAATTTTGTTTTCTTTTACAGGAAAAAAAGCTAATGGATTGTTAAAACTAGTAGGTATCCAGCATGATTGATACAAAAATGACTTACTTCACAAGCTTATTATTAATAAATGTTAAAAAAAACCCTAACAATAGCACAATATTTAATCGATTCTTGTAATATTATTTACTGTTTATCGACACCTTCCAAAAATGGAGCATGCCTTTGTTTTTGTAGTTCATCTTCACTGAGTTATATAATGAGGTCAGCATTTTGGGTTGACTTGGCCTTGTTAAAGATCGTTTTGTTTCTTTATTTAACTGACAGAAACTTTAAACTGCAAACACAACAAGTGACACAACCAGAAACAAATCAATGGTCAAGTTCTTTGACTCTTCTGATTACAGTCTGTCTGGAGATAAGCCACTTTCATTTCGGGCATTTGGCATTTTGCAGACTTGTTTTTGAAAGTGAGCATCTCCTCTTGTCTGACATTGCATTTAGCCCAGAGGCTGGTTTTCCTGACTTCCATCAGCGAACATAGCATTTTGCCCCCAGTCTGGACTTGCACATGGATGCCATTTTAACGAAAGCACATACAAATGACATGCTATAAAAAAGACAGGCCACAGACTGACTGCTGTAACACACCTCATACCTGAGACAACACCAAGATAAACAAACAAAAAAAAATCTATTTCTCAATTGAATTTGATTGAGATGATTTGTTCAGACAGGTCATTGTGGTTTTAAAACAATGAGTGCGTAACTTATCAAAATCCAACAAACTGAGTCACAACTTACTGTAATACTTGAACACAGTTATCCATATACCAGATACATGTACAATAACTAATTCTTAAACGTTGATATATTTCTTTTTGACAAAACTGTGCACAGAAATACAACAAAATAGTTTATAGTTTATGTAATTTGTAATTTATAGAGATTGCTATACCTTTTTGGACCCATAGTACATCCAAGATTTTTTTCCAAATAAGCAGTTACCTCCCTCTTCTCAATCTACCTCATCATAGACTGAGATACCTCTGCAAAGGACTTTGTTGCACTTAAATGCATTTTGTACATTATTGTTTTGTAACTTCTGCTGTCCTGTTTATTCCAAGCTGATACTTAAATCTTACAAACTGTGCCTCATTCTGTTAATTTTGTGATGTTTGCGCTTATGGGATTGCACTAAATAACTACTCTACTCAAAGTTAATCCATTACTCATAACAATGACAATGAAGTATCAAATTGAATTGTATATTCACTATATTCTACATTTCTGCAAACGTTACATAATTATTAGGCTTTTAGTTTGATCAGCTTAATCCGCTTTCCGAAAGGTTACACTAAACATTTCAACAATTTCTTAATTAGATGATAATGCTTACTCAGGGAAAACATTTGGTTTTGTTTTTCTTGTTTGTTCTATTTATTGTTTTTGTGATAAACTGTCATTTTTCAAGCTAAAAAAATGTTACACTTTTGTATAAAACACGCTAGCATTTATTAGCAACTGCTCTTTATGGTTTTAGATCAGCACGGTACGCCTCCCATTTTGTGAATTATATAATTGAATTTGTTGTCTACGTTACATTAAATACAAGTAGACACGTGTCATGGAAAGAGTTCTAAAATGTTGGAAATTAGAGTAGCTTCATGAATTTAACATTCAGAAACCTGGGAATAAACCAGAAACGGTGCACAACTACAGCAGGTATGTACTGTTGTCTTCATTTTAAATTAATCTATAACAATTATTGGTATCTTACATAGCATAATAAAAGTAAGTCTCTTCAGGGGGCACCTGAACCAAACTGTGCCGTACTGACCGGACCCATTCTGCACCACTAAGACTCTATATTTATTAATTTATCCCACAACCTTTTTAGCTTGAAGCAGGAGTGCTAACCACCCTCACCATTACCCTTTTTTACCTTCAGGCATTATCAGAACTTTGGTTAAAGTTTGAGGTTATGGTTAAGATTGAGAAATAAAAATATTTAACCATTAAAAGGATTTTTGTAGGGCTGCCATTTTTAGAGCAAATAAATAATTGGGCCTGCCAAGCCAGCCGGCCAACATTTACCACAAGCCAACAAATCTAAGTCATGTCTGTTACCGTAAGCATTCAAATAAAAGTGGCCTCATATCGACAGAGTTAAGGTGTGGTTCCATTAAATTGATGTGACTGGCATACTTTCTCACAGTTAGTGGGGTGTTAGCTGACCATAAGGAATTAATCGTCACCTTAAATACATTTGTAATAGAATATTTCAACTCGAGCCGGTTTTAACAAGCCTACACACACACACACACACACACACACACACACACACACACACACACACACACACACACACTGACACACAAGAGCTGTGTGGTTATATCACACCCAGCAGCTGTCCTCAGGCGACCTCTCTACACTTTCACCAGTTGGCTTTTATGGTTTCAAAGTAGTGGCATTTTAATCATATTAATAACATTTAAAAACACACTCTTTCCACAAGTTTAAAGAAAATGTATTTGTGGAATGACTTAGTGTAGGCACATGGATACAGTATGGAGCACTTAGATATATAAAATATCTGGTGAGGAGAGAAAGGGGGAAAAAAAAAAAAAAACTTGGCAGAGGCTAACAGCACTTACACAAGCACTGATCTGTCCTCATTCCAGAGACAGTAGGAAATTAATAAAATCTTAATTTATCCTCTCAAATGATTTTAATGGTAGTTAATGAATCAGCCAAGTTATAAAGCCAACTGTTATTAAACAGCAGACAAACTTATCATGTTTCATTAGTGGTTTATGAAATTATCTATAATGAATATGACTAGAATAATGACCTTACTGTCTTGCAAGAGTAGCTTGCAAACAGGCCTTATGCAAAGAACACTTTGCATCATTTGCACAGCTTTGACCTCACGTGGGACTGTTCAGTCTATATTTGTATCTCAATGAGAATGTTGTGCTGATCTGGCAAGTCACTCAAAAGCCCTTTTAATGTCTTAAACATGTAGAGAACATAATCAAACAAAGGAAAGGAAACTAAAGTGAAAAGCGAGCAGAGACCACAAGGTTTCCACTTTTGGTGTACTCCACTACATCAGCACCTCCAGTCCAGAGATACACTGGAGGATCTCCTGACATGGTTCACACATCACAGACTGCAGGAGGAGTTCCATAGAGTAATGTCAGGTGAGGTGGTTGTTGATAAAAAGATTGTTCATATGCATTCTTAGAATATGATAGCATTCAGTGAAAATTAATAAATGAAAGCCAACATTAGTAATTTGTTGAAGCATCAAACATTAAGATACTAGGCTATGACTAAAAAACAGAGAATCATTTGAGAACAACTTTTTCCAATATTTTTTTCCTTGTACTACACTTAAGAGTCAGTGTGGTTGCAGACAAATTGGAATTATTGCACTGACTATTTATTTATTTATTTATTTATTTTTGGTTGTTTCGGTCTTTATTTGATTATATTACTGATTCGATTTATATAATATATTAAATGATGATATGGATTTCAAAATCTGATTAGAATTGTACTATGGACATTTTTATTGATTTATTTATTAAACATGGACAAATAGTCACTTACAGGTTGATGGAACACTGAGGTAAATATACAATTACTTGGATAAAACGTTCCACTTGTTCCACTGCAGGATGTGCTCTCAGCAGTATTTAGCACATACTGGGTGGTGTTTACATGCAGAGAGGTGAGTCAGATGACTGTCCTCTGGCATCAGATAGACATACTAACTCACAAGAAGAGTGAGGAGATGAAAGAAGAGGAGCTGTGTGAGAGGCTAAAAGGCACAAACGGAATTTGGGTTAAAGGACTGAAGAGCTCGAGTTCTGCTGTTCTTTCCAGATTATTTCTGGCATTTGTCACAAGGACTATTTGACAGATATTTGGGTCATAAGGCAAGTGTGGACCGGTATAGCCAACTTTTGCAAACCAGTGCTAGCTTTATTACCAGTGCAGCAGACATTACATCAGCACATCAAGGTATTCCTACACATTTCCACAGTTTTCAGCAGAAAACAATTACAACTTGAGAGATAAGTCGACACAAATAAAACCCCGGAGAAGAAACACTGTGGAGAAAAATGGTGCCACCATAGCTGCACATTCTTTTTCTCTCTTCATGTTTCCATTTTTTGTGCTGTTTCTCTTTGTAAGCAGACGTATCGCGTGCTGAAATAGACCCTTCCCCGGTAGGATTCTCTGACCCATAAATGTAACACGTAAGCCATGTAAACCAACAGCCAGTGGGACCGCCCTTACAGATTATTCTGATTACATAATGCGTCCCTCGGTTAAGCAGAAAAAAAGTTGCCCATTGCATCACATGACTAGGTTAACAGGACAAACCCACAGCAGTTCACATCTGCTGTGATGTTAACAGACAGGGGCTCCTAATCTAATCAGACCAGTCTAAAATCAAGCTGTGATATTCAGGAAACATTGATGAGTGAGAATATTTGGTCTTCTTCTTTTAAATTCTAACGTGATAATGTGGTGGTTACTCTCGATTATGGAGCAAATAAAATGTTCTGCATACTTGATCCTGCTGCTTTTATTGGTGCAGTGGACATATCTTTTCAAGGACATAGTGTGTGAAAGGGTCTGTACATAGAAATTTCTTAAAACACTTTCTTTTTCTTTTTTTTCTTTTTTTTTTTAAGAAAATACAAAAAAAGTATGAGTTTAGAAGCTTGTGTAGTTAGAGTTCTAAGAGATTACTCTAAATTACAGCCTAAATGTAAAAATGTCACACAGACAGGTCAAGCTGCCTCCTTCTGAGACCAAGATTGTAATTTTGGTCCTTGATAATTCACTGATAGCTCGACTCCAAGCCTTATCTCGATTAGTTTAAAAACTTTCCTTGTTGTGTGTCCGTGCTGACGTCTACGACCATGTGAAGCCCTGTGGAAGCATAGCCAGACTTGGATGGTCAATACTGTTAGACTGAGCTGATGGTAAATGCATTTAAGTATCGTGAACTCTGCTTTAGACCTCTTCCAAATAGAAACACATCCATAGTTCTCTATAAAACTTTTAGAAACCTGTGCGTAAATCATCAACAAGGTATTTGACAGTTGAAATCAGTAAAAAAAAAGATGAATTTTGTCCTCGGATGATTCAGACTGAGAAAGCCGGTCCCATCTTGTGTAAATTGTCACCTTCTGCAATGGATGACTCGGGCAAATAAAAAAAAATTAAAAAAATCAGCGTTGAAATATGCAGAGTGACGCACATCTAGTGTGAATATGACATGGCACCAGCATCGAGGGTATGTGAGCGTGTGATTGTGGAAATGAGGCTCTGATGACAGATGGGCCACCAGCACAACATGGGAGACAACTGGTAAATGAAGGAGTGTGGATAGAAACTGTTTTTTTTTTTTTTAGTAAAACTGAAAGTTAAACAGACCACAATACATTTCAAAATTGCATTAGTTCCAAAACATAGCATATTCTTCACAAACAAGATGATTTCCAAAAAGCATCTACATGTTTGTGCTGTCAGTGAGTAGGTAGGGAACAATGGCGAACAGAAAGATATTTAGCTGGTCATTTTGTATGAGCAAGCTACAGCTAAATGCTACAAGCTACAAGCCACTGGATCCTATTGATTATGTTATTCTTAATTTGTTCCATGCTCCAAATAACTCCACATGAAGTGTTACAGAAGGATGGTTGTAGGACCTTTGTTTCACCATAAAAGACTTTTAAAATGTTCTGCCGAATGACAACCACAAAACCTACATTAAGGTGTAATGGATATAGACGTTATATTCATGCACATTAGGTAAAGTAACACACACAAAGAGCTATGCAGAAAAACATGAAGACTAGCTCCTTAGCATTCTTGGTATGTGTGGTAAACAACACACTTGAGCAGAACTGTGCATCTGTAAAATGTTGACTCTGTCACACGAGACAAGTTTTTTTACTGCCTCTGAAGCATTTATTATTTTTAACTTTGTGCCCATATAGAAGAATAGGAAATTGCTTTTGTTGCTATAGTGGACATGGACCTTTTTGATGCTTAAGTAAAAAACTAAAATTTGCTCATGATTTTTTACAGTTTTGCAGGTAAATAAAGGAATGTGGACAGATAGCCATTTAAGGAAATTTGTAGACATGTGCATCTCAGGGGTTTTGATGAATGATATCATATATATTATTATTATTATTTCCAAGTGTTTTCTCTAAGCTAGTAGCCAGTTTTAGGCTCCCTTGTATGAAATTAATCAGAATATCTCTCCACAATATGACATCTTCATCAGCCTTGTGTGCCATTTATGCTCAAAGGTGAAGCAACAAAAACATGAGCCACTGTCCCATTTTACAATGTGTCCTATCATTACATAAAAAGTAGGCTGGCTCCTAGTGCCACGTTTTATGTGCAAACCACACGTGCTGTTCACACAAAGGGGCTTAAGTAGTAAACAGATGCATAAAAAGCATGTGAAATTAAAACCTAAAAGCACATGGCTCATTTAGTTTTGACATCTTTAACCAACTGTTGTGCACAAAACCCAGTGTACAATCCGTGTCATGAAATGTTCATGTAGTAGACCCTATTTAAAGTGCAATTTACACTCACTGACAGGAGAACAAACACGAGATGGTCACTATGTCCAGATCAGACAGTGACTCCGTGTTCCTAAGTTTGGACTCTGTTCTTGGCTGTAGATCATGATGCATGCTTGCATTTGTTTAAATAAATGTTCTCTGGTTACGTGGTCAGGTTTTTGTTTGTGCAAAAGATCCCTCTCTTCATCAGAATAAATTCTTTGAACGTCAATGATGAGCTTATGGCCATATTTCTCCAAGAACCAATAGATGCAAAGATAATCGTACATTTCCCTGGCAGTCTTGACCTGGGGGAGCCAGTCTTTTATAAGGCTTGCAACGGGTTTTACTTTACAAAATGCGACAACCTGGAAACTCTTCTGATAGTTTCCTCCACCTTTAAACTCATTGCAACAGCACTCTGCTCAGTTGTGATATATGAAAAAACATGCTGGAAAAACTGCATGGACAATCAACAGCACTAAAACTAATACACTCAGGACAACATTTAATCGTGTAGACTTGTAATGCATGTGAATTGTTTCAGGACTCAGGTGTACAGGGAACACTAAGACTTTTGAACACAGTGTTTCAGAGACACTTTTGCTTCACCTTCAACTTCCACCTTTTTCAAATGAAACACACAGTACCCTTGATGCAGAGATCAAGTCCCAGACCTGGATTTGAGTCAAGTCATGGGCCTATTTTGGTTACCTTCCGCAGCAGCTGGATTCTCTTGAGATTTGTGAGCCCCAACCGGCTGTTATTCATCCAATGGCATGGCAGTACTGACAGAGATGGGTGTATTTTAGATTTGACAATATTGCAACTGTTTTACTGTTATTAATATAAACAACAAGGTGTTCCTCTGATTGGATAAAACGATGCTTACTCACAGATGATAAATCAAATCACTGCCAGTCACTCAATTCAAGGTCCCTGCCCTTTTCTGTGGAAGTCCTAACAGATGGTATTGTGTCACAGGTCATATAATGGCGACACTGACTCCAATTCAGCCACCTGCAACTCATGCTATGCCTATGTTGACCACTTCGGCTCCTCAACCCTTACTGCTGAAGCACTATTGCTGTGTATTGCTAGTGGCAGCGCACCAGGCTGAACCCATCTATAGGTACAGCAAAGCAAAAAAACGTCAACAAACCAGGTCACTCAATGCGGAACATCCAACCTGACCCAGTGACAATAAGCAGCTCCATAGGGGAAATGACATGTTTTAGGCTCATAAATAAATAGATAGATTTATTAGTGCCTACACAGTCAGGCTCATTTGAAATTGTAGTCCAATAAAATCCAAAAATACTTGTAACAGATTGAATGATATCTTCTTTCTTAAAGGCATTTCTTTTATCTTTGTGGGTTCAGAAATAGTTTTGATTTTTTTTTTTTTTTACACCAGTTTATATTTCATTCTGTTGGAGGCTGTTCAAGGTTGTTTTATTCTGTTTTAGCCCATTATGCAACAAACCTTTGGTATGAGTGCGATGATGACAGCACCACGTCTATATTTCACCTTAAAAACACCCAAAATAACACTCCCCTAACCACACACGATCCCCTCTGCTGCCGTTTCACCTCGCCTCACTCCCTGTCTGCTCTGCTGTGTGTGCAGCGCCGTCTGGCACTTATCACTCTGTTCCCAGTTCACCCCAAGTTACTACACACCTATATCTCGTCATGACAACAAACCCGGTGTCTTTTACACCCTGAATCTCATGTGTGAGCCTCCCCCCGGACTGTCTCACCTCGCTTGCCCTCAGCGTGTCTCCTGTGATATATACAGTACTGGCCTTCACCCAGATTGGGCTGCATACTATATCTTCCTGTTTGAGAAAGTTGAACCCGTTGCTATGATATTGTATACATATTTGCTGAAGCTGAGAGGAAAGCAGAATTTACTTTGGTAATGTTTTATCAATTTATAATCAGTTTACATCATATTTTAAAATTTCCGTTTACTAAATCTCGCATTACTTCCAGTTTATTGTTGAACTGATGAACTGTGGTTTCCTGTGGCATTGTGTCTTAGGTGTCAGCAGTGCATTGTGTTACTTTCAGCACCAGTTAATCAAATCTTTCCATTTGCCTCTAATTCAGCCAATGAAATAAAACCCCTGCAGAAAGTGATGATTCTGAGATGCCTGAAACCCTACTCCTGTGATACTCTGCTGACGTTAAAACAGTTAAGATTAAACTTCGGCTTATAATCTTGTGATTTTTTTTCCAATCTTTCCTTTTAATCATAAAATTATGAATTTTTCATCTTATAATTGTGTGTTTATCCCATAATTATGACCTGTTATGTCATCATTTTCCATTTCTTATTTGCTGATATATTTAATCATTACATTACTGGAATTGTATGGGCAGCACACAGGTACAAAAGTTGGCACTGTTGCTCCGGTTCTGTCTACCACCAAAAAGAATGATCCACATGTCACTTATGGGCCAGGCCTCCCATAGAAAACTAGCAAATAAAAAAAAAACATGTTCTCTTACGTTGAAAAAACAACACATGCAACAGTCTACCTAAAGGTCATTCATTTACCTTTATTTATTCTGTCATCAGTACAGAAGCATACTGCTGCAAGGTCAGTAAAAATACATTTGATCCGTATTACAACATCATCTGATCATAGTACATTTGAAATGAGCTTTGTCCCAGAGGAGACAGCAGTGTTTCTGTGGTGTTCACATATGACTTCTTCTTTGCAGGATATAGCTTTAACTCTCATTTGTGGAAGATTACTGACCTATTGCCAGTGTAGTTGCAAAGCAGTTTTTTTTTCCCCAGAATTTGCTCGATTTTTTTTTTATTGTAAAAGCTCTTTGCAAAGATATAGGATACATACTGACAGTGTGCAGGCCTCACAGTTTCCTCATTAGTTCACAACATTGGGATCCTGTCAAAGAACCTCTGAACCTCCTGCTCCTAAAGTGTGCCTCTGATAGGATCTGACCTTTGGCCTCCAATTTGTTACGCTCATCAAAGGCATTGTTTTCATTGAGTAACAGCACAAATAATGCATTCAGGTTATACTTCATAATCACTCTTTAAATACAGAGATATGATAAAGAAACGAAACATTGCCCATCTTGTCCAATTTAATCTGAAGAGCCAATCATGGAGTACAGTGTTTCCCACACACTGACTGAGCATGGCAGCCCACCATAATCTAATTTAATCCCCCCTAGTTTCATACTGAACCAAATATATATCATTAGGTTTTAGCATTGCATATTGCTAAGGGGAAATTACTTTTTCTATATTAGAGTCTGCTGCATTAACTGTGTCTAAAGACCTGTGTCTGCAAAGAGAGATTTACAAAGACTACTTTTGACGTCAACCGGGTAATATTTTAGGGGTTATTCACCGGTGAAAGGCTTAATAAGTTTAAAGCATTTGTATTATGTCTTACTTATATCTTATATCTTACTTCAAATGAACTGCTGATACAAAATGTACAGCAAAGGTTAAATGCTGTCTAAGTTATGCTGCACCCGTTTTCAGATCAACCAGTGTGATGTATTTTATTGTATCACATCTTTTCTTTTTTATATATATTGTTAAACTATATTGTCCTCTGCTACAATTGTGCAAATCTTCACATTATTCACTCTCCATATCAGATTTTCTAGAAATACAACAGCTTCAGTCCTTTTCAGTTTTTTTTTTTATTATTTTATTCAATTTTCAATGTCATTTTAAAATTACAAATATATCAAGAACTGACAATAAAGCACATATAAAGAGAAAATGAACCAATGGACTAAAGCAAGTATTTAGACCCAAAACAAAATGCTAAACTTCCACTGAAGAAGCAAAAAAAAAGCAGAAACATTCAATAAAAATGGCCACAAACGCTTCATGGACATTGGTCATTTCATTTTAATGTTTAAAAGCACCTACATCAACTGTAGTCACTATAAACCATTTAAATCTGTTAAAATTAAAGCTGTGCAAACAGGTAAATAGTGTCTAAAGGTATGATTGGATATTATGTTATAAAGTAAGTATATAAGTAACTCCTGTAGTGCAATGGTTCTTTCCTGTTGTTGCACATTTGCCATCTTTTTCTCTGCTCCAAATGCTCAAATAAATATACTCAATGACAGAAAAAGTGAATATTTCATAATGTGCCACCCTAATATGCACGGACAAGGGCAAGCTTAGGATATCTCTTCTTGTTAAATTGTGTGTTTGGATTTGAATCAACATGGCTCTAGGCATTAAGGCCAAACAACTCCTCTTTGACTTTGTTCAGATGTAGTTTTGTCAACCTCTTGAGCTTAAATATTCCTTTTAGACAGAAGGCAATATTTACAAATCCTACAAAACAAGCCATTTTTTTAAATTGGCATGGACTTCATCGTTTAACAGTTAACTGAGAAGTTTCTGTTGGCATTTCTTTGTTGCACAGTCTGGCCTTTTAGTGAGTTTACTGAGATGTCCACTCCTGGGAAGACTGTCTTGACTGCTTTCCACTTACAGAACATAAAACCTTGTTATGTTTAGATGAATGATTTTATAACCCTTTCCAGATTGATGTTTAGCAGCAGTTGCCTTTCTAAGATGAATGATTGAGTGTTTCCGTTTGGGCATTGCCTCCACTCCAGCAAACTGTCAGATCTTTTCCTTTTATACAAATCTGCGCATCTGCTTTTGACTATTTAATCAGGCCTGGTGATTAGCAGCACCTGGTTGCAACCAATCCTATTATGCCACTCCTGTGACTTATGATCCACCGTGTCCTTTAGCTACAAAGTAAATCCTGCCCATTATACAATATACACCATTAAAAACTGCCAATCATAATGCTTTTGATCAAAACTCCACTAATACAGAACCCCATTGGCCCGGGCTCATTCTTTCCTTGATTACTTTTCACAGTGAAAGCGGTGTGTTTGTTAGAGGCCTCTGGATGCCTGACCTTCTCCGTCCTCATAAAGACTCTGTTGTTCAGACTTGGTTTCCTTTCAGCCTCATTTCTCTCACAGCAGACATAACATTGGCCCATTACCATCTCCTGACAAACAAAAACATCACAACCCTGCCGCGGCCTGTGCACGGACCTCTTCTGACAGCTTTTCATCTCTAATAGGAAGCACTGGGCACTATTAATGATTTTAAATTCACTGTAGATTTGGCAAAAGATTATACCAAAGTGCTAAATCACATTTGTTCATACACTGGGCCTTGTATGACCAGGAATTATTGTATGTCATAATGGTATTAATAGCTGTGCCGCACATCTTTTGCTATTGACATGACTTATAAACAGATACAGGTGAAATTATTTGTCTGTTATTCAAATAAAAGTGGGCCAAACAGCGTACCATTAATGCTTTCAGTTTCGGTCTTGATTGTGAGGTCCCAGGGCTTTAAAAGGGTTTAAAAGGGAAAGGGTTTAAAAAAAACAATTCCCAAACAACAGAGTCCATCTGTTTATTGTGAGAGTGAATATTTACAAGTTCAAAAAAAACTCTCAATCTTCCCAGGAGTGGACATCCACCAAATTCGCCCCAAAAACAAACTGTGCGATGCTGTGAGAAATACAAAACAACCCAAGAGCTACATCTCAGAGCCCATATTGCAAATTTTACTGAAATTTAATTTCCTGAGACCAGTTTGGATTGTGCACCGGTGGAGCAGCCCCAAGTTGCACAGGACTCTGGCTTCTTCTTTCTGAGTGACAGCAAGCACAAAATTGTTTACCTCCTCAAGCCGCTGAGTGGCCCGGTCATTGATGCATCGTCAATGGTTCGGGTCAAAAATGGCGGCGATGCTGACGTACGATCCAACAGTCACGTATTTAATGTTTATGTCACAGCCTACAGGCCTCACTGAGCCATCCACGATCCTACAATTAGGAAAAGACCCTACAGCTATGGTTTGTTTGACAGGTTTAGTCAGGAACATGTGTGTAAACATTCATACTGTTTCTGTATCTTCAGCTGATTTAAATCCGATCACGACAAAGAGCCACACTTCACCTACAAACAATTTCTTTGGATCTGAGTGATATTCCAGTTAATCGTAGCTGTTACATATATGCCGTTTCTCCAAATATGTTTCCCCACAATTCTCCATGTTCTGATATTCTTATAATGGAGAATGCTTTATGGTCAGTGGTATCTTGGGAGTTAACTCCACTTACCCAGACCTGTGTGTACACTCTGGTCTGCTTTAGCCCATTGTCATGTTTCAAACAGTGTTGCTTGTATTAAAAATAAAACAGCGCTCTGCTTTGTGATACAGCTGACATTGTACGCTGCAGTATTAAGCCTTTACATCTCATAATATCTAGAGACGTTTGACATTTCCTGGTTGAATATAAGCTGTAATTGCAAAGAATACAAAGTGTATCCACAACGACATGTGAAAACCCTCTTGTATATAGCATAATCTCACTCCCACTGCCCACAGCTCCACATCCTGACAACAGATTCTCTTTTTAACTTCAACATGTCTTAGATAGTACCAACCTACCTCGCTTAGGGTTAGGGTTATACTGTTTAAACATATGATTTGATGGATTTATCCTGGGAAATAGTCATCTTTTTCTTTGGCAACTATTAGTTTTATTTGTAAATCAACCACATGCAACACAGCCAGAACACTACCTTGGATATGTCTCTCCTGTCGGGCTAGACAAGCTGTAACCATCCTGGTCTGGATCAGTGTTATCACAAAGCAGGTTATCAACTCGATGTGTTAACCCCGGGTTTCTCTGAAGCTGTGAGTGTGTTCAAGTAAAACAGTCTGAGTCGGCACTTATTGACAAATCACATTGACAGTTCTGAGAAAGTACACACAAAAAATGGAGACGAAACTACATTCAACTCACTGCAAACAAATAGCACTGATTATTTCATGAATGGTGCATACACAACCAACAGAAGTGTGGAGTCTACTGTTTAAAGTGCATTAAAATCATTATCACAGAGTCTATTTATCACTGGATGTCAAGCTAACAATATAAAAATCTATAATAATCACTTTACAATGTTCATGCAACAGTGATCTATGGCATTTCTTTTTTCCTCTCTGTGCAGCATGTTTCCTCTCTCTCGTCCATTGATGATTTGTCAGTGGGCCATGTTTTCATCCTCTTACTATACTCCAGAGCAGGTTAGCTGTTGAGTGTAAGTTTCCACAGAGATCTACCTCAATATGAGCCCATAAAGTGAAGGTTAACTCCGAAGTTACTTACTAACCTCTTAATCCAGATGTGTAGTATGGTGTGTTTACTTTAATGCACATATTTGGGAAAAGGAAGGACTTGTAACTTGTGTACTTTCTTTGGAATTTGTGTGTGAGGTTGTCCCTGAGTCGAATGTGGGTCAGCAGCTAGTAAAGCCTGAGGCGTGAACATGGCAGTATGTGATGTGTGCACAGCCACGGGCTCAGTCTAGATTTAAACAAGGTCCGGTAGAGGTCGGGGGTTGAGAGAGCCTCTTCAGTCCTGCGTCACAGATCCTCTCCGCTCTCTCAGCACTCGCTCATTACACCTTCGACAACACCCCCCTTCCCTTCCTCCCGTCAGCAGCTGATCACGCACTCGCTGCATGGACACAGCATGGCCGCACTCACACCTCCTTGTATTACCCCGGTGGTACCGCCGGAATAGCCCCAGCTGGTGCAACACGGTGCAAGAGGTGAAGAATATTGCACTCGTTCTACACGTGAGGATATGTCAGGTCGCTTCTGGTGTCACTTACAGATCTCATACATGTGCCAAAGTTTCAAATAAGTTTAGATTGATTGCAGGGAGTTAAATGTGTCTTATCAGCATCTGAAAGTTCGGCATGAGAAACTTATATCTTCAAGGACCAAAGCCACACCACTCACTTTTTGTTGTTTATGACAGTGACAGCAGTGATATTTCAGTTGCCTAATGATCAAACTTGTCCACAGGCTACACAAATGAAATTTACATATTTTCAAGTGCTGACAATTTTAGGAGTATTCACAGTGGTTATCATTTATCAAAGTTGCACAGAAATAGGTTGAGATCCGTGTGTAAAAATGACGATATGTTGGAGCACACCTGATATTTTTGAAACTGTGTGTACTGTTGAATTAAACACACCTAAATATTCACGGTTCAGCTGGACTCCCCACACAGTTCACGGTACGGAGGCATGGAATATGGCAAAAAGAGACCCTTATCTGTGCAGCAAATGACAAGTAAATACTCCAAGAAAAAAGACTGTGCCATTTATGGTATGAAAAGTGTCATTAAAGGTTTCAGTTGACATCTAAACCCCATCTGATGCTTAAACTATAAAAAACACTTATTTATAACTTAGCTATAGAGATTGCAATATAACAACAATTCTTTATTTTAAGGTAAGTTTGTTAAGACCTAATAATGGGGTCCAATCCAAGGCCAAACCCTAGACGCAGCAGTAAGAGGAGGGGGAACCTGCTGAGTCTGATACCGATACTGTGAATACAGGGCAGTTTAAAAGTTTGTAGCCCAGCAGCCCATGCAGCCATCAGCGGCAGTATCGCAGGGACCAGTATCATATGAACCAGGGGCACGCCTTTGATTTCTCCTGGACAGCCACAGTGAAACCTGGTTATAAATGAGAGGGGTTTAGCGAGACTGACCGAGAGGTGTCGGTTATGAACCACCGTCTCATTTTAATAAAGTGCAGAGCAAATGTTGGATCAGGACAGTTTAATAGTACACTGACAAACACACCTGAAATTGCATGTGGTTGTAGCACATAATGTCAAGTAAAAGCTGAAGCACTGAAATAATTGCAATTCAATTTTATTCGTATAGCCCAGTATCACAACAACAACTGCCTCAAAGGGCTTTACAAAACAAAAGACAGTAAATATGCAAACAGGTTGAGCAGGACAACATCCCCCTCCATCAGGGTGAGGAAAACCTCAAAAAACCCAGCTGGGGGGAAAAAAAAAACCTCAAAGAGACATCTGCAATAGTATCCACTCCCCCAGAGAAGAGTGGGACAGAGAACTCAAAGAACTAAGCAAAGATGTCAACTATATTGCAATAAGAGTGAGGATGGAGCCAGAGGATAGAAGCTCAGTGTGTCATACCTCCCCCAACGTCTGGGCCTAGAGCAGCTGAGCTCATCTACTGTATATGTCCTGACCATAAGCTCTTGTCTCATCTACTGTATATGTCCTGACCATAAGCTCTTATCTCATCTACTGTATATGTCCTGACCACAAGCTCTTATCTCATCTACTGTATATGTCCTGACCATAAGCTCTTGTCTCATCTACTGTATATGTCCTGACCATAAGCTCTTATCTCATCTACTGTATATGTCCTGACCATAAGCTCTTATCTCATCTACTGTATATGTCCTGACCATAAGCTCTTATCTCATCTACTGTATATGTCCTGACCATAAGCTCTTATCTCATCTACTGTATATGTCCTGACCATAAGCTCTTATCTCATCTACTGTATATGTCCTGACCATAAGCTCTTATCTCATCTACTGTATATGTCCTGACCATAGGCCTTAAATGTTGAGACTGTGTGTGCCTCTTTAACGAGAGGTGGAAGCTGATTCCATAAAACAGGAGCTTGGTAATTAAAGCCTCTACCTCCCATTGTACTTTTGGAAACTCTAGGAACAACTAGTAGCCCTGCATTTTGAGAATGGAGCGCTCTGTTAGGACAGAAACAATGAAACATAGACACTCTAAGTTTGTTCAATTCTGAATATTATTGTTCCTTAAGTTGCCCACATGCACTATATATAGATGGGTGAAATGTGTCAGCTATTGTAGAATGGCTGTGTGTTGCTATCTCACGGACACTATGTTATGGATTGTATGTTGGGTTGCTCCAGTACCTCATAATAAAATACCATAGCTTTCTAGTGAAACAACATACACATGCCTAACAAGGCTGAGTGGGAGTTAAAGTGATTAATGAGCAGGTATTATAAGCCTGTTCTCATTCCTCAGATGTAATATAGCGACATATGAGCTAATCTCGTACTGACATGAACTATAGAGTTTTATATGGATGTACACAGGGTGTCACATGCTGAGACATGATATATAAGATTATGTTAACAGTTTTATGTGATAGTAGTATTCACACCTTGCATTTACATACAGCTGAGTACACATTATAGGTTCTCACTTTCCCAATCCAAATAAAGAAGTCTGTGTCTACTGCAGAAGTGAGGGGTCCTGTCATTGTTACTGGTTTGTGTTTGTTTGCGTTGTCATAATAACTGTCATCATCATTATTATTACATTGGATATGTTGCATAGCTATTGTATATGCTAGACTAAGGGCTGTAAAGGGAAACACTGGTTGATAGTGTAGTTAAAAAAAAATCATTTTCACATGGATACACTCAGCTGTTGTAGCTGTAGTATGTCTGCCAGGCCAGTAGAGGCGCTGTGAACACCACCACGTCAGTAAGTAAACACACAAAAAGTGATAGGTCAGTTGAGCTGCCAACTGTACAACTTTTTTCATCCTGAGGTTTTTATGAGCACTGATGATAAACTTTAAAACCTCAGTATGGATTTAGACAAGAAGTACTAACAATGTTTTCAAACCAACTGATCTTAAACCACAAAAACACAGAATTTTGCCATTGTTGTTCTATTGTTGGTGTAACTTAGCCAGAGCTGTGTAGCAAATAAAACCAAAGTAAAAGGAGCAGGTGAGGCAACGAAACGAAACACCTCACATTTTTTATTTATTTTTTGGCTTGTGGCACGAGAACACCATCCTTTTGTGAAGGAGCAGCCACACCCCAACAAAATCTTTGGGTTTTGGACACAATGCATTGACATGTAAACACCCTCTAATATGACGTTAGAAGGTCAATAGCTTTATAAGAAAGCTTTGATACATTTGGTGTCATTTACGATAAAAAAGGCAAAAATTAAACAATATTTGTCTTTGAGGTAACGGCACAGTGGTTATTTTGTTGTCTTTTTATATTTTCGTTTTGCTGTGGCTCATTTTTCAACATTTTTATTTTTATGTTGTCGTGTGTGATCTCTCTGGGCCACCATAGACCTCTACAACTACACCAGTTTCAGCTTGCAACAGCAATTCTCAGAGTGTTTATTTATCACAAAGAGAAAGAGAGTAAATTCTGCTACACAGCAAGCACCACTAACTGGACCCAACTGAAATCCTGGACTACTCCAAATGTGACCTCTGATCCGATCTCCCTTTCAGCACGTAGTATTCAGGACAACTATAGCACATCCCTCACTGCCAGGTCCAAAATAAGTCTTTGTTGCATTCTATTAGCTAACCTTCAGTAAAAAAAAAAGCACCTTATACGATAAATTGAATTTCGAAATTGTTCATTGACACTTTGGACAAATGGAGAGTGCAAAGGGTATAAACGAAGCGAAAGTCTGAGGTGAGAGATTAGGTAAGTGTAGACAGGTCAGCTTCTAAATCTCTGTCGCGGCTCATGGCCAGAAGAGTCTGCAGACATTATCCACCAGATTAAACGTAATCCCAAAGAGAGGAGAGCACAGTGTTCAGCCGAGGGCCAAAACAAACAAGAGACGGTCAGAGTTCATGGTCAGTAGTCCACTAAGATCTCTTTAAGCTACAAGTTCTTTGATAGACACTCTTGAGTCTTAAGTATGTATGAGAATGTGTCTTTGTTTCCACGGCTCTGTGTTCTTTAACCTGCAAATCAGAATAGTAGTTTTTGCGTAATCTTACTTCCAGACATGCTAAATGTTTCTGTTTAGGTCTCTAAATACTATTTGACTTCCAGGTCAATGTGTGGGATAGGTGCGCAGGAGGATAAGCATGCACAGTTGCTTTATCCATCATATATATGCAGCCATGGTCTGACAATAAACCACATTATCCAGGTGTGTTACTCTTATTAGCAGAAATTTGTATTGCTGCCCTTCTAATTCAATGTGTGACTACATCTGAAGTCATTCTACATCATCCATTCAACTCATCTGGCCAAAAACCAGAATCACAAACTTTAAAATTTTAAAGCTATATATTGTTCTGTTGTTGTTGAAGTGTATGTGAGGCATCTTCTTATGAATATTTTTATTCATCGTTTATTTAGGAGGAACTGATTATCTTCTTGAAGTAATCCATTGTATTTAACACAGTGTTTATAGCCAAGGTTAATTCATAAAACCTCATATAGACAACACAGCAAAATTATACAGAGTGCATAAAAATGATAAATTTCCTGCTATAACAATTCCACTGCTTGTAGTACATATGATTGACTTCACATGGACGACCAACACAGCCATCACTATTAAAAAGGTCGGACCTCACATATACTTTCTGAGGAGACTGAGGCGGGTTGGACTCATACCAATAGCTCTTTATCAGTCTGTGGTGGAGAGCAGACTGTCATCCTCCATCATTGTGTGGTATGGAACCTGCTCTGCTGCTGACAGGAAGGCGCTGTGTTTAATTTTGATCAAAAAATAACTTTTTCCTGAAGGACTTTTAGGTCCAGAGTGGTACTTGACTCAACAATAGACACTTGTGATGTTTGTTAACCCAGTACGCTAGATTTTTTGGATGCATTTGATTGTAATGCAAAAAAAACTAGACCAAATCACCTTGTTAGCTCTCCTTTATACGCCTTTCTAAAAATACACCTTGATTTATGGCAGTGTGCTTACATTCGAATGCGCACACAGACCCCTGAAACATACTTGTGTTCTGGAAAGCCGATTTAGTTTTTCTGCTTGGAGACCAAATATATTCAGGTGACCTTTCTGAAGCTTAGAGAAACTCATCAGTCACACACAAACACACAGTGACGCACAGACAGTCCACAAATAGAGGCCGACGCACAGCCACAGGCCTGTCTATGGTAAAATATGCTGTGGTTTGTCGGCCCAGTTCTTTATTTTATCATCAAACAATGCTATCACTGAAACCAAAGCAAGGTTTAGGTCTGTGTTGATTCTGTTAATTAGCACTTTACACTGTTCAATAATCTGTTTACTGTTGGCTTTTAGCTGGAATTAGTCAAACAGTCACTCACGGTAGTCACTATGTAGGTATGACCTCTGACCCTAGCCTTAGATCTAGGTTTACAACAGGTTCACATGTGAGCTGGCCCAAGTCAAAGAGCTGCACGTGAAGAAGAAGAAGTTCATTTCAAAGCTACTCCAACAGTTGTTTGATGGATCACAAGAGACATAATGAGAACTAATGCTACATGCACATGAAGATTACATATTGTGTTATTAAACTAAAGCTGATGCTGCCTAAAAATGCTTCTTTTGTTCATGTCTTCAAGGAGATGAAGTAAAAAATCAACATGACCGAGTCAGAATCCAGGTTTAGTAATACTACACATCCATGGTCTGGACTTTCTCCAGACTTGTTTCTACATAAAGCAAATGTCTGGAAGTAGTCTGGGTGGTTTCATTAAACTGAAGTTACCATAAACATCTAGCTTTGATTTTACTCTTAGACTGTTGCAATCTCGGTCTTGTTAGACATTGCATCAAACGTTGCCGGTGTTTATTGGTGTTTCACTTCCTTTTTCTCTTTTTTTGCATTTTCGCTGTGTTGAAAGGTGTAAGCAGATTAACACTTTCTCCATAGCCATTTCTTCCTTGACAGCAGTGTCCTAACCTATTAAAATCCTTAATAATAAAGCCTAGAACACATTTTAAGGTCATTCTTATCACAAATGCTGTTAGGTGATGAAATGGTCCTTAATTGACAGTAGTGCTAACGACACCTCTATATTTATGCCCAAGGGAAAACACAAAATTGAGCAAGAACCTTTGACATTCTTCATTAACTAATATTCTAGCATCAGTGGTTTGCAATGTTATGTGGGCCAACCAGCTCATCCATCTCACTGCATAGGATCTGACATTCCTCTTGTCCGTCAGTAATGAAACCAGACAGATAAAGATCTATATGTATTTAGTGGATATTAGCACTTGTTGCCAAATTAGCCCTAGTAACAATTGCCAGCTCACCTGTTGATTAAAACATTATTGAAAGAAACATGAATTAAAAAGGTAATTCTGTAGCTGAATCATGGTTAATGCCAGAAGACCTGAATTTGTTACCAATTTTCTGCTACCTTTGTCTACACCTGCACACTCCTACTGTATTCCTGCAGACATAACTATTCGGTTACCTTTGCACTGTTTGTGCACGTTGTTAGAATTGTTAGCACAAAACGTAAAGTGCTAATAGTGAATACATTTTGCTAATTGTGAATGGTTGTTTACATGTTTTCTGGTGATTGTCCAGGTTGAAACACACCTTGTTCGAAAGCACCTGGGATAGTCTTTCAAATAGGACTTCCCCAGCCACTGCTTAAAGTTATCCTTACCTGAACTATAGCTTTGTATTGCCCTGACACTTGAGCCCATTTATTGCCATACATTTCATGCATTTAACCGTGACTCTACATGTTTAATATAGCTACAGTCACTATACCCTCATCCACTCAGGCCTCCATTAATGTAACAGGTCTTTACTACACTACTCTGTATATAGTATCTGGTTAAAAATCAGTACTAGCATAAGACAAAACACTAAATAAAGAGATTACCCCTATGTTTAGTATTGTACATTCACAGATCCTATAAAATGGGTTCATACATATATAGACTAATAGATATACAGAGCAGTTGTAATGTTAATAGAGGTCCCATGACACTGCAAATGATGGGGGCTGTTGCTGTTTTGTTTATATGTAAACAACCCAATGACTAATCAAGAAGCGGAGAAAGTGAAATTATGACTGTGGGTCACACTGGTTTCTCTCCTACTTTCAGGAAAATTAAATTAATGTGGAATATTTCAAACAGTCCCAAGACTGTCACATCACCAAAGGAAAGAATCCAAAAAAAATCTGACATTTGAAAACTTTGGAATGAAAACATAAATCCAAATTTGTTTTTTTCCCTGGTAAAAGCCATCTAGTATCCTAAGTATGATAAAAAATGATTACGTGACTCCAGTAGTTAGTTGTTCTGGCTTTGGCATAACCTTCAGGAGTCCACATTATCTAATCCTGTCTTAGGGTCTGATCTATTAACTGAAGCCAGATACAGACATGCTTTTAATATTTTGTGCTTTTCGCTGCTAAAGTGAGACACAAACCTCTGTGAATTAGGCTGTGTGCCTCATTTAAATACAGTTCTCCCCAGTTTTAGTGCTGTGGAATCAGTGGCGGGCCGTGCATTTCACGCTTAGGCCTTCAGTGATGTACCACTCATCGTTGCTCGTCTGGAAATGACAGACAAACCCTTGCCCTCTTGCTGGGACAGGCTAGCTAGCACAGGAGCTGGCCGACCTCTTCTCACAATATCCAGCTTTTCGTGAAAGGCCCGTCTTGAAAATGGCGTGGAAAGTATATCTGCAACCAGATCAATCTCTTCTCCTCCTTCGGCCATTATGAGTTAACAGTGATAGCTGTTGGATCTCCGGGTTTAGTTCGATATTCTGCAAATTGCTGCCTTTCAGGCTCTAGCAAGTGCTTATCCAATCACAGGACGCGTACATGTCCAGTTTAACGTAAGATCTTCTAGCTGGTCTTGGTCTGCAGAATCCAGATCTGATTGGCTATTGTAACTGACTGTGTCCGTTCACTTACAGTGCACCGGGGCCTGCTCTGTTGATTCTGATGGTCACAACACAAGCTAGCTGAAATATAATTGGATAAAAACTCTACCATGATAAACAACATTGGAAACCACTCAACTAAGTGGATATAATGTGACATAAAGAGAACAGAGAATAGAGAATAATTTTGTTTACATATTTATGAAAATAAAATAAAATAAATGTACTTTTCTGAGCATGTTTAGGCCAGCAGAGAAGGCCTTGCTGGCCCTGATGACCCACCACTGTGTGGAATGGAACTATGGTAATTTTTGCACCAAAAGGGTCTTGTGGTGAAAACATTCTACTTGACAGAAAAGATTCGGTAGTTAAAACTAATTGCACAAGACGCTGTAATGGGTCATAAACTGCATTGAAATTTCCATTGACAATACATGTGTCAGTTCTTTATTAGATGTAGAAATGTATTTACATTTTAGTCCAAAGATAAAAATGGGGACAACTGGGAACAGTGCAAAATGCATAGAAAACAATGATAAATAAACATTCACAGGCTCAGGAGGCCATCTCTGCACAAGAAGCATGTTTAAATCACATTCAATTTATTTTAGTGCTTTATAGATATAAATAATATTTTCTGAAAGTGACTTCTTGTTATAATACAGAATTCAAGACACATTCTTTATCCACCATTTATGGCGTAAAAAATCAGTGGGTTTTATATTAAATGAATATCATCATATGAGCTACCTGATACCATTTGAAAATAAATAAATAAATTAATAAATAAATAAATAAATAAATAACACAATAAAAATAGCAAGATACAGACACCAAAAAGTGAGTAGAAAATGTTAATCACTCACAGGTTTCCTAAAAAGTTTAAAAGAGTAGGATTTTTGACATCCATAACATCATTGCATGGTAGCAGAAGATTTGTTTATAAAAAGTTGCATATGCATATTTTGATTTTAACACAAATTTATTGGGTATTACTTTCTTTGTATGTCCTAAACTGATGCCTTTAAAACTGAGACATTGTTTTATATGTAAGCATTGCACTGCCTAAAATTTTAAAGATCAATCAATCATTTCTTCAAAACATCTGAACCTCTGTCACATTCGATTTGGTAGTTTTGGTAAAACCGTGCTTTTCTACCGGAGCTCAGTAAAAGTGCCAGACAGACTGTGTTTACTGACGTCAAGGTTCTGCTGCAGTATTTTATTAAACCCCGGACTCCATTACACACTCTTTTATGACCTTATATAACAGAATGTTCATGAACAGCTCTTTCAGAAGCAGTTTGCTACTGGGCAACAAAAATCCTTTTATGTGCTACACAAACACACCACTGAATAAAAACAGACTAATGTAGTGGGTTTTATGAAGCATTTATTGCCCTATGTTCATTTACAGTTACGGATGGAAACAGGTACATTTTCTATACGTTCACAAGTGTCCGCCTTTGTGTCTGAGAAGGCAAAAGATTCACTGAGATTGAACTTGTAACTTTTTTTGACTGAAGGCCATTTTTATCTGTGTAATGTTGGTATTGCTGTAGTAATAGGATTTTGACAGTCAACAGTCTAAGTAAGAAAAGGTCAAAAGTGGATTAGGAACCAATTCACAGAAAAAAGTGTAGGTCATTTAGAGGAAGTGTCACATTAACAATAAGGCTAATATTATAATACTCAAATAAGAATGATAATATGAGCCAGATTTACTAAGCTGCTAAGTTTTGTCACGTAGTCATTTTGAATTGAAGACGAGGAGTGGCCTGTGTAGCTGCAGATTTGATTTAAAATGTGAGAGGGCATTTTTTTCCAACAATAAATGTGTGAGTGTAAAACAGCACTGTTGCTTGAAGCATAGAGGCACAGGCCTGGTCAGCCATCTTGATTCTTTTTCTATTCAAGATGAAGAATAAGTTATAAGAATAGGTTTCTTGCTAATTCCAGTTTTTACAGGTGTCCGGGAGGTGGAACAAATGTATGCAGATGGCAGCTCCAACATACACAGAATAAACTGCCACTGGACCAATGCAAACATACGACTAATGAGAGAAACGAAGCACTGCATCCAGCCCGCCCTAGTTTATATAAGTGCTTATGATTGGTCAAGTACGGCTTGTTCTATTGGAAATGTGAATTGGAAGCTTGAGACTGTGTGGCAGCAACAACTCATCTGTGACATACAGAACATGAGAACACAGATGCTGACATGTTTTAGTGGTGGATTTGTCAATAACTGCATACTTCTGATGTGTTCAAATGACAATGATGCTGCACCTGACTCAGCTGGTTAAGAACTGCTCAGTTTAGGCCAAAATATAGCTAGAGCATTGAGAAAAAGACAAATGATGATGTTATATTTTATACAATTTTCTTAAAAAAGTAGATAGTATAGTACTATGAGAAACTGAGCTACTGTGACAAACCGTAATTTCCATTTAAATACATTTATGCATGTCTAAGTTTGTACTGTATTAAGTCTTTGTTAGACTAGGAGGAACTTCTTCTGTAGTATCACGCAGTAACAGGAAGTCATAGAAATAAAACGGGTTCTGGGTTCCATGGGCTGTCATGTTCCTTTTTGTTCAGCTACTGTATATACTACAACATTTTACACAATGCACCTTTAAATTTTAAATGTCATTGCTGAAAAACTCCAACTTTTCTGCCCTACACAAACAACTCTTTGTCTGGATATTATCTGGTGTTTACCACCATATTTAATATCTTACCTCCAAATATAGCAAAGCCAGAAAACAAACGTGAAGTGTTATTAGTTGGCGACAGAAAACACATGCGGACATGAGTTCCCAGCCACACGCGCCACATGTTTATGACCTCCACTTCTGTCTCCTAAACCAGTGCGTGTGACTTATTTCTTTCATGGTACACATTTGGCACACAATCTTGCCTTAAGCGTGGTTTTGCCCAAAATTAAATGGCAACACAAAACAAACATGGGATGATCAGTTTTTTTTAAGACTCACAGCCAAACCACGAGATGGAAAAGTGCTGTGTCATGGTTACGAGGCAGAGCTCACGCTGAGTCGATGCCAGTGGTGCCTGAGGGGAAACAAGGCAGCCGTTGTTGGTGTTTTTCATCCCACCTGAAAACCTCTGAAGAGAAGTGTGTCACTGATATTCCATTAGTTTGCACCACTGCCTCTGCCTGAAGGTCATCGGGTGCACTATTGTTGAAGTTTAAGAGACACATGAAAACACACACATCTTTTAGTTCTCTGAAAACAAAAGATACAAACAACTTTTGTGCTCCTTTCTGTGATAAAGTGGGTGAGTGTTGTAATGATCATCAGGCAACTATAAAAAAAAACAATTATTTCAGCTGCATCCTTCCATTACTTGATTTTTCACTGTTGCATTTGTTTCATCAGTGAAAAAATGAGACCCTAAGATGTGATCTACGCTTTATATTTAAGGATTTTAATAGATGAGAATGATCAGCCCACAGCGGGATTTTGGCCAATCAGGTAATTCAGGTAACAAGGGCCCTCCCATTGGTTGACACCGATATCAAAAACAATGGACCAAGGAAATAAACCATGGTAATGGGTTATTCCACAGTAAAATATGTCTTATTTTACAATGAAACCGCTCAAACAAGAGAGAATCAAATAGAGAAAGAGGCAGGAAATAAAATGTGGATAAATGTCAATGCTTCAACACAATATTTAATGAGGTGCTACAGTCTACAACGGTAAACTAGTAAAGTAGTATATTAGTATGACTTTAACTCTAACAATTGAACACATTCCCTTTTTTTTTAACTACAAAAATGTATTTAGAAGATACTTGCTCAGGCGTTTGTCCCAAAATGCACTCTATGGTTTCAGTCTTGAATGCTTCAGTGTGAACACTTCTATGTCTGCACAAAGTCATGTTCTGTTTGTGCCGTGGAGAGTCACTGTGGTCGACTGGGACAGAAATAGTGTGTGTTAGGTCCACTTCAGTTTACTGAGGTCTGCTGTATTTACCAGCAGCAGCAACAAGGCCAAAAGAGACAGGAAATGCATTGAAAACAGGAAACAGTTTAACTGTAGCAGGAGTCATGATATCCGCTGATAAGAGGTGTGCAAATGACTAAGAAGGAGAAAGTCAGGAGTGAGATGAGGCTGTTTCTGTGAATAAATCTCAAAATTTAGAACGGAAACCTTTTTGCAGGCATGACTGTGTGAGACAAATATTTCTTTTTAATTTTACAACTTGAGCAAAACAGATTACAGTCGTCTTTGCAGTTTAAATAAACTCATAGCAGATCCCTTTTTAGACTCTGTGTTGTTACAACAGCAGCGCCATATTCACTGACATCATTTGTTTACAAATGAAGACTATACAAGTCAGAAAGTTTAGAAGAAAAAAAACATGTGAAATGGTATGGTAAGTGTCTTTTGAACAAATACAACTCTGCTAGGGTTGAGTGTATCAGCCCTTTTCTGCTCCTTCTATTTGAGATGTAAAGCACCTCACTCGTGTCACGATGACGGGAAAGTTCCATTGAAGATTTCTGTCCAGCTGAGGGTACAGTGTCAGTGAGATAGGCATGATTCTACTGATCTCATGTCTAAGAACCATCAAAATGATTGTGATGATGTAATGTTATCATTAGGGCTAAATGTTACTTAGAGCTACTTTAAGTCTGGGTGTAATTGCAGTTTATTTCAAAAGAAACAGATTAGTAGCAAGATTATTCAGCTGCTGGGATAGGGTCCAGTCACCTTCGACCCCTAACAGGAATAAGTGGTAGAAAATGGATGGATAGTTTATGATCTACTAAATTTGCACAAAAAACATAAATGTAGCATAATAAAAATGCTAACTATATTTATGTCTGCATGCATAATATCAGTATCTCTGGCCCATAACCAGCTCCAGGTAAATGTTACAAACAAAAATGATACAAAGGGTATGTTTATTTATTAAGACTTGAGTGTCCATAAATGTCAAACAAGGGGATTTGAATACAATGAAGTACATAGTGCTGCCTGGTCTTAAGTGGGATCTACAGCAGAGTTACTCATTCTGAGCTAATGCTTATAGCTTAATTAAATGTATCAAAGTTTACAGCACAGAAGGGAACTATTGAGCTCTCCCAGCTCTCTGCTCAGACTTTGTTGGTTATGTGGTCTTTGTATTCAACCTTTGGTTGAGGGCTCTGACCACTCACTTTAAATTTAAATATCAAGGGGTGAGAGCCAAAAGGGTGAGTGTGAACTATGTATACATATATAATGTATAATGCTCTATTTACTGCTCCTAATATATCAATTTAGAGTTACTGATCATTCTTTTGTTCTTCCTGTAAAGTTAGTGAAACGTCACTTATGCCCTTTTGTATGTATACAGCAAGTCATCAGATATAATCAAGTTAAAAGCTACACTCACATTAAAAACAGAGAGTTAATGATGATACAGGATAAATTGTACACTGTGCCCCTTCACCATAAAGTATACAGACATCTTATCAGGGGACTGTTTTTAGGAACACACGATCTGACCTCTGTGACCTCTGACGGTCGATAAAGTCCAGTCAGTAAAGCCTTCACACCTGCTCGCAGCTCACTGGTGTGTCTGCTCACGTGTCGCATTGAAGAGCTGTCGTGTACCATCTGATGACCCCTGACCTTTGAGCTTCACAGTCACATACAGATCCCACGCGCAGCCAAGAGCACGTTCAAGAACAATTGGATAATGTTACACATAATCATAAATAAAGAAGCAGGTTAAGTGAGATTTGAGTTGTAGTTGCAGGAGAAGACTTTAACGGTTTGATTTAGTTTTTCTTTGCAACAATAATGTGTTCATTGAGTTTTATCTTGGATATGTTAGTGCCAGCTTGGTGGTCTGGGGTCTGTCTGGACTTGTCTGACATTATGACACTCTGCAACCAAACACAGCAGTAATTAAAAGTGAGTTCCTACTGCACTGTGCTGAGTTCAAATGGGTTCTTATTTAGGAGGGACAACATAAGGAAACGAAACAAGGAGTAGGAACCCAATGAACCCTTTAAGCAAAATGTTTGTTTTGTGTAGGGTTGTGTAAAGAGACATTTCTAGAAAAAGCAGTAACCCCAGTAATTGGAACTGAGGGGCCACAAAACACACTCACTCATATTTACCATGAATGGAGACATACAGAAGCGTTTTTACAAAGAAAATTGAGATATATATTTATTATGGAAAATTAAACTAGAGTTAAGTTTTGTTTTGTTTTTGTTTTTTGTTGTTACAAATAAAGTCACCATTGCCATCCAGTGTGGTGATTAATGCAACTACTTTCCTACTGTGAGTTGGAAATGCCAAGCAAAAATGTAAAAAAAGGCAAAGTGGAGCAGAAGGTCACCGTTTGGACTTATTCAGAATAAAGTAGCTTTTCCAGTAACCTCTAAATTGAAGTAATGCTATAAATCCTCACCCAGACAATCAGCAAAAAGCATGCTACATTACCAAAACTGACACTTTGGCGCCTGACCAATTTGCAGCGTTTTAGAGAGTCTCGAACTTGCTTCTTCTTCAACGAGTCGCTTAATTCAATTTTTAGCACCTTCCTGCTCCAGCACTGCAGGCCCGGACTCAACTGCACCACT